>CM046348.1:20833577-21383398 GCA_025403435.1 Artocarpus heterophyllus | reverse complement strand
GAACCATAAACCAGTTTTTTCACATTAATGCATTGATTCAAGATTCAACACGAAAAATATTTTAAATACACATAGAACGAAAATGGGCAAATGAATTAAAAACTAGGAAAACTAATAAAATGATGAGAGGGGAAAATGTTAAAAGTTCACCATTTTCAATTCAAAGGCCAACAAAAACGAAAATGAACAGTTACAATACTAGGATAATAATTAATAAGTACTGGGAAAAATAATAATAAAAAAAAAGAACATTAGAAACACAGTTTTAGGAAAACTTGATTCGAGAACCCGCCTGGAAAACAGAAATGGGTATGCAGATAAACAAATTTTCAGATTAAAAGCACACCAGGGAAAAAATTCATGCCAGACACATCTATTTTCCTCAAATTTTTTCTGTGTTTTCTTGAAAAAAAAAAAAAAAACTCACTCTTTCTCTATGCCCTCTGCCACCGTCGTCTCACGCTCCTCCTCTACTCTAGTCGAGTTTCATAGTCGTCTTCCTCAGCTTCGATCTGCAAAAGCTACGATGATCGAAGAATGTTCTCCGCATTACGTTCGAGTTTGGTCTTCCACGCCGCTGTGACACCGAAAAAGAGCTCGATCAGATCTCCTCGCACGTTCGAGATCTGATCTTCCACATCGTCATGCCACCGGAGTTGAGGGCAGTCAAATCTTCCTGTCGCTGTTGTGTCGCCTGGGTTACACGTGACATATGAGATCTAGTCTTCTGTTGGAGACCGTCGTCATCAATGGAGAGTAGGGGCGAGATTGAGAGATTTTTAAAAATGACCTTATGCGAAAAGTTTTTTGGACAAATGGTCTATATTTTTTGGGATAATTTTTGGCATAAAAAAAAGTTTTTTAGACATTAAATACTTTAGTTTTTTTTTTTTTTATCATGTTGAAGTTTCTTATCTTGCTACAGTTATTTTTCTTATTTTTTTTAATAAAAACTAGAACAGTTTACCTGTATAGAAAAACGTGTTTTTTGGTTTTAAAAAAAATGGTCATTTATCCAATTAGGATTTTTTTTGGCCCTTTCATCAAAATCTTCCGCGAGATTTTGGTGGAGATTTGTGTCATCACTCGTTTCGTAGTGTTTTTATTTTGTTTTTGTTTTATTTTGTAAAAAATTAAAAATGAGAATATTTTAAAGATTGTGTTGGGTTTATTTTAAAAAATGTGTTTAGTTAATAGCTTTTTATCATTTTTAAGAATAGGTGAGAAATATAAAAATGCTTTTGATTTACCTATTTTTGAAAACGACATGTAAAAATTTTTAAAATTTAGATTATCAAACCAAATCATATTTATTATTAATGTCTTCAATCGATAAATACATTTACAGTTATTTTTAATGATTTTTCCATCTTTTTTTTCTTTGTAAACTACTTTTTAAGTATTCTCAAACACACTTAAATGATGAATTACTTGTAAGGAGAAGAACTACTAATTTAATTGAGTCACATCTTGTTACTGAACTATACATTACAATTCAGACGCGACGTTGGTTGATGAAACATACATAACTCTTTTTATATCAAATCTTAACTAATTGTAATGTGCTCACATTTGATTAGTTAATTGTTTCTAAACTCAGATATATATTGCCAGTCAGCAGCAGTTGCGTCAAAGAATCGTATTTCTTGTTAGTCAGTGTTTTGTCGTCGTCGTCGTCTTTAACCTTCAATTGCATTTATTGGCTCGTCTACATCGTACAATGCAACTGATAACTTGGCTAAATGAATCATGTCATATAACTTAAGGGTATAAATGCTGGGTATATGTGACTATTTTTAGATAGTCAACTATACAATTTGTACAATCAGTTAAAAAATAATTTGGACAACTAATTTTAGCTAATAAAGGAAAAATAATAAATTAGAATAATATTGAATATGTGCTAATTTTACGCCAATTCTCTCCCTCAAGTTGGTGCATAGATATCACTCATATCTAACTTGGATAATGAAGCATAAAAGGGACCGCTAGCAACAGCATCGGTCATTATGTCTGCCAATTGATCTACATTCTTGATGTAGGGAATCTTTATTTTGCCAAAATCTAAGTTCTCCTTGATGTAGTTCCTGTCGAGCTCAATATGCCTAGTTCTATTATGCTGTACCGGATTGTTTGCAATCTCAATAGCCATTGTGTTATCACAAAATAGTACCATTGGCTTCTTAGGACCAAATCCAAGCTCGCTTAAAAGAATTCTTAGCCAAGTAAGTTCCGTGGTTGCATGATGAAGAGCACGATATTTAGCTTTTGCATTGCTCAATGGGACCACATTTTGTTTTTTTGCTCCTCTAGGTCACCAAATTGCCTCCTACAAATGACACATACTCAGACGTGGACTTCCTATCCAATTTGGACCTTGCAAAGTTGAAGTCTGTGTATCCCTCAATGTCTAGATGTCCATGTTTGGAGAACATAATTCCTTTACCTAGGGAAGACTTCAGGTAGGCAGGATACGATTTACTGCACTCATGTGTTGGTTGCTCAGGTTATGCATGAATTGACTCACAATGCTAGTTGCATAAGATATATCAGGTCTTGTGTGGGTTAGATAGATCAACTTCCCCACTAGTATCTGATATCTTTCTTTATTTGTTGGAATCTGATCGGGATAGATTGACAGGCCATAGGAGTATTTACAGGTTCGTAAGCGGAGTTACCAGTCTCAATCAAGAGGTCCAATGTATACTTTCGTTGTGAAAGGAAAAGTTCATACTTGGACCGAGAAACCTCAATGTCCAAAAAATATTTTAGAGTTCCCAAGTCCTTCATTTCAAATTCTTTGGCCAAATGTCTCTAGAGGTTCTCCATTTCTTTAGGGCTGCTACCTATAACAATCATGTCATCAATATAAACAATAAGCAAAGTAATATCATCACCATCTCTCTTATAGAAACGAGTGTGATCTACCATAGCTTGTTTATAGCTGAACTCCTTCATAACATAACTCAACCTGCCAAACCATGCTCTTGGTGACTGGTTTAATCTATACAAGGCCTTTTTTAGTCTACATACTTTGCCTATTTTTGGAGTAAATCTCGAAGGAGGATCCATATACACCTCTTCTAACAGATCACCATGAAGAATGGCATTTTTTATGTCAAATTGTTTTATTGACCAGTCTAGATTGACTTTAAGAGAGAGTATGACTCTAACCATGTTCATCTTGGCCACAGGAGCAAAGGTCTCTTGGTAGTCAATTTCATAAGTTAGGGTGTATCCCTCGGCAACCAACCTAGCTTTTTATCTATCAATTGTCCCATTTGGCTTGTACTTCATTGAAAAAACCCACTTACATCCTATTGTCTTCTTTCTTAGGGGAAGTTCAACCATCTCCCAAGTAAAGTTCTTTTGGAGAGCCTTCATTTCTTCTACCATAGCAGATTTCCACTTAGGATCTTCAAGGGCTTCTTGAACATGACTAGGAATAGACACAGAAGACAACTGAAGTGTAAAAGCAAGATAAGTCTTAGACAAACGGTGATAAGAAATAAAATCATAAACGGGATAAACAACATTAGAGGATGCTTTCGAGAAGCCAAACCTGTCCGGTTCCTTACGACTACGAAGGGGATATCTTCTACCTTGTTCAACTTGAGGATTCAAGGCAGTAGTTTCAAATGTTAAAGGTGAAGATGTTTGTACCTCAGAATTAATCTCGGAAGAGTCATTCGATGGCATGGTAATATCATTGAAAGGAGTGTTGGGACCTGGAGGTGGTACACCAGTTGCATCTGTGTTCTTCCTTGTATAACGTTGTTGAAAAGTTCTGTCTGGTCTTTCCCTCCTTTCTTCAGGTTCAAACTTAGCCTGTTGCAAATCTGAATCATTCAAATCCTCTCCAACATTTGGAATATGTAACTTCCCATTATCCGGATTAGGTAAATCAATTAGGTTCTCTCCCTTACTTGAAACCCACCATCTCTTTTCTTCTAACCACAATCTTTCCTCTTTTTTACTATTAATCTCCCCCTAAAGAGGAACCATGGACACATCCCCTAGAAAAGTAAGACTCACGCTGACAGAATTGAACATCCATAGAGACATAGTATTTTCCTAAAGGAGGGTGGAAACATTTATAGCCCTTTTGGGAATTAAAGTAACCAAGGAAGACACATTTAAGAGCATAAGGATCAAGTTTGTCTCTTAGATGAGAATGAATATGAACATAACAGACACAACCAAAAACTTTTGGACATAGATTCAAAGCAGAAGGAATAGAGTGAAACTGGGATAACATTCACAAAGGTGTTTGATAGTCAATAACATGCAGGCATTCGGTTTATGAGGAAGACAACAGTCATGACAGAATCAGCCCAGAAACGTTTGGGAACACGCATAGTAAAGCATAAAGCCCAAGCCACTTCTATAATGTGGTGGTTTTTACGCTCTGCTATGCCATTCTGTTGTGATGTGTATGTACACGTTGTTTGGTGGAGGATTCCATTTTCTTGGAATAGATTAGGAAGAGACTGATTTACAAACTCACGACCATTGTTAGAATGAAAAACCTTAACTTGCACATTAAATTGTGTGGCGACCATTTTTGAGAATTGAGGAATGACATGCAAAACGTCATGCTTAGATTTGAGCAAATATACCTAACTCACTCTAGTACAGTCATGAATAAAAGACACAAAACATTTGTGACCCGAAGCAGAAGGAATAGAAAAAGGACCCCAAACATCTATAAAAACATGAACAAAAGGAACTGGGCTTTTGTTGAGACTTATTTTGAAAGTTACACGATGATTTTTAGCATAAATGCATTGTTCACATCGTAAACTAGAAACTGGAATACTTTTAAATAACCGAGAAAACAAGCGTTCTAAATAAACAAAAGAAAGATGACCCAACTGATAGTGTCATAACAAGATTTTTTCTCTATCAGATGTTTTCCTTGCTACTTGAACAATGCGATATGTTTTTGGTTGCAATTCCTTTGCCCCTTCTAGGTAGTAAAGACCCCCTCTCTCTTTACCAATGCCCATTGTCGTCTTCGTAAGATTGTCCTGAAATACACAATGTGTAGAATGAAAGGTCACAAAACAATTAAGATTTTGGTAATCTTGCTAATGGAAAGGAGATTATTAGAGAGGTTAGGTGCAAGTAGGACAGAGGACATGGGGAGTGTGGAGGAAAATAAGACATTCTTGGCCCATGAGATTGGCATAGGAGCCCCATTAGCAACTTGGATGACTTAACAGGTGAAGGAATTAGAGAGTCAAGTAAAGAAGAATTACTAGTCATGTGATCTGTAGCTCCTGGAACAATAACCCAAGTGTCATTGGCAGCAGAAATGAAAGCCAAACTAGATTTACCTTCCTCAGGATGTAACACCCACATATTTTTATGTAACGGGTTATGTTAAGTTAGTAACGACGTTAAGTAATTTTATTAATAATTTATTATATATGTTATGATTTATGATTTTAATGTTACTAACTTTTTATTTTTAAGTGTTATGACAGGTGACGATCGCAAGGAATTGATGTGCTTAAGTGTTCATGCTAGTTACAATGTATGTTTAATTATGATGCAATGATGACTTGAATGCTTTAATGTATGGTATTTTAAGGACAGTTCAGTAGGCCGGACTTTCAAGTTCGGTAGGCAGTAAAGTCTTCCAAGAATCAACAGGCCGATGGAAACCATCGGCAGGCCGAACTTTGTGGAATCGACAAGCCGATGACAGTTGACGAGCAGTCAGCAGAAATCTCTCCAAATTTGTGATTGAGATGATTACGATGATTGGATGGTTTAATGTGGTTAATTGACATATTTATGGATTAATTTCCTCATTTAAGGAAATGAAATCATTGACTTTTATTGATTGAATGTAATTGTTAATGGTTTCCTATTTTTAGAGGGCAAATTATGGTAAGATGAGATGATTTGTTTGACTTTCCCTCTTTTCTCTCCATTCTCCACGCGAATTAATCCAAGATTAGTCAAAAAAATTTTGACATAATTGAGGGCATTGAAATTTTCTTTTACGTTATCCTCATTCACGTAAACGCTCGCTCTCTCTCTCTTTAATCTTCTGAGACGTTTCTTTTCTCTTTTCTCTTCTTCTTCACGTTTTTCTCCTCCTTTTTTTTCTCAATTCCTCTATTATTATTAGAAAAATATATTGAGTTTCCATTGGGGTTAAGTTCAAGGATTTTAAGAAGAAAATTTTAAGGTAAGAACTCATTTTTCGGTAATTCTGAAAAGCACTTCTCCTCCTCAATCCATCTGCCGTGACTTTGTCTAGGTATTTTATTTTGTTCTGAATTTTTAATATGATGTTCATATGTGTGCTATGTTAATGTTCTTTCAAGTTTTAAGTCATTTCAATTTTTCTAAATTAAGTTATGAATTTTCTACCCTCTACCACTCACAGTAAAATGTTGTTGTTTGGTTAAGATGCATGAAAATGTGATTTTTGTTTAAGAGGTAAATGTGCTTTGTTTGCTACGAAATTTGGTAAGAATGTTCATGTATATGTTATGTTATGAACTGCAAAGTTTGGTAATGTTTTGATGAGTGAATTATGTGTTATGAAATTTCTATCGAGACTAGGTCAAGAAACTGTTTTAACAATGTTAATATTAGACTTTTGTTTTATGTGATGTTTTATATGTTTAAATGATCTTATTGATGATGAAATAATTTTATGATATTGAAATATATGTTAGTAAGATGTTAGTATGAATTTTTAAAATTTAAAATATATGAGTTTTAATTGTTAGAAATGTTAGACATGTATGCTCTAAGGAGTAAAAATGTAATACGTTTTTGGAGACATTTTTATCAATAAAGAATTTATTCATTTATATATACCAAATATTGTCCTCTTTACGTTCATATTTGTTGAATGTATGATAAGCAAACAGTAGTCTGAGACTGTCGGTCTAAACCTTAAGAATTGGGCATATGATGAGATGATTATGCGGAAGACACAATTCTTAGGGTGACGGTCTAAAACATATGATCCGTAATCGAGGGAATAAAGTTGGGCGCTTTATTCATGTAAAGATTGTTATGTTGTTTATATCCCTTTTGGGAGATGGTTTGTCTTGACCATCAGAGTTAGACTCCATGAATAGAAACATTGGCACGTTGTCAAAGGTAACGATGTGTTGGATCGGGACATAAAGTGGATTGATTTGGATTAATAATTCTGCCTTGGCAAATCGATTCACTTTAGACAGTCGTTTGTATTGTATCTTAATCCTGAGATGAATAATAGGCCTGTTGTCTCGACTTGTGTCTTTTGATGTACCAATGGGTGACTCCCACATCTCTATAGTGGTATGCATGCCGGTACGTTGGAGGCATGACTCTTGATAGCGTAGACTTGTTATTCATAGATATGGAATCCATAGCTCCTCTTTAGGAGTAATGATATCCTCTTATATGCGTTGTCCTGTAATTTGAAAAACTGGAGCGCTCAACCATTTGGATACATAGGTGTAACCGAATGGTATACTATCTTTGGATGGTAAGTTTTCTAATGGTGAGACAATGGAACGTAAGATAAAAATAATCGGGAAGGTAAGATAGAATTTGTCCTTAAGCTGATTATGGATGATCATATGAGGATGCGATACATTATGATATGTCATGGAGACTTAGCTACACGAGCTTCGTAATTCTATAAAGTTCGAGAGTGCAGCTCCAAGCTTTTAGTGGAGTAGCGTTGGAGTTGATAATTGTGAAATGTATATCTGGGATATTGGGTTTCATAATTATCATGAGCTTGAACTTTATAGGTCCATTTTGGTCCCCTTTGCTAGCTCACAAAATCCTGTAACGACACGGCGTGCTTTTCCAATAATTGGTGACTTATGTCGGATTTATCAGATTGGTTTAAAATTTATGGGAATCAAATAATTCATGTCTGTTTATCGGTTGAATTAATTATGTAAGAAAATTAGTTCAAGATGAACCTGTTGAATTATTGCGTTCGGGTAATTCTTGTCTGTTTATCGGTTGTTTTAATTTTGGACAATTAGAACAAGATAAACTTGTAGAATTATTGTGAATTGATTTATTTTCTTAGAGATTATCTTGATAAAGTTTGTTTTGATCAGATATCTTTTCTATTGGGCTATTTGAATCAAAACTGAGACTTTATCCTTTAGAGTCTCGGGTGGAAAATAAAAGATTCGCGAAGATTTTTTCTCGACAGTTCGGCCTGCCGGATGACTTGTTCGGCCTGCCTATCAGAAAGTTCGGCCTGCCGACCGACGACAGTTAAGATTACGCGTTTTCACGTGTATCTTATCAAATATTCTGTTTCGATTTTTTGAGACCTAATCTGATATGGACTGACCCTAGGACCAATAGGTATAAAAAGGGAGTGAGTCTAATGATTTACTCAGATCAATTTGAGAGATTAAGAGTGATACTCTTCTAGTGAGCATCTGAAAAACTCCCTGAGAGCTTTTGTTCACAAATCACGAACACTAGCTTTGGGTTCTCTCTGTTGGTTGGAAGGAGAGTCACCGGTGGAAGAGCTGTACGTGTGAGCCCACACTCACTCCGGTTGTGGATAGAGAATAGCAAAGAAGACCAGTTGGTTGAGGCTCTTCTGGAACGTTACTTCTCTACACAGGTCGTGGAGGTTCTTCGGCACACTGAGGTTAGTAAGATCTGTTTAATTTATACATATAACATGTCAAACTTGTATTTTGAAAAATACTCTGATGAAAAAATTTTAAAAATTCCGCTGCGCACTTTGTTTCCAACAATTGGTATCAGAGTCGAGGTTTTACATAAATTTGCAAGTTTGTGATCATGTTATATGCATAAATTTTGTGATCTTAATCTCTCCAATGCTTGAATTAAATTTTATAGAGAGATGGCACTCTAGGTTTCTATATAATATATATGTTGTCATGGATTATGTGGTGAATGTTTATTAATTAATTATGGTTGATTAAATTGTTGTTTAATTATTTATTAATTAATTAATACCGGTTATGGTTCCTTAGAGGTTAGAATGTGTATCTAGGTTTTTCATGTAATTAGATGGCGGACTATCATCTCCGTCTAGGAATTATTATTTAATTTTTAATTTGTAAGAATTTTGTAATTAAATAATTATTCAGAGAAGACGGAACGAGAAGTCGGATCTTAAAGATTGATGATGGCGCCTCTAGGTATTTCCTGAGTCTCTAATTTTATGTTTTTAATTATTGAAAATAAAATTGATGAATTGCATGAAAATTGTATTTTCTGGATTAAGGTTTCTTCTGCTCGGTCGGCATGCCGGGACCTCACAGTTCGGCAGGCCGAAGGTCACAAATCGACAGGCCGGACGTACGGTCCGGCAAGCCGACAGTGGGGCAGAAAATTTTGGTGCTCTGCCGGTAGGCTGAACCTTCATGTTCGGCAGGCCGAACCACCATGGTCGGCAGACCGATCACCCAGATCGGACTGCCGACCGAGAGCTGCCAAGGTGTCCAAAAAAAGATGTAATTTTTTCAATGTAGTTTTAATTTTATTTTTGGGACGATTCTAAGAAACATTAAATTTGGATATGACCGTAAATATGAAGTGTTCGATTCATACGGGATTGAGGACTTGAAGATGGATATTACATGAAGAAGGATACAGCTTGAGGATTCAAGGATGAAGAATCGATAAATGTCTCAATTATTCTCTTGTAATCTTATTTTTCTATTCTCTAGGGTGGAACCATAATATTACGGTTATTATTATTATGCTTGATTACTTTGCTTGTCTGCATTATAATATGATTTACCATGTATATTGATAACATGTCATATAGAACAGGGAGTGCCGCTCATATTAAAATTGTTCATGCATAATTTTAAAATAAAACCTTGACTTCAAAAGATTGAGTGGGAGAAGGTTTTGGAAGAAAGAACCTAAGGCCTCCATCGTTGGTCCATAGGAAGAACATGGTGGTCCCGACCCCTAGGAAGGGATTTCTATCATGTACCAGATTGGATCTCTGAAAGGATAAGGTATTTTAGTATGATTTATGGTTGCACACCCTTAGGTGGTGATTATAAATCATGGATAAAATATTAAAACGGTGGTTATACACTCACGTTAATTTTATTATTAACCTCCCCTAGGAGCTCTGTTAATAAAATTAATGGCCAAAGAAACGATTATTAATATATGCTGGATCATACGGGTCCTAGATGGCATATATTAATCAAGAGGGGATCCGTGTTCCTGATTGAATTTGACATGACTCCCCTAGGAAGCTTGTTGAATTCTGAGTTGGGAATTATCGTTGTAAGGTTGTGATATTTTCAAGGTTTTGACACATAAACACATTTGTATGATTTTACATGATTGTGTTATCTTACTAAATTATTATATGTGTTTGCTTATGATTGGTATATGATTCTTTATTGAAGATTAAAAATGTCTAAAAACGCTTTATCATCGATACTTGATAAAAACCAATTAACCGGTGAGAACTATAACGATTGGAAACGGAACCTGGACATCGTCCTTTCCTTTGAGAAACTGAAATATGTTCTGACAACTCCTTGTCCTCCCGAGCCTACGGGAGACTCAAGTAATGAGCAATTCCAAGCGTACGACCGCTGGAAAGATGCTAATGATCAGGCCCGATGCTATGTTATGGCTAGCATGAACAACGTGCTGCAGGCTCAACATCAGGATTATGAGACTGCGAAGCAGATCTTGGATAATCTTGAGGACATGTTTGGAGGCCAGGCCATAACAAAGCGGCAATGGGCGCTTCAGAAACTCTTAAACTGTAGACAGAGACCGGGGACATCTGTAAAGGAGCATATGATGTTAGTCATGGGTTACCTCGCTGAGGCTCAAACCAATGGAGCCGACATCGATGCTGAAACTCAGATGACTATGGTCTTTGAGACTCTGTCTGAGGAATTTATTCCATTTAGAGCTACTTTTAATTTGACCAATAGACGGGATATGACCTTGATAGAACTAATGAAACAGTTACAGGAGTTTGAACTGCTGATCAGGGAGTCTCCTGTTGGTGGAGAGACCAACGTGGTAGCTGCTTCTGGTTCCAATTCTAACTCTGGGAATGGAAAGAAGCAACGGGCCAAAAGTGGGAAGTCTTCTATTCCTGTTGCTACCAAGAGCAAAAAGAAGAAGAAGAAGAACCCAAAGAAGCTGAAATGCTTCTTTTGTGGTAAGGTCGGGCATATAAAGAAGCATTGCAAGGACTTCCTTTCCAAGGGAGGTAGGTGTGATCTTCTATATTTAGAAACCTGTTTGGTTGAGGAATCCAGTGACATCTGGGTCATAGATTCCGGTGCAACTAATCATGTTTGTGTTTCTCTGCAGGGATTCAAAGAAACGAGAAGTCTACTTCGTGAAGACTTAACGCTTCGGATGGGCGATGGATCCTTGGTCTTAGCGGAAGCAGTGGGAGATGTCCATCTTTACTTTGATAATTATAGGAATTTAATTTTGCGAGATTGTTTTTATGTTCCTAAATTTAAAAGGAATTTAATTTCTGTATCTTCTTTATTTAAAGACTCCTACGTGGTATCTTTTAATGAAAAAGTGGTGATTTGTAAAAACAAATCTTTTATCTGTTCTGGATGGATGCAAAATAATCTATATTTTATCAAACCTAAGATGGACTTATTGCTTAATGCTGAGATAAATGATAATGACTCT
Source organism: Artocarpus heterophyllus (assembly GCA_025403435.1). Taxonomy (NCBI): domain Eukaryota; kingdom Viridiplantae; phylum Streptophyta; class Magnoliopsida; order Rosales; family Moraceae; genus Artocarpus; species Artocarpus heterophyllus. Next base: position 21,371,725 of record CM046348.1, on the reverse strand, counting down.
AAAAGACTTAAAACTTCTCACTCTAATAAGACTTATCTTTGGCATTTGCGCCTTGGCCATATTAACCTGAATAGGATTCAAAGGTTGGTAAGGGATGGACCTTTAAGTCACTTAAAGGTGGAATCTATACCTCAATGTGAGTCTTGTTTAGGGTGTAAGGGCAATAGGCCGAAGGGGTTCTAGAACTTGTGCATAGTGATGTTTGCGGACCGATGAACATCCGGGCACGAGGAGGGTATGAGTACTTCGTCACTTTCATTGACGATTACTCAAGATATGGGTATGCGTACCTAATGCACCACAAAAGCGAAAACTTATGATAAGTTCAGGGAGTTTCGGGCTGAAGTGGAAAAGCAATTGGGTAAACCCATAAAGGCACTTCGATCTGATCGAGGTGGGGAATACCTTTCTGAAGAGTTCTTGGGACACTTGTTAGAGAATGGGATTTTATCCCATTTGACTGCGCCAGGCACTCCGCAGCAGAATGGCGTAGTGGAGAGAAGAAATAGGACTTTGTTGGACATGATTCGGTCCATGATGAGTTATTCATCATTGCCTTTATCCTTTTGGGGATATGCACTACAAACCGCATGTTATCTTTTGAACAATGTGCCTTCAAAATCGGTCCCTAAAACTCCTCACGAGTTGTGGACAAGACGAAAGACATCCTTAAACCATATTCGCATATGGGGATGTCCAGCTCATGTCCTGTTTAAGGATCCGAATAAGTTGGAAGCACGTTCAGAAGTTTGTGTGTTTGTAGGATATCCAAAAGGGACTAAAGGGGGTTATTTTTATAACCCAAAGGAAAATAAAGTCGTGGTTTCAACTAATGCAACTTTCCTTGAGGAGAGTTACATGAACGACTTTAAACCTCGAAGCAAAGTGGTGCTTGAGGAGTTGAGGGGTGATCTGTTTACTCTGGAGGTTCCGAATGAAACCATTCCGATCAGTATAGAAAAACCAAACAAACCTGAACAACAACCTCAGGGGCTTCGGCGTAGTGGGAGGATCGGGCGTCAACCTGAGAGGTATATGTTCAACGGGGAAGTCTTTTTGCTGAACCGGATGAACATGATAGGGATCCTTTTACTTACGCAGAAGCTACGGAGGATGTTGATTCAAGACTCTGGACAGAGGCCATAAACATAGAGATGAAGTCTATGGAGACTAATCGGGTCTAGGAGCTTGTGGATCTTCCCGAAGGGGTAAAACCCATAGGGTGTAAGTGGATCTACAAGAGGAAAAGAGGAGTGGATGGAAAGGTCGAAACCTTTAAGGCTAGACTGGTAGCTAAGAGTTATACGCAAAAGGAAGGAATCGATTATGAGGAAACCTTTTCGCCTGTAGCCATGCTTAAGTCCATCCGGATTCTCTTGTCCATAGCTGCCACTCTCGACTACGAGATTTGACAGATGGATGTCAAGACGGCTTTTTTGAATGGCTATCTTGATGAGTCCATTTATATGAAACAACCAGACGGGTTCAAGGTCGCGGGTTAAGAGGATAAGGTTTGTAAGCTGCTAAAGTCTATTTATGGACTTAAGCAGGCTTCTCGTTCTTGGAACATAAGATTTGATCAAGTGATCAAGACTTATGGGTTCTCACAAAATGTGGATGAACCATGTGTTTACAAACACATTAAGAATGAGAAGGTGGTTTTTCTACTACTCTATGTAGATGACATTCTGCTAATTGGCAATGACGTTGGGGCATTGTCATCAGTCAAATTATGGTTGACCAAGCAGTTTGACATGAAGGACTTAGGTGAGGCTAATTTTGTTCTCGGTATCCAGATCTTTCGGGATAGGAAGAACAAAATGATAGCTTTGTCACAGGCTGGCTACATAGATAAAATTCTCAGGAGGTTTGCAATGCAGGATTCCAAGAAAGGTGGGCAACCATCTAGGTCTGGAATTACTCTTTCTAAGAAAGACTCTCCAAAGTCTTATGAGGAAAGAGAATACATGAAGAAGGTACCTTATGCTTCGGCAGTGGGTAGTCTCATGTATGCCATGCTTTGCACTCGACCGGATATTAGCTATGCAGTCGGGATTGTGAGTCGATTTCAGGCGGATCTAGGACCGAACCACTGGGTTGCGGTAAAGCATATTTTCAAGTACCTAAGAAGGACTCGAGGGTATATGCTTGTGTATTCGGGTGAGAATTTAACTCCTCTAGGATACACTGATTCGGATTTTCAATCCTGCCTGGATTCTAGGAAATTGACTTCGGGGTTTGTGTTTACTTTAGGTGGCGGTGCCATCAGTTGGAGAAGTGCGAAGCAAGATTGCACTTCGGATTCAACGATGGAGGCCGAGTATGTGGCGGCTAGTGATGCTTCGAAAGAAGCAGTGTGGCTCCGCAAGTTCCTTGGGGATCTTGAGGTAGTTCCTGGTATGGATAAGGCGGTATCACTGTACTGTGATAACAGTGCGGCGGTAGCTAATGCTAAGGAACCAAGATTTCACAAGAAGAGTAAGCATATTGATCGGAAGTATCATGTGATAAAGGACTTCGTTGAGAGCGGGCATGTCACGGTGTGCAAGATCGCGTCAGAGGACAATTTAGCTGATCCATTGAAGAAGACACTTACTGGGAGAGTCTTCGAGAGGCATGTGGAAGCTATGGGGATGCGAAATTTGCAGTATTTACTCACTTAGTGCAAGTGGGAGATTGTTAGACATGTATGCTCTAAGGAGTAAAAATATAATACGTTTTTGGAGACATTTTTATCAATAAAGAATTTATTCATTTATAAATATACCAAATATTGTCCTCTTTACGTTCATATTTGTTGAATGTATGATAAGCAAACAGTAGTCTGAGACTGTCGGTCTAAACCTTAAGAATTGGGCATATGATGGGATGATTATAAGGAAGACACAATTCTTAGGGTGACGGTCTAAAACATATGATCCGCAATTGAGGGAATAAAGTTGGGCGCTTTATTCATGTAAAGATTGTTATGTTGTCTATATCCCTTTTGGGAGATGGTTTGTCTTGACCATCGGAGTTAGACTCCATGAATAGAAACATTGGCACGTTGTCAAAGGTGACGATGTGTTGGATCGGGACATAAAGTGGATTGATTTGAATTAATAATTCTGCCTTGGCAAATCGATTCACTTTAGACAGTCGTTTGTATTGTATCTTAATCCTGAGATGAATAATAGGCCCGTTGTCTCGACTTGTGTCTTTTGATGTACCAATGGGTGACTCCCACATCTCTATAGTGGCATGCATGCCGGTACGTTGGAGGCATGACTCTTGATAGCGTAGACTTGTTATTCATAGATATGGAATCCATAGCTCCTCTTTAGGAGTAATGATATCCTCTTATATGCGTTGTCCTGTAATTTGAAAACTGGAGCGCTCAACCATTTGGATACATAGGTGTAACCCAATGGTATACTATCTTTGGATGGTAAGTTTTCTAATGGTGAGACAATGGAACGTAAGATAAAAATAATCGGGAAGGTAAGACAGAATTTGTCCTTAAGCCGATTATGGATGATCATATGGGGATGCGATACACTATGATATGTGATGGAGACTTAGCTACACGAGCTTCGTAATTCTATAAAGTTCGAGAGTGCAGCTCCAAGCTTTTAGTGGAGTAGCGTTGGAGTTGATAATTGTGAAATGTATATCTGGGATATTGGGTTTCATAATTATCATGAGCTTGAACTTTATAGGTCCATTTTGGTCCCCTTTGCTAGCTCACAAAATCCTGTAACGACACGGCGTGCTTTTCCAATAATTGGTGACTTATATCGGATTTATCAGATTGGTTTAAAATTTATAAGAATCAAATAATTCATGTCTGTTTATCGGTTGAATTAATTATGTAAGAAAATTAGTTCAAGATGAACCTGTTGAATTATTACATTCGGGAAATTCTTGTCTGTTTATCGGTTGTTTTAATTTTGGACAATTAGAACAAGATAAACTTGTAGAATTATTGTGAATTGATTTATTTTCTTAGAGATTATCTTGATAAAGTTTGTTTTGATCAGATATCTTTTCTATTGGGCTATTTGAATCAAAACTGAGACTTTATCCTTTAGAGTCTCGGGTGGAAAATAAAAGATTTGCGGAGATTTTTTCTCAGCAGTTCGGCCTTCCGGATGACGTGTTCGGCCTGCCTATCAGAAAGTTCGGCCTGCCGACCGACGACAGTTAAGATTACGCGTTTTCACGCGTATCTTATCAGATATTGATCCGAACTTGATTCTGTTTTGATTTTTTGAGACCTAATCTTATATGGACTGACCCTAGGACCAATAGGTATAAAAAGGGAGTGAGTCTAATGATTTACTCAGATCAATTTGAGAGATTAAGAGTGATACTCTTCTAGTGAGCATCTGAAAAACTCCCTGAGAGCTTTTGTTCACAAATCATGAACACTAGCTTTGGGTTCTCTCTGTTGGTTGGAAGGAGAGTCATCGGTGGAAGAGCTGTACGTGTGAGCCCACACTCACTCCGGTTGTGGATAGAGAATAGCAAAGAAGACCAGTTGGTTGAGGCTCTTCTAGAACGTTACTTCTCTACACAGGTCGTGGAGGTTCTTCGGCACATTGAGGTTAGTAAGATCTGTTTAATTTATACATATAACATGTCAAACTTGTATTTTAGAAAATACTCTGGTGAAAAAATTTTAAAAATTCCGCTGCGCACTTTGTTTCCAACAAGAAAACGTTTTCAAAAGATTATTCATTGCCTTACTATTGCTGACAAATTTCATGTTTGAAATGTATGGTTTGTTTTTAAATACTTAATGTAATTTTTATGACTAAAGAAAAATTATAGTAATATGTTTATATATTAACTTTACCCCTGTCAAGTATGGTGCCTAAAATATGTGTGAATGTTAAGTTTTTAAGTCTTGAATCCATGTAGGTAAGTGAAGTGTATGTGATAATGATTTTATGTTTTTGATGATTATGGTTATGGATGCATGTTATGAATTATGTTTACAAGAGATAAATGTATGTGTGATGTTATATGGAATGGATGTTTTATTCTATAAAAATAAGTATTAATTTTACTTGTATCTTTAAATGAATGAATGGCATGAACACTCAAAGGAACGAGCACATCGAGACCGCGGCGTCGTCACCAATACATATAAGGTTAAGTAACTTAGTTTCTAAGGTAAGTACATTCTCACCTGCAATATGATATGTTTTATAAGGTTTGATGTCATGTTCATGATGATATTTATAATGATTTTTATGATGATTTCCTTAAAAGATTTCTTATGAAAGATTTTCATGATTTAAAGTTATGCATGTTTGATTATGGCAAATTTCAAAGCATGAAAGTTATGTATATATGTATCACCTAATAAGTGTTGCACACCAATGTTATGATATGATATGATATGATGTCATGTTTGGTTTATGATTAGCTACCCTTCTCTTCTCATGACGGCGCACCTACAATGATGATTATGGTGCAACACTTGGGCCCTTAAGATAAAATGGAATAAGTTTTAATATGGTCAATGTAATGAAAGATATGTTTCTATGAAAATGTGCTTACTGCACTATTACAATATGATGATGACAATGATGATGATGAAGATGTTTATGAAATGTTTTTATATTGTGAGAATTATATGTACTTACTAAGCTTTAGCTTACTCAATTTTATATCATGTTGCAGATAAGGATAAGAAAATCATGGATTAGATGGAGGACATGGAAAGTCGTGTAAGCATAAGGAAGATGAATTGTATCGGAAGAACGCCAATGAAGCAAGCTTTTACGATTTAAGCTATGGTTTTATAATCTGAACTTATTTTTATGATGTGTTTTAAAGAATACAAGAACTATGTTTTATTATTTTACTTTATCATTTTAAGAATTTGATCTTTTGCATTTTTGAAAAAGTTGAATTTGTCTTAAAATTTAGTTTCCTAAAAGTTTTTAGCTCTATCGGCCTGCCGATCATCATTGGTCGGCATGCCGACGTAAGAATGTTTGGCCTGTCGAACTTTGGAAGTTTTTAAACCCTATTTTGCAGAGCCTCTGCCGGCCTGCCGATTAATGATTTCCGGCCTGCCGACTATGTTCGGCCTGCCAAAGTCTCTAGTTCGGCCTGCCAAACTGTGGGAGCAAATAATTTTAAATGACGTGATGTTCATAAGTTATGATTTTACTATTTGGTATATTTACTTTATTAAAGGATGTTTATGATCAATTTAATATTCAATTGAATTATTAATAGTATGGATTATATTATTGAAAGTTAAAAAAAAAAAGTATGTATGGATCCTGGTTAGGTTTTCCTTAACTACGTTTTCAATTACAGTTTCAAATAAGTATGTAATGTATGAATGTAACGACATCTGTGACGTCTGTAAGGAGGCGTTACAGGCTTTGGTATCAGAGTAAAAATTTCCGTTTACAATTCATATCGCCACATGTCAGTCCAAGTCCTCCAAGTAAGTATGTTATAAAGTTAGATGTTTTGACGCAAGTATGAGGATAAGAATGAGGTTTAGATGTTTAATGATTAATGTTCTAGTAGTGAAAACTTGTCTCATATTAGAGGATTATTCATAAGTTCCTAAATCTTTTAGGAAATTGATAATGGACGGCTATAGAAGAATGCAAACCCGCACTCAGACTAATGAAAGGCTTATGACGATGATCGATGAGCTGCAAAGGCAGTTGGAGGATCAAAGAAGAGAGATTGCCGAATTAAAGGCCAACAGTCAAAACGGTGAACGTCCAGGCAATGACATGCCTCCTCCTCCTCCTCAGCCACAAGTCAATGAAATCCCAGCTCCTGCTGCTGAACCAAGAGCGGCCTATCAGGAACCTTTTCTAGTCAGATGGAGAATAGTTAAGCCAGCGGATTTCGAGGGTATAAAGGATCCGTTAGTCGCTCAAGGATGGTTGAAGACAATTGAGGCCACTCTGAGACTCATGGATTTCACAGACAACAAGAAGGTTCTCTGTGCCTCGTACTGCCTCACCATGGAGGCCAGAATTTGGTGGGATGGCATTGAACAGAGCAAGAATGTGGAAGAGATGACATGGGATGGTTTCATTCATGAGTTTAACACGAAGTTTTTCCACATGAACGTTACAAGGAAGCATTATGAGGAGTTCGAGAACCTGCGTCAGGGGAATATGTCAGTCACAGATGTTGTGACAAAGTTTGACCAGCTAGCTCGCCTATGCCCAGGATGGTTATGGATGAAAGTGAAAGGGTCAGAAGACTTATCAGAGCCCTTCGGCCAGAAATTGCTGCGATTGTTGATGGGGCAAGTCCACCCAGGACTCAAGAACAGGTGGTTATGAGGGCCCAATGTGCAGAGTTCCACTTGTCCAAGCTAAGAAGGAACCAACCTCAGTCTGGTCAGCCAGCCAATAATGCTAACAACCAGAGCCGCCCTCCACATCGGAACAACAACAACAACAGCAGTAGCAACAACAACAATCAGAACTGGAGGAACAATAAGAAGAAGGGCAATCCTCAAAACCACCAGGGCCAAGACAACAAGAGGCATAATGATGGTCAGCACAACAACAATAGCAGACGGTTTCAACCATGCACCAAATGTGGAAAGAAACATCTAGGAGAATGCCGTCTAGGGACAAACCAATGTTTTATTTGTGGGCGTGAAGATCATTTTGTCAAAAACTACCCTAAACAGATGAATGCCAATGCCCCTCAAAGAGCTCCTCCTCAAGCCCAACTCCATCAGATGCAAGCTTCCCTTGAAGGGCCACTAATCAGTCAAGGGAGAATTGAAGCCCCACCTATGAAAGTCAATCATTTCATTTGCTTAAATGAGGAAATTAATCCATAAATATGTCAATTAACCACATTAAACCATCCAATCATCGTAATCATCTCAATCACAAATTTGGAGAGATTTCTACTGACTGCTCGTTAGCTGTCATTGGCTTGCCGATTCCCCACATCGGCTTGCCGATTCCATAAAGTTTGGTCTGCCGATAGTTTCCATCAGCCTGCCGATTCTTGGAAGACTTTTTAGCCTACCGAGCTGTCCTTAAAATATCATACATTAAAGCATTCAAGTCATCATTGCATCATAATTAAACATATATTGTAACTAACATGAACACTTGAGCACATCGATTCCTTGTGATCGTCACCTGTCATAACACTTAAAAATAAAAAGTTAGTAACATTAAAATCATAAATCATAACATATATCATAAATTATTAATAAAATTACTTAACGTCGTTACTAACTTAACATAATCCGTTACATAAAAATAGGTGGGTGTTACACATGAGATATCTGAGTTACATGAGAAGTAGAAGATGGAGAAGTATCTATGACAACAACCTGTGCAGATTTCTTATTTTTCTTTTCAGCTTGCTTGAGTTTGTACCACTTTGGATAGCCATGCTTCTTCCAGCAAGTATCTTCTGTATGCCTTGTGCCATTACAGTAAGTGTAGAAACGAGAAGAGGAGGTGGAAGCAGGAACAAGAGTTGTTAGCCTAGAGTTGTTCTTTTGGACAGCTAGGGCTGAAGCTTCTAATCGATCTTCCGTTACCATGGTGAGTTGTCTCTGCTCTTCACGACAAACTTGCGAATAGGCTTCCTCCAGGCTTGGTAAAGGAGAGATGGCCAACACACTGCCACTGACCTAATCTAGATTGTGATCAAGATCTGCAAGAAATATATAAACCCATTCCTCTGCCGTATGCCTTCTTTGTTTCTCAATATCAGTGGTACACACATATCATTAGGCCTTTAATAATCAAGCTCCAAGAATATGGAGTTTAATTCGTTGTAATATTCTGTAAGAAAACGACCAGCTTGGCGTGATTGGAAAGATTTCTTCATCAATTCGTAGACTTGAGAAGAATTTGAGACATCAAGATAACTCCTATTGACTGCATCCCAAAGCTGTTTGGCTGTTCCACATTGCACAAAATGTGACATTAGTTTATCACTCATGGAGTTAATGAGCCAAGACTTAACCTGAGCATCTTCGGCTTCCCATTCGTCAAAACTTGGATCATCTTTTGTAGGTGCAGCCTTCTTTCTTGTGACATATCATTTCTTTTTTCTGCCAGCAATATGCATCTCCATAACTTAAGACCAGACACGATAATTTCCACCATCCAGCTTAATAGAACTTGTTGGAAAGGATGTTTCATGAATGGTCACTGTGGGTGGCTTTTTGCTATCAGTTTTCTTAGACATGGTGTGAAACAAAAAAAGCGGTTTCAGCCAGAAAAAAAAGAGGGCAGCAGTGGATATCTTGCCTACCTCTCTAATACCAAATTGATAACTTGGCTGAATGAATCATTTCATATAACTTAAGGGTATAAATACAAGGTACATGTGACTATTTTCAAATAGTCAACTATACAATTTGTACAATCAATTAAAAAATAAATCAGACAACTAATTCTAGCTAATAAAGGAAACATAATCAATTAGAATAATATTGAATATGTGCTGATTTTACGCCAATCAATGCGAATAGAGGATCATTGAGTGTGTGCAATTTAATTAAGTTATGAATTACACAACATGCAATAACTATTTGCGCTTGTTTTTCTAATGGGTATTTGGTCATATGTTTGAGGATGGCGAACTGTGCTTTAAGAATACCAAAACACCTCTCCATACAATTGCGCAACGAAGAGTGTCGATAATTAAACAATTCCTGAGGTCCTGTTGGAGCACTAGATTCTTGAAATTGTTGCATGTGGTATCTCTGGCCACGGTAAGGTGCGAGAAATCCTTGCACAATTGCTATATCCAAAATCGACAACATAATACTTATTCCCCGATGGGCACCTAAAATGGTTTTCTTCGTCTGCCATTACATGTTGAAGCACTCTTGAATCAGTAACTATGCCTTCCTATCCGCTATAGACATACGTGAACAACATGTCAAAGTTACAAGCTGCCATAACATTTTGTGTGCAGACATGTGCCTTCCTCTATACACGGTTTGAAGGGAAGCTAGAACAACAGCTTGAATATGTGTTCCGTCAATGGCACTGACACAGTCCTACACAACAAAGTTCTAATATAACAAATAATATAACATTAATAATAATTCACTAACAATATCCAGTTCAGGTGATATACCTTGAACCACGACCAATATTTGTAGTTATTTCTTATTCTCGAAGATATTGTATTGTAGTCAGGTTTTAAGATCACTTCCGGAGCCAAGGCACAAATAGCATTCAACATTTGACCGAAATGCCACTAACTGTCTCCCCAGAGTGTACAAACCTATCTTGGATTTACCTATTACGATCCTGAGTGAGCAATGGTTCTTAAAAACATCATCAATGATTCTTGTATTATTAATCTATTTGAAGGGTATAGGTTACGTTGTTCAATTAGTTCAACGATTGCAAAAAAAGGTTCTCTATGCATACGACACATTTCGTACCACCCATTGTTGTCAGTTAATAATTGCTCTGACACGTATTCGCATCCTGTCAATACACTTCTTCGCGGAGGATGCTTGTTGGTTTAATTCAATGTTTCTTGTATTATTTCTATATCGTCATTAAGTTTAGCATTTTTGTCACTACATATCTCACGCAACAATGCACAATCTTCATTAGTACTTGATGAGCTAGAAGACATAATTAACCTATCATTCATAAACACGAATATGAAAATGGTAGTATTTTAGTAGAAGAAAAACAAATAATATGAACATTAATAAAGCATGAATAACAAGTCCTTAACATTCAATTAACAAACGTAAACAATGTCCACAACATCCGAAAAAGAAATGAAAGTAAGCAAACAATGACAGTAAGAGAACAACAATAGGAAAAAACTGTTCATGTGAAGTTCGAACAAAAAAAAAAGAAGAAATTGTTCCAAGGCAAATAAAAGTACTAAAGACGCTAGCAAAAAAATGATAAGAGAAATCCACGATGATGCTCAGGTGGCACATTGATAAACGCCTCCTTCATTTATTTTTTCATTGCAAACTCCTACACCGTCAGTGCGTAAACCCTATCTTCCAACTCGTCAATTGCATTTAGTATTCCCATGCATGTAGGGACACTGTCCCAAGCTTCATCAATAGCACTACTTGCGGTAGCTAAACGAGCTCCCTTCTCCACAATATAGTGGTAGAACTCTTCTTGTGCACGTACAGAGGCTTTGCTTTTTGTTGCCTAACTTTTAGACCAATGCTGAACTGAATCGACAAGACTCTTAGTGGTACTCTTCTTCCTTGAAGGGTCGCTACCTCTTGCTGAAGCTTTAACCTTCGATGGTGGGGTGGTCATTATGTCATCAGAGTCCCCTATCCCTTCCTCAGGTTCCACCTCCTGAACAGACTTCTTCGAAGCACCTCCAACGTTGGTAGCGGCGTTTGGACCCATTGCTCGTTTCCCTGTCACTAGTATCCCACCGAAAATTTCAAAGAAGACATCATATTTGGCCAAACCCTTCTTCTTGTCCTTTTCCCCGTCAGGATATTTCTGCCTAAAAATATTAACAATCAAGAAATGTAACAATTCATTGTATACGGAATACATACACAACTACTGAATCGTGATCAAAAACTCAAGTTGAATGGTATTACCTCTAAATAATTCTTCCATACATCCTCAGTAGCACTGATAGTGTTGGACTCCGGATCCCAACCAAATCCTGTAGTTTGCATTAACTTATCAAAGTCTTTGGTAGCAATCCTTAGTCTATTCCATTTTGCCTTCAGCTGCGCAAGCGAGTAATGGACCCTAAACTTTGCTGCTAACTCATTCGCAGTTTTCATCCAAGTTTTGCTGTCTAAGGTGGAAGAACGCAATCCGTTCTTCGTTTCCTCATGCAACAAGTCAATGAGGAAATTTTTGCGGTCCGTCATCCAGGTAGCATGTTCGACACTATCACTCATCTATAAATAATTATGAAACTAAGAAATAATCACTACTCCATTTAGAATGTTTCGGGTGGCTCAGGTGTCTTAGGTTTTGGAACTACATAAGATCAAAATGTGCATTAACCGGTAGAAAATCCATGTCTCATGCCAAGGTTAAGAAAACTAGCACAAGCACACAGATAACAACCACGGTATATTAGCACAATGTAATCTCATAAATGAAAAAACCTATCATTTGATACTCATCATCGCCTTTATACCAATCTCGACCAAGATAGCACCATTCTTCCAAACATATGAGATAATTAGACATATAGATAAACAACATAAACAGCTTTCGTGTATAGGAAAGACATGATCAATGATAGCTATCAACAAAATTTCAAAGCAGATCACGGCTACTTAAGGCAACATAACCGAGATGCACAATGGAAGTATGTACTCGCAAAACTATCACTTTAGATATAGGCGCCATTCTTCCAAACATATGAGATAATTAGATAAACAGATAAACAACATAAATAGCTTGACTTAGCAATATCCACTATTACTGCAGAAAGTGTTGAACTTATACCAAATATAAACGAAGAAGAATAAAAAGAAAAGAGAAATTAAAGTGAAGAAATTTGGAAAAAAAAAAAAACCAATTCCCAGGCCACTCAGTAGACTATGGAGGGGATGGTATATAATCGAAGGGGTTTGACACAATAAATTTCTGAGGTTTTATTTATTTATTTATTTTTTCAATTGAGAAAGAAGAAGTTTTTGATCAAGTTTTCTTAAATGTAACTTCTTATATATGACTCTTGTACTTATCAATATCCACTATTACTGCCATATTAGCAACTTGACTTGCCAACTCTTCTACTTCACTTGCTAATTATGTATCTTACAAAAAGTAAGAAGATAAACATATTAGACGAGAATAATAATTCTATCACATATCTATATATAATGCTCTCTAGAATGATATTGCTGGCCTCAAATGAAAGTATGAATAATCTTAATGCACTTGACCAAAACCATAGCTCAGCGGGTGATATTTCACACGCACACACATACATGTAAACTATATGTATCCACTTCAAAACAACCCTAAGCTATTTACCATCTGATCAGTGTGTGCATTTAGTTTTAAACAATCATGACCACTCATTGACTGATGGATCATAGACGTGGACGGTAATGATCCTCGTTTAAAATCCATTAAGAAATATGGCACTAAGTAGTAATTAAGTAACCCTTAATTAAATTTTTAGTCCAGTCCATTTTATGCTGTACATTTCCATTTTGCATATGGGTACATGATTCCTTATGTATAATATATACAATTTATTTTTAGCTTGCAAGTACTAATAATTTTTACACATTTTTGTCTTGTCAGAGAATTCAAAGCTACAAACACTGTGAAATATACATAACTTCCATTTAAGCCAAGAGTAGTACTGGGTAACTGCTTAACTCCCAAGTTTAATTTTTTATTACATAGTTATATTATTTAATTAACGGACAGCTCATTCTTTTTATAACTTATTAAACTACTTAAAACACACACATTAATAATATTTACTTAAAGTTGTAACCTTAACACTGATTAAGCAAATTAGTCCTGTTTTATTAAGCTAGTATCATGATCAATGAGAGGCAAACATATTAGCAGATCCTAAACGTGGAGTAATATAACAAGATCCAGAGAAACCAGAAGGAGGCAAACATCCAAAAAACCCCAAGCATCAACACCAAAACATGCCAAAAACTCATGAGCACAAACATCACATTTAGAACAATATGCAAAGAAAGGAGAACAAGGCATACATCCGAAAAACCCCAAAAAGTCAGATCCGGAGAAACGAGAAGCAGGCAAACATTTGAAAAACCCCAAAAAATCAGACACCAGAACATGCCAAAAACTCATAATCTGAAACATCACATTTAGAACAATATGTAGAGAAACCAGAAGCACGCAAACATCAGAAAAAACCCCAAAAATCAGAGACACCAGAACATGGCAAAAATTGCTATCCCGAAGCATCACATTTACAACAATATGCATAGAAAGCAGAAGAAGGCGAAGATTCAAAAAAACCCAAAAATTAGAGACACCAGAACATGGAAAAAATGAAGATCGCAGCTAAATCATCATACCTTGTCGATATCACGGACAACAGCGTGCGAGAGAGAGAACCTCACAAACCCACGGCCAAAACCGAGGACCAAAACCCAGTACTTCGTGAATGCAGAACACGAGGGAGAGAACAGATGCAACGAAGCAGCCGAACAAGACGATGCAAAAGCAGGGGGAAAATAGAGAGAAGAGAGACCCAGGGGTTGAGAGAGCTGAAATGAAGAAGAAAAATGAGCTGAAATAAAAACGATGATGAATCGTTTTCATTTCTAACATAATTATGAAAAAAGATCAGAATGTTTTCATTTTTATTTTTCAGTGAAAATGTAACCAAACAGCTTTCCAATAGTATTCTTGTTTTTAAAATTTTCAAAAGCATAAAAAATGTTCCCAAAAATGAAACCAAACGGGCCTTAGTCTTTCGCACTTCTCATTAGTGGAGATCGACATGGCTTGATAGGTCTTCCACACGTTTCACTGGTGGAGATTCGATGTCGCCGACTTTCGTGTGTCCAGATCTGATTTGGTAAGCGTTAAGGAATTATCGACGTGGCTTTAGTCTCTTCTGCCACCCCTTAAGATCACCAACGCCATTGTCGCCTTCGAGAACTAGAAGTGATTCTTCTTTTTTTGATGTATTTGTTAAAAAGTTTTAATTTTGAAGTAAAATAGGTATTTATTATTATGTTAGAGCATGAAAATCTTCCTCATAGGACATGAAAATTAAAAACAAAAAAAATTTCTTGTTGAGACACTGATATGTCCCACTAAGACATAAAAAATATCTCAATAAAACATGAAGAGTTTTTAATAGAACACAAAATACACAAAAAAATCCAATAAGACACATATATTAATTTGTTAGTAGAACGCGAAACATAACGCTCCAAATTTATGGTATAATAACTTTTATTTTGTGACATCAACAAAAATTATCTCAAAAAAGTTACATTGATGAAAGTACCCCCAAAATTTTGAAATTGTGCAAAGTGCAATATTATTGTTACTCTATTTGATATTATAATGTTCAAAAAATTTATTCGTTTAAATCTAGAATTTAATTCAAATTTAAACAATGAATTTATTTGATAATTTGTATTTTGTTAATTACAACATAATGTGAATTATTTATGATAAATATTGATGTGCAATATGTATGTGATGTTGTACAACATGAAGTATTTTAAAATGTACAAATTTTATGAGCTTAAATTAAAAATTTATAAAATACTCTTAAGATGAAATTTGTATCACATTAATTATAATTTTTGTGATATATATTTATGAAGGATAATTTGTTAATAAAAGTAAAAAATCATGCTATAGTCTAAAACAATGTAGAAATTGTCCGTTTGCCAGTCAGTTAAATTGGTAAAGATTTTAGTGTCTATAGTTTAAATGGTGTTTGAATGCAGTATTAAAAGACACTCAAAAGAGAATAGTACACAATCCAGTGTAATTATACAGAAATTGTGCAAACACAAATGGATGACCTACCATGTTGGGAATTAGACAATATGGATAAAAAAGTAAGTCAGTATAATTCTAGATTGTTAAGGAAACTATCTCCTCAATTTTATACTTCGAATAGAAAAATACAGTACAATGTAAATTTAGACTGCTTAAAAAGCAAAATGGGACCCATGGGATACCTTAAAAGTTGAAAAAATTTTCTAGATTTTTCCAAACAAAACTGGTTGTGACAGGTGGTACGGAGAAAAATTCTTTTGCATTTTAGTCCCTAGGAGAGATCTTTAAAAGGCTAAGGGCTTAGTTAAAAGATTTACTTCTTTTTTCTCCATCAAATTTTGGTTCCATGAAACAAATGAAACCCATTTCTCTTCCCATGAAAACCGGTCCACTTCCGCTCTTTTGCTCTCAAATATTTTGCTAAAAACAACCATAAATAAATCCTAGAAGCAAGAACAAGTGATCAACAGGTGGTCTAAAGTATTTTCTCAAGGCAAAAACCTAAACTTTTCTTATGTGTTTTGGTGTTTTTAATTATGTTTTTAATGGGATGTCTATGGGATATTTCATAGTTGTTGTAAAGGATTTTAGAAAGTGTTCTAGCACCAAAAATAGGAACTAAAACCCTTGAAAATTCCTAGGTAAATTCTAAAGCCTAGATTTGAAAAGTTTGTGCTTTTTCTTGGAGTTATGTGTAATTTATGGTATGTATGGATTATGGCATGTAAAAGGGACATATCTTGTTTATTTGTTTTATGGATGATGATATGATTGGATGCTAGAAAAAGTAGGTTTTAAGTAAAAAAGACAAAGTATTGTAAACTTTGTCAAAATACAAAGTTTAGATAGTTTTCGAAAAATTGAGTTTTTGATAAACTTAGAGACTGAATTATTTTTCATACAACACAAGATTTATTAGAAACGATGAGATGAACAACTTTTGTGAAGAAATTTTGTGAAAATTCCAACTAGATGCCCAAAAACCCTAATTTATAATCTAGAAGATTTGAAAATTGGCCAAAACTCCTTCAAAATGTATGAATTTCAAAAAAATAAAATACAAAATTTGTAGATTTCACTAAAGCTGTTAAGAATCACAAATGGTTTGTGAAAATTCTACATAGATTTTTAGTTAAAATTGTATAAGAATTAGTCCTGAAATTTTGAATCAGACTAATTGTGCAAAACATTTTGAAGTAAGAGGATTATAACCCGAGAACCTCAGAAAGTTTTAATCTTTGTGAAAAACCAAGAGTAATAATATAAATTGGTAGTTTTCGTCCTCAAGATAAGATCGTCAAGATTTTTTTTTATTTCAAGTCAAAACCATAGTTTTTTAAAACTAGAATTTTTGCAAAAGGAAAACCAGTGTTCTATTTTCCACACCATTACAAGTAGAAAGAAATTGTAAATTTTTTTATTGAAATGAGTTCATAAAGTTTTCTAAGACCCCCCAAGGGAAAATGAACATATTTTGCACAAAAAACTTGAACAGACCCAAAAACGTTTGATTTAAGAAAACGTCTCCTAGTGGGAAATTTTTTGCAACCTAATAGTAATGAGACGGAGAGACTAAGTGTGAAGTTTAGCCGTGTAACATTTAAGTTTTGTTATTGACAAATAGGTCAATAACAAGAAAGTTAACTAATAGCAGGATATTATCTAAACAAGATGTTTAGCCAATCAAAGAGGAAACGAGTAAATTGGATACACAGTGTGAGATCCAAGTAAGTTTCAAACCCTACCTATGAAATAGATAAAACAGTTTTCAAACATGTTATTCATATTGCTTTATGAAATGCATATGTTATGCACTTAATTATATTTAGAAAGTATCATGTATGGTATGTCACCATAATTAAGGAGTGATAATTAATTCACCAGATAAGATAAAAATTTATCGTACTAGACTTCCAAACCTAAGGGAGCATCAATTTATTATCATATTTTGGTCTCAATGATATGATGCCCATTTTACACTCTTGGTATGTACAATAGGGCCCTTAGTTTAAGTTAAGTTATGAAAATAAGTTAATACTCATAATGTCACCACTCGTTCATCACTTGTCTTCAGCGTTGATATCACTCTATAGATCCAGATTTGAGAATGCCATATGCCTCAGATGATGCCATCGTCAGAGACTAGGACCTTGAACACCAGCATCGGAGACGTGAAAAAGCCACTTGATGGTTGCTGTCGTGAATCTCTAGTGGCAGTGAGAGAGAAAGAGAGATGGAGGAGTAGTTCAAGAATTTTGGGGGGAAAATTATTTAAAATGCTAGTGTTTTAAAGATATGCTATTTTATGACACAAGTTTATGGAAATTGTTATATGGTACAATTTCTCGGCCATCTTTGTGCTACATTTTGTCTAAGAATGGACAACATAATAATAAGGGATCAAAATTGTATAATTTAAAAATCTCATGATAGCTAGATGTCTAAAACTAAATGTTAGAACAAAGTGAGACAAGTGTGCATCCTTAAGGGAACAGTAGCATAAATAATCCTGAAATTAATGAAGGACTTATAGATTTTACGAAAATAGTTACGTTATATGAAAAAAGTTCTCTTCACTACTGTTATAAACCCATTAAAAATAGAAATTTGCACTTAATGAAACCATTTATGTATATGTTTAAGTCATCTAGATAATCACATTCTCGTCACATTAACATTATGTGACGAGGATGTGGTTATTTATGAGAAACTTTAGAATTTTTTTCTCAATTTAATGTGAGAGATAAAAGTTGTCAAAAACAAAAATTCAAAAAATAATATGCCAAAATTAAAAGTTGAAGAATCAAGTGTCATAATGTCAATAGTTGAAGGACCAACCAATAGTGACGGAAGATGGAGTTGAGTTGGGGGCATGTATTTTTGAAATTTAAGTTTTTACCTACAAAAATTTTGCAAAAATTTTAAAAATATACATACTTTATAAGAAAAATTATAACAGCTGTCCCATTGAATACGCAATAAGTGTTGTTGTGCTTTTATTTTATGATAAAAATTATAACTCTACCATATTTAATAATGAATACATATATATATATATATATATATATATATCAATTCAAGAGTACTATATTTATATTTTATAATAGTGCTTCCAAGGAAAAAGTTTTCAACTTAGCACTGAGGGGGTTAGTAACCTTTTAAATTCTCTGAATCCTAGCTCTTTGAACTTTTTGTTATTTTTAATTAATTTATTATTATTTATTTGGTTTTTTAAATGATAATAAATAAATAAAAATAAATTTAAGTGGTCCAATAGACACGTATTTTCTAAAATGTGTCAACCAAAAGGTATTCAGAACTCTTATAATGCTTTAGAAAATGATACCTCTTTTCATGAAAGGTAACGTACATCCTGATGGTAGGTGTCTATAAATATCAGAAAGGTAAGGTTTAGAAGATTCTCTTTCTTTCACAAGTTTTGTTTTCTTCAAGAATTCTTTTCAGAGAAACTCTCCATTCATTCTTCAGATTATCAATGGCTGGAGGTCAGTTTTTGTTTTTTACGTTTTCGCATTTAGAAGATTTTCATGCAATTTGGTTTATGCATATATGAAAATCATAACTCTGTTTATATTAAATTTATTACATTTGGTATCAAGAGCGTGGTTTTTTCTTTGTCTTGATATATCTGAATAGAGTTTTCCAAAATACCCAAAACTTTGTTGAATTTGAAATCATTTTTTGATGAAAACCAATGTTAAAAATCATTAAGAATTTGATTTTCTAACATTTTTGGGTTTTTAAAACATCAAATTTGGTGCCCATAAGGTATAGAAACGACCGGGTCTGCAATTGGACTCATTGGGGTCAAATTCGGGCAAAGAAGACCCGAAATAACGAAAAAAAAAACAAAATCATGGGCCAAAAATGACATGTCGTTTTGGCCCTTGGAGGCCGCTTTTTAACTTCAAAACGACATGTCATTTTTCATTAAGAAAAATGATACGTCGTTTTATTGATGAGGGGCTGGCCATAGTTATTGAAAACGACACGTCGTTTCGGGGCTTAATGCCTAAAATGACATGTCGTTTTTCAGGGGTGAAAAATAAAATAAAAAATCTAATTTTTTTTTTCTAATTAACTTTTTTTTTGGATTTTTAATTTGGGTATTTTGGAAAATTTTCTTTTAATAAATCAAAAATTAATTATAATGAAATCCAAAATTTTATTATTTATGTTTAAATAAAATTTTAGATATTAATTTTAGATATGTTATTGAATTTATGCATAATTTATTTTGCATGTACTTTAGTTATTATTCCTTTTAATACATGCAAATTCATGAATATTTTATGCATGAAAATTAAATGTCTTAAGTGATTTGTATAATTTTAATTAATTTAAGAGTAGCCACAACATCTTAGATTATATTAAAATTATACGTTAATTTTTTTAAAATCACATTTAGTTAAACGTGCATTAATTGTGACTAATTATGTTTAGTATAATGAAATTTATCCCACAAGAAATTTTATTATATTAAATATGATTGATTAGGATGAAATATTGAACTATTTTCTTAATTTGCCCACAGGGATTAAGAAATGGAATATAGTTTAATAGTTTGATCATATGATTGTATGTGAATCAATGTGAATTAGAAACTTAGCCCACAGGCAGTTTTTATGTCATATGATTTATAATTTATTGTTGCATGATTTACATTGGTAAAATATGACATATAGTTATTAGCTTCAAATTTTGTGACATGAGCATGTATGTTTGATGTACTGGAGTAATTCAACCTGTTAATTTATTTGATATGAAATGTGATATTCCGGAGCTTAAAAATGACAACTATAAAGTTTGGAAGGAAAAGATTCTCTTTCATTTGGGGTGGATGGACATTGACTGTGCCATAAGGAAGGATGAACCGCCCTCTATCACTGAGACTAGCACTCCAGATAATGTTAGTTGATATGAAAAATAGAAGCGATCCAAGCGTCTCTTAGTTATGTTCATAAAGACTAAGATCTCTACTAGGATTAGGGGTTCGGTTGATCAATATGACAATGTCCGAACATTACTGAAGGCTATTGAAGAGCAATTTGAGTCTTCAGATAAGGCATTGGCAAGTACCCTGATAATGCAGTTTTCATTCTTAAAGCTTACTGGTATAAAAGGCGTGCGCGAGCATATCATGCGCATGAGGGACATTGCAGCTCAATTGAAGATGCTTGAGGTTGAGATGTCTGATTCGTTCCTAGTACATTACATTTTGAACACTCTACCCTCTGAGTATGGTCCCTTTAAGATCTCTGATAACACACATAAGGACAAATGGCCAATTAATGAGCTATTGACCATGTGTGTTTAGGAGGAGGGAAGACTCATCATGGAAGAGGGAGAGAAAGTAAATTTGACAACCTAAGGTAATAAGAAAAAGTCTCAGACCAAGCAAAAGGGGAAAGACAAGGCTCCTGCCCAGCCGGATATTAAGAAGAAGTTCAAGTGCTTCTTTTGTAAGAAGAAGGGGCACGTGAAGAAGGACTACTCCAAATTTTGGGAATGGCTTGATAAGAAAGGTACTCAACTCTCACTTGTCTGTTATGAATCCAATATGATTGATGTTAATTATAACACATGGTGGATTGACTCCGGTTCTACAATCCATGTTACCAATTCCCTGTAGGGATTGCAAAACCTGCGGAAGCTCGTGGGAAGTGAGCAAAACATCTATTGTGGAAATAAGATGCGCTCACATGTGGAGGCTATAGGAACGTGCAAACTGATCTTAAGTAGTGACTTTATTTTGTATTTGGAAAAGACATTCTATATTTCTAGTTTTTCTAGAAATTTAATTTCAGTTTCCAGACTTGTATCAATTGGATATTCCTTTAGATTTTCAGAATCTTCTTTTAATTTTTTTTATAAATATGATTTTATTGGAGATGGTACTTTGTTTGATGGTCTTTTTTGTCTTAATTTGCAAAATGATGCCAATTATACTACTATGCACATTCATGAAAATGTTGGTATCAAGCGATGTGTTATAAATGATGAATCATCTATGTTGTGGCATCGGAGATTGGGACATATCTCCATTAAGAGAATTAAAAGATGAGTAAATGATGGAGTACTCAGTACTTTAGATTTTACTAATTTTGATACTTGTGTGGACTGCATTAAGGGTAAGCAGACCAACAAGTCAAAGAAGGGTGCCAAGAGGAGTTCTGATTTATTGAAAATCATGCATACAGATATTTATAGTCCAGACATGGACACGTACTCTCAAAGGTACTCCGTCTCTTTCATAGATGACTACTCATAATACATGTATCTCTACTTGCTTAATAATAAAAACGAAGCACTAGATGCTTTTAAGGTCTTTAAAGCAGAAGTAGAGAAATAATGCAGAAAGCAAATTGAGATCGTGAGATCGGATAGAGATGGAGAGTACTACAGTGATACACTGAGTATGGACAAGCACCTGGTCCATTTGCTAAGTTTCTTCAAGAACATGAGATTGTTGCCCAATATAATATGCCTGGTTCTCCAGACTAGAATTGTGTAGCTAAAAAAAGAAACTGAACATTAATGGACATGGTGCGAAGTATGCTTGTTAGCTCCAAACTTCCTGAGTTCTTATGGACTGAAGCTCTTAAGACGGCAGTGTATATATTGAACCGAGTTCCAACCAAGGCTGTCCCCAAGACGCCTTTTGAGTTATTCAAAGGTTGGAAACCGAGTTTGCGACATGTAGGCGTTTGGGGATGCCCGTCAGAGGTAAGAGTTTATAATCTACAAGAGAAGAAGCTAGACCCAAGGACCATAAGTGCATATTTTGTTGGTTATACTGAACGGTCTAAGGGATACAGATTTTATTGTCCATCTCATAGTACTAGATTTGTGGAATCAAGGAATGCAAAATTTCTTGAGAATGACTTAATTAGTGGGAGCGATCAATCTTGGAACACTGTTCCTAAGAAAGATCATACAAATGCTCAACCTTCTACTTCTTATGATAGATTGATTGTTGTACACAACACGCCTAAAGTTCAGATGCATGATGAACAACAACAAGTCATTCAAGTTCCACAGACTGCTGATCATGAAATAGATCCAGCTGAACAACAGATATAGGAACCTGTTGAACAGTTTGTAGAACAACATGCTCCTTAGGAGAATGTTGAACCAACATTAAAGAGATCTACTAGAGAAAAGTGATCGGCGATACCTAGTGACTATATTGTGTATCTACAAGAGTCTGACTACAATGTTGGAGCCAAAAATGATCCTGAAATGTTTTCACATGCCATAAGTTCTAAGGGATCTGACTTATGGTACAGTGCCATGAAAGATGAAATGGATTTTATGGCATCTAACAGAGTCTGGGATCTCGTTAAGTTGCCTGATGGTGTTAAAGCCATTGGATGTAAATGGGTCTTTAAAACAAAGAAAGACTCATTGGGCAACATTGAGAGACATAAGGCAAGACTCGTTGTCAAATGATTCACTTAAAGAGAAGGAATTGACTATATGGAGACTTTTTCTCCTGTATCTAAAAAGGATTCTCTTTGAGTCATTATGGCATTGGTTGGCCATTTTGATCTGGATTTGCACCAAATGGATGTGAAAACTGCCTTTCTTAATGGTGATCTAGAGGAAGAGGTTTATACGAAACAACTAGAAGGATTTTCCTCTAGTGATGGTGAGCATTTGGTCTGCAAGCTTAAGAAATCCATATATGGATTGAAACAAGCCTCTTGTCAGTGGTATTTGAAGTTCTATGACGTTATCTCTTTATTTGGTTTTGAAAAGAATATCATGGATCAATATATATACAGAAGGTCAGTGGGAGTAGGATTTGTTTCCTTGTGCTATATGTGGATGACATATTACTTGCAACTAATGATAAGGGTTTGTTATATGAGGTGAAGCAATTTCTCTCAAAGAACTTTGAAATGAAGGATATGGGAGAGGCATCTTATGTTATTGGCATTAAGATCCATAGGGATAGATCTCGAGGCATTTTGGGTTTGTCTCAAGAGACCTATATCAACAAGGTTCAAGAGAGGTTTCGGATGAAAGATTGTTCACTAAGTGTAGCACCCATTGTGAATGGTGATATGTTCAATTTGAACCAATGCCTGAAAAATGAGCTCGAACGAGAACAAATGGAAAACATTCTATATGCTTCAGTTGTTGGAAGCCTAATATATGCTCAGGTTTATACAAGACTTGACATTGCATTTGCTGTGGGAATATTGGGGAGATATCAGAGTAACCAAGGTGTTGACCACTAGAGAGCTGCAAAGAAGGTTATGAGATACCTTTAAAGAACTAAAGATTACATGCTCATGTATAGACAGACTAATAATCTAGAGATGATTGGATACTCTGATGTAGACTTTGCTGGCTATGTTGAAGAACTAAAGATTACATGCTCATGTATAGACGGACTAATAATCTAGAGATGATTGGATACTCCGATGCAGACTTTGCTGGCTATGTTGATTCGAGAAAATCAACATCTGGTTATGTTTTCATGTTTGCCGGTGGAGCTATATCTTGGAGGAGTGCGAAATAGACTTTGACTGCTACCTTTACTATGGAGGCTGAGTTCGTTTCTTGTTTTGAAGCTACTTCGCATGGTGTATGGTTGAAGAGTTTCATATCCAGGCTTAGAATTGTGGATTCTATTTCTAGGCCATTGAGATTACACTGTGACAATTCAGCTGCGGTATTTATGGCCAAGAAGAACAAGAGCGGTAGTTGAAGTAAACACATTGACATTAGGTACTTGGCTGTAAGAGAACGTGTTAAAGAAAAGAAAGTGGTCATTGAACATGTTAGCACTGAGTTGATGATTGTCGATCCATTAACTAAAGGCATGCGACCAAAGATTTTTAAGGATCATGTAGTACGAATGGGACTTGGTTCCATGATGTGAATTTTATTGTACGTACATTTGGTTATTTATTTATGAAACTCTTATTTAATTGTGATGTTTTCTCATATTCAGTTGTGTACATATTCAATTACTTTGAGAAAAATCAATTAAGTTGGATCTAGAATAAACATAGGGTTTATTCATTAAGTTACGTTACCATTTATGAGTTAGTATTAATGGATATAATGCATTGTAATACATGGAAGATAATACTCATTATAAGTGGACCTATTGTCATGATTCATGTGTTTATTCCTTAAGTTTGAGATTGGTTGATTTTGGTTATTTAGAAAATATATGAGGACCAAGTGGGAGAATGTTATTTTTAATTAATTTATTATTATTTATTTGGTTTTTTAAATGATAATAAATAAATAAAAATAAATTTAAGTGGCCCAATGGACACGTATTTTCTAAAAGGTGTCAACCAAAGGGTATTCAGAACCGTTATAACGCTTCAGAAAATGATACCTCTTTTCATGAAAGGTAACGTATACCCTGATGGTGGATGTCTATAAATATCATGTTAAAGAGGGTCCCTAAGTCTATACAATTATTTCAGAAATACATCATCTCTAAAATTGCATAAGGTTTAGAAGATTTTCTTTCTTTTACAAGTTTTGTTTTCTTCAGGAACTCTTTTAAGAGAAACTCTCCATTCATTCTTCACATTATCAATGGCTAAAGGTTAGTTTTCATTTTTTAAGTTTCTGCAATTAGATAATTTTCATGCAATTTGGTTTATGCATATATAAAAATCATAACTCTATTTATGTTAAATTTCTTACACTTTTTAGTTTGTACAAACGTTTCTTTCATAAAGCAACTGTCAATAGGAATAGGTCCACTTTTGCAATGAGACCAAGGACATCAAAGGAAATTTTCTATGTTAGCTGGATGAGTAAATGACACGTCATTTTCTTCATTCATTCAGATAATGTATAGCCTTTCTTCAAACCCGCAATTATCATTTGGATCATTGATAAAAACACTTTAGTTCAAATTGAAATTTGTAATTTAAGCTATAATTTGTGTTTCAAACTAAGTTTTTTAACAACCAATTCAAACACTATTTCAAATTAAGAAGTTGATATAAATTATAGTTTGTGGTTCAAACCAATTTATACTTTAAATTTTGTAATTTAAACCAGGTTGTCAAACCAGCTAATAAGTGTCATTGAGAAAATGTAGCATATACCAAATTTTGCTATTCACTTAGTAAACAATGGCATATTTTAAAAATGTGAAAAAATTTCATATTTTCAATTAATCAGTTTTTTATAAACATAAAAAGCCCAAAATACCCCTATTTAAAAAACCTATTTAGATTTGATTTATTTGATTACATTTTATCTTTTTTATGGATGTTATTCTTTCTCTCAAATTTTTAGTTTTTGTTTATCTCTCTCCTCTCCTCTCTCTTCTTTCTTTCTCCTCTCTCTCCTCCAGATTTTCGATCGTCCTCCTCCGGTTCAGGCATCGGAGCTCGTCATGCCTGGTCGTGGTGGTCGAAGTCCAAGTCGTGGCTGGACAAACTTCATTATTAGAGCCCTGTCTAGGCGAGAAGGGTCATGGTGATGGCTAGCATCATGAAGGTTGTGGTGGTGAACACATAATTAAACAGAGATCCAAAGCGCCATAGCTCGTGTTGATTAAGAACTTCAACCAGAGCGATGAAGAGAGGAGATTTAAGGAGATCCACTGATACAAATAATGAAGATCTAAGCTTGTCATTCAATGCCATTGTGATATGTTCTCGTTCATTGTCGTCGTGTCATAAATCTAAGGTAGATGAAGTCATCAAAGATTAACAGAGATTGCAAGTGGACGAGCTCTAATGGAGGCCGAGGATTGTTCTCCTTCGTTGCCGTTGCACCATAAATCCGTCGTGATCTATTCTGATATGATATCTGACACCCCAAGGTTTGCAAGCAAGTGGCCGTCGCACTCGAGGTCTTCGAAAAGAAATGTGATGAGTTCTGATTTGATTGGTGTTGAAGTTTTGATCTCTAAAAATAGAGTTGCGTCGTTGACAAAGACCAGTGGAACATGCTTTTTTGTTGTTTTCATTAGGTAAAAAAAATCTAAAAAAAGAAAACAAAAATTTATTGCTTATTCTTCTTTATTTTCTTTTTGGTTATGTATTTTTGGTTGTATTATTAGGAAATAATTTTTGATAATTTTTTCTATTGAAATACAATATTAACATCTTAATATAGTATTTCCTAACCAGGGATAACGACGTCGTCGATGCCGATGATGTCCAACATCATTTCCGGTGAATTTTTATATTTACACTATAATACAGTATTATCAAGCTAATATTGTATTTTCTGGTCATTGACGATTCGGCGAAGTTATCGGTGAACTTTTGTATTTACACGGTAATATAGTATTACTTTAGTAATACTATATTTCTAAGCTATTGGCGGTCCGACGAAAGCAATGAATATTTATATTTATACGATAAATACAGTATTTATAGGTAAATATTATAATTCTTAATTGCCATGAATTTTTGTATTTATATGATAAATACGGTATTTCTCAATAAATATTGTATTTCCTAGCTGCTAGTGATCCAATAAAATCGCCAGTAAATTTTGTATTTAGACAGTAAATATTGTATTTTCTAGCCACTAGTGGTCTAACGAAGTCATCGGTGCTACTGGTAGTCCGGCGAAGTCGACGGTGAATTTTTGTATTTACATGATAAATACGATATTTCTTAGTAAATATTATATTTGCATGCGGCCTGACGACTCGACAAAGTTGCTTATGAATTTTTATATTACACGATAAATATGGTATTTCTTGATAAATATTGTATTTTCCAACCGTCGACAGTTCGATGAATTCACCAATAAATTTTTGTATTTATACGATGAATATTGTTTTTCCTAGTAAATATTGTATTTCTTGGCCGCCACCGGTGCTAGTAAGGAAGAAAGGTGAGAGTTATAGGGATAAAGAAGTGGGAATATTTTGAAATTTTTGTTCTCAATTTCTCATGATATATTATAAACTATACATTTTAAAACTATATAATATTACTTATTAAGTTTTAATCTAAACATGCTATTTTGCTCTTACTCCTTTGATCAAAACATAACGATAAAGTTTAAAATGTAACAAACATTATTGTTGCTTGTCAAAAGAGATTTTGGGAAAAGAAAAGTCGCTTTCTCCTTTATTAGTTGTAATATGTACATTACCAACAGTTTCGACAGCCTGCGTTGGCGACTAAAGACATGGCCGATAGTTTTTTTGTTGAAAACAAAAAATAAGATAATCGGGTAGAGTCTACTTTAGCATCAACTGGATTCCACTTAGATGGTCCTACTGACGACCGAAGACAAGTTGTACTTTTTTGTTGAAAATAAAAATAAATAATGTGATAGATTTCGTTAGGAGTGTTCGTAGGCGATTTGGGTAGTTTTTTTTCCTCTAAATCATCGACCACGCCAAAACCAAATAAATTTTACTTTTAGGCGGTTTTGTTTTTGTAAAAACCAAATCAAACTAAAATCACTTATAAAACTAAAATCACTTATAAGCAGTTTGGATAGTTTGATTTAGGCGCTTTGAGCTTAGCATTAAAATAGTTTTCAATATTTAACAATATCATAAAATGTTTAAAAGTTCACCATTTAAAGTTATAATCTAAACCAAAAACTAAGGCTAATAAAAAGTCCTAATAACATAAATCAAAGTTCACAAACAACCAAGCTAAAGAGTTAAAAGTGCAACTAAATAATATAAAACAGTACAATTAAATTTTAAACTTGAATTAGAGCTTTCCAACACTTGGTTCTTTGATTGATTTTTTTTTTTTTTGATGCTTATGAGTAATGCCTAATGTTTTTAATCTGATTAAAGGAAAATGTAATTATAGAGTGTAGAAAGGTTTATCTTATACGTATAGAACTTCTTCTAATAAGCAATGAAAAATAATCTATATAAAAACAAAAAAAATTAACTTACATAAAAAAATATTTTAAAATTAAAAAATTATGTATATGACAGTTCGAAGGTGGTTTGAGCATGCGGTTTAGATGGACAGTTTTAGAAGCCCAAACTACAAACCAAATCGCCAAAAATTATTTATAGAAAAAAATCCAAACTGTCCGAAAATCATAAAAAGCCACCAGTTTAGTTTGAATTGTGCGATTTAATGGATTTTTTGAACACCCTTAGATTTCATACCGACCTCTACCAACTCCACTCTTGTAGCTATGTGCTGTAGATCATAGATGGTTTCTAATTTTTGTTGAAATTAAAACAAAAAATAGTCTAGCAAATTCTGAATCAGCATTTGCTATATTTATCTTTATAAGTAGCAAGGTAATTTAGGTATAATATACATTATGACCTTCGACTAACCCCTTAAAAAGGATGGTATTGAAAAACTCAATGTCATTGAACAATATTGAAAAAGTGCTTCTTTAGACTGGGATTCTTGTGCTTTTCCCTTTCTCTTAATACAACACTTTTTTAGAAATACCGCATGCGTGGTATTATTTTTCAATTTTATCAGTTCAAGGAGAAAGCTTGAAACATATCACTTCTAATAAAAGTATAAAAATACTATTGCTTTTAAGTATCTTGGGTTATGGTTAAGAAAATATGTGTTATCTTATTTTGAATTTTTTAGCTAAGAAAAATGATGGAGATCAAAGGGAAGAAAAAAAGTGATGTATCACAATAGTGGTAAAAAGAGAAAATTATATGTTATGCTACTACACTTTTAAAACTTATGTTAGTTTATGCCACACTTAATTTAGTTTATATCACACTAACATTCATATTATATGTTAAATGATACCACAAATGAACATATTTTATATTTATAAAAAGTAAATCTTAAAAGATCACATTTATGAAAATTTTCCTAATAAAAAAAAGGTCGTTAGCCCAATTTTCTAGCCTATTAGGCTTCATAAATGTTTGGGTTAAAGACACATATGGCCAAATATTAGCAGTAGAAAATTAAAACGACCTCCTTTTAAACTAAATTCAACAGCAGCTAAAAACCAACAATTTATTTAGTTGTAAAGACCATAATAACCTTGTATAAAAAAGGTCATAATATCCCCCAAAAGGTCTTTTTTTTAATTACCAATAATTTAATTTAATAACCAAAAATTTTAATTGTAAATTATTGATATTAAACATCTATTAAATGCCTAGAATTTGGGATGGGTAATAGACTTTTTTATTTGAATTTCAAAAGCTATTAATGGCCAAATATTGTGTGTTTTTTTACTGACCAAATTATTTTGTTCACATAATGGCAAACTTCTTGTGAGGAATTTACCAATAAGATGTATTCTAACGATAAGTAATTTAGATTTTTTAAGCACTAGACTATTTAGGTTTTAGTGTCTACATTTCTTATTTAGTGTTATCAATGACTAGTTGATTTTTCTAATGACTAAAATACCAAATCATTCTAAAATGATTTAAAGCTTCGTATTTTCTCTTTTTAAAGACTATGCTACTTGTTTTAAAAGACTAGTAAATTTTTCAATGACTAAAATACTTTGTTTTTTAATGACTATATTCTCTTTTTCAATGACCAAAAATACTTTTTTAAATGACTATATTTGTTCCTTCAATGACTAGCTAATTATCTAATAACTTAGCTTTTTTTAAAGACTAAATCATAGTTTTGATTTTTTTTTTTTTTTGTGTTCTTCAAAATCTCAATACTTCTATTTTCAAAACCAAAGTTTTTAACGTCCCTGTTTGCATAATAATTTCCTAAGAATACAATCATATGAAACATATGAAACGCATACAACTCAGCACAATATAAGGATATAAGAGGAAAAAGGAAAATGAGAGTTTATATAATTCACATTGTTGGAATATGAAACATACACTTAGCAAAATACAAGGATATAATCAAGGGAATAAACTAGGGACAATAATCAAGGAAATCAAGTCATTATCAAATCAATAAGAGATAAGCATCAAAATTCTGATTGAAAAATAGTAATTAATATTGTTAAAATTGGCACAGCCGTAAGTATTTAATATAAGTTTTGGCCATGATTGCTAGTCATATCAAATCAGGCCATTCAGTTTATTGAAGCAACTAAAATGGCTCAAATATGTAGATTTTACTAAAGGGCTAGATCCCTTCTCTCGAAATGAGACCTCTCTCTCAAAGTAGAAATTTCAGCTGCTGTTACAAATTCTCGAATTTCTTTCAGGTTTTCATTTGGTCTTCTAGCCCTTCTACCATTGTTATTCACAATCAGTTGTAACTAACTTTATACTTTCAACCGGCGATAATGGGAACTATACGTTTCTTATACTCTTTCTTTTTTTTAGTTTTTTTTAGTAGTAGTGATCTACATCATTAATTTCCGAAGCCCACCAGAGGGGGCATAATCCTTTATACTTCCATAGAGTTTATACGACTAATCCAGAGTCGACCCATGGAGAGACCCAAAAGCTGCAAAAGTTTCCTAACATTGACAGCTCCATTCATAAAGACTCGAACTTGAATCGCTTGCTTAAGCAGAGCAGTCCTCTGCCAACTGAACAAGCCAGACTTATGTGCTTTATTTGTTTGTTCCTTTCCGTTGTTTTCTTAAATATAAATCTGTTTAGACGATGTATTGTTGATGAGAATATTTGTATACATTCATACCAGTTGCAGTTTCCGGGCAGGTTTTTGAATTGAGAGAACCAATTTTCAACGACCTCTTTTTCAGCAATTATTACCGATTAGCATTTAACTACCCATTTTTTCGTCTTTGTATGTTTATATTTCTACACATTTCTTTTTCAGTTAAAAAAAGGGGATGATATTTCGCCCGAAATTTACATATTGTACTAATATGTCTGATTTCCCTGGTGGGTTTTGAAGTAGAATTTTGGTACAAACGTTCTTTCTAAGATTTTCCCTTTCTTTTTTTGAAAAAAAAGGAAAAGAAAAAGGACCCTCCCTTTGATACAATTCACTTTCCCCTTTTTGTTAATTGTGTGTTTATATAACTATATTTACTTGTTCGTTCTTTGCCTCAAATTCATACACGTGAATTTGGATTTATGTCTCCCTGGTGAGTTGTTGAATTGAAATTTGTATATGTCAACATAAATAGATTGCTGGGATGGCCACCCAAAGAAGAAGAAAGCCAACTCAAAAGGGAGACACTAATGAGGAAATTCAATTAATTGGTTCCTCTATAAGTGATCTTCCAGTGACAATTTTTGCTGATATACTACTAGAACTATCTATGAACAGCATTATCTTGTGCAAATGCGTGTGCAAGACTTGGCATGGTATAATTTCTGATCCTCAATTTGCTAAGAGACACTTGGCCCAAGCAAAGACCTTTCTTTTGGTTCCAAACATGCATTGTGGCCGCATTTCTAGAACTCTTTACTTGTTGGAGCCTGAAGATGGCCACGGTTTTGAAGATGGTATTGCTGGTGCGCCTTTATTGACGACAAGTGTAATCATTGTCGCCTCAACACAGAGATGAAAGGCAAATTAAAGATTCCACTGAGGAATGCCCAAGCTATGTTCAGTCAGCTGGATGATGATACGAATGTGATCCTCGACGTCAAAGGCAAAAGCAAGAGGAAAAACTTGATTAGGTTGAAGTCTAGCTGGGATCACAAGCTGTATGAGATTATGAATTCATGTTAACGGCTTACTTTTGCTTGAATGACACATCAAGCGAGGTTTCTGTTGTTGTTTGCAACCCCATCACAGGAGAGTTTATATATCTTCCCCAGTCTTGTAATAATGTGACTGATACGACAAGTATTAGGGTGGGGTTAGGTTTTAGTCCAAAAACAATCAGTACAAGTTGATAAGGATGTTTGCTCGGTAGCTAAAGGATCCTTTATCGGGATTCCTTAAGATTATGAAATGGTTGAGATCCACACGCTTGGGACAGATTCGTGGAGAAGTGTTGATATATCAGAATTTAAGCTAAACTTAAAAAACTCCACAACATATCTCAATGGAGCTCTCCATTGGCTTTCAGATGTTGGTAATAAGGATTCGCCTTGTGTAGTTTCTTTTGACACGGAAGAGGAGCAGTTCCATTTCTACTCTTTTCCATCACTACCTAATGCGCAAGGAAAAAGCCATCGTTTTGCTATGGGAGCTCAAGGAGGTTCTCTTTGTCTGTATACTCTTCGATCTCGTCTTCACTTCGATATGTGGGTGATGAAAGACTATGGTATCTCCGAATCTGGGACAAGGTTGTTTTCCATAGATATTGATGAAGATCAGCGTTTGCATGGTTGCTTTTATCGACCTATAAGTCACTTGGACAATGGAGCACTACTGATGCTCGATTCTTTTCTTGATCAATTGATTTACATTGTTCCATTAGGAGGCCAAAGATTTAAATATCTCAAGTTTCGTGGCATTAAATCGGCATTTGAGGCCATTGCTCGAACTCCAAGCTTCATCTCATGGAAGGATATTGTGAAGACGGGTAATGTCGAGGTACTCAATGTCAACTCAAAGTATGGATGAGTATATCTGCACTCTTTTGTTTCCTTAATGTTATGTTTTAATAATACTTTTTGATAAGTTGGTTAAGATTTTTTTTTTAATTTGAATATTGTTGAGATTTGCTAGACCATTTTTGATTGACGGTATATGCATATATTTAGGTGTTGTTTAAATTTTAGATTGGATATGCTCCAAGATGTAACACTGAGACAAAAAGAAGAGTAATAAATAGTCCATATGATTTCTTGCACTATAAGCATTAACCAAGAAGTGAAGTTCCCACTCTATCAAGTCAGTTTTCAATAATTGATGTGTTTTCGCGGCCATGTTTTCGAATTTATTTTGCTGCCAATTACCCATACAAAAAATTAAATGGAAGAGTTAGTTACAAGAATAAACTCTCTGTCTATATTCATAAATTTCTTACTCATACTTGTTCAATTGAAAGGATTTATCCGATTAATTTGCTCTGATTGTTCAATAACTCCTTTCATACAACTTACTGTTTATACAGGTGTGGAAAGTTGATAGGGTGTTTGAAAGAGTAATTAAAACCAATAATTTGAACTGTAAACAGTGTAAAACTCTTACATGCTACAATTCGTTTAAACTACTCTCCTAAATACCCTATGAGATTCGTAGAAGGGACCTATTCTCTTCTGCTTGGAGCACCAAAAAAGAAATAGACACGTCTTTTGGTAAAAAATTTGGCACTGCTGGCTTGTTTTGGAGAGGATTGGTGTTGCTTCTTATGATAGTTGAAAAGCTGCCGAGTACTAGTAGTTTGAGATTTTACTGCTAATGTTAGATATTTTAAAAGGTTTCTTAACGCCATATCTTGAATACGTGTGTGCACACTCACACACAAGTGTGAATCAATTATTTTTCAACTGATGTTATATTCCGTATTAAATGTGACATATTATATTGTCACGCCCCGGAGTACGGGAGGTGACGTGACAGATTATTTAGATTAATTAAAAGAGAATTTAATTAAAACCAATGGTTTAAGGATCAAATTACGTGAGAAATGAGAAGATTTCAATCACATTTTACAAAAGAATTTATAAAGTATTAAGCAAATAATAAAAATTAATAAAGATCCGCGAGTATGGGTTCCACAACCCACAACTTATGCACACACATGGTACTGACAATATCATAAATACAATTACAGTCCCGAATACAGATAAAGTTAAATTTTTACATGCCTTGATTAAATAATACAAAAGATAAAATAATCCTCCTATTGCTCCTGAGTTCGGTCCGAAGAATCCTCTCCAAACCTAAATGGGAAACCACCTAGAGGGGGAAATTTAAAACAGATAAAACGTGAGCGAAAGGCTCAGTAGGACTGTGTTTTATAAAAATAATTTAATTCAGAGAAACAATTCATTGTTAGGAGTACTCAAAAGAAAACTTAAACAAATAAATAAAAAATAATTTGAGTAGAACCGTCCTGACACAGAACAGTCTACTCTCCCAATCAAAACACCATTTTGCTTTTACCTAGGCAAACCATGATATCACCACCGTAGTGGCCCAGCTAGGTTTCGGGACCTGCCCCCAAGGTCGATCGCTACACGACCCGATCTCTGATATGGCATTATGCCTATGTGTTTATTATCATTATCATTCAAAACCCAATTACCGAGTGTTGTCAATTACATTTATTATGAAATTCATTTCAGATCACGGTATATTAAAATATAACCGATAAAACCATTTTCAAACAACCGTTGAAAACATTTTGATAGAAACCATTTTTAAAGCCAAATCATTTCAAAACCAGGCTACCAAAGAAATAGGATAGAAGTCCTACCTCAATACTCGTTCCGATGCCCCACACCGTAATCCCGGTCTGCTATACGTTAGCTCCGCGGAACCACGAACGATCCTAGATACAAACTAAATCGATTAATATCTAGTTCGAGACATTCTATGTTACTAAACCATTTTATGATGTCCTAGTGTGCCATTTGTATCATTAAAATCATTCTATAAGGTTGGGATTTAAATCAGGGTTCAAAACAGTGAAAACGGTGAAAAATCACAAAATTTTCCATGCTTCGGTTGGCCGAAACTGCACAGTTCGGCCTGCCGGAAGCAAAGTTCGGTCGGCCGAACACTTCCCCAGGTTCGGCCTGCCGGTCGGAAGAACACTGGCATGCCGATCATCACTCCGGCCTGCCGAACTGGAAAAATCCAGAAATCCCAGCCACGGGTTTCTCGATCCCCAAAATCCAAATCTTGATTCTAACATGTTTTTCTCAAATCCCAGGCATGAAAAACAATTATACTTGATAGAAAAACATACTAAAACATGTTTAAACTCATTTAAACAAGATTTGAACTCGAAATCCTCAAAAATCTGAAAATGAGAAAATGAGGAGAAAAATGAAAAATCTTGAATTCAATCCGTTTTTCTTCAATCTAAGCCTAGATTCTAGTTGTTCTAAGTTCATTTAACTCAAATCCACGGTTTTCTAAGCTTAAACAACCCTAGATTTCAAAAATGCACAAAATTGAAAATTTTAGAAAAAGTTTAGAAATTTCGAATTTAACCTCCAATCGAAGCTTCAATCCGCGATCTCGGTTGCTAAATCACGTCCCCGAGCCTCCTCCTTGCTATCCCGAAGCTTGGATTCGAAATGGAGTTCAAAAAATTTGAGAGAGATGTAGAGAGAGAGAGAGACTTGCCGAGAGACCAAGAGAGAGAGGAGAGAGAGAGTGAATTGAGAAGTGAAGAGAGAGAGATAGAGGAAGGAAATAAATAGAGAAAATCGATGGGCGGTTTTACTGTACGAAAATCATGTGTCGTCCACGGTTTTGCAAAACGGAGTATTTTTAACATTTTACAAATTGTTGTGTTTTAAAACTCAAAACATCATTTTAAAACAATAAGAAATCATTTGAACGCATCAATTTAACAAAACAACCAAAAACTCAAAATCCAACCAAATAATCTAATTAATGTTAAAACGTTAATTATGGCACACTAATTCATCATTTACATTACATTAACTTTAAATAAATTTCGGGGCGTTATATATATATGGTGTCAAATTTAAAAGTTATCACCAAACATAACCTATGTTAAAAGTTTTTTTGGTTAATGTGTTATTTTTTTTTATTTAATATTAAACCATTTTAAATGATTAGAGCTAAACACGAACCAATATAGTTTGATGTATCTAGTTGCAGGTCCATACCAGTCACCCCACCACGCCCCACCCACAACAAAACCGAAGAGAAAAGAAAAGAGCAGTTGTAAGTGCTACATGCAATGGCGGACTTAAGGCTTTTAGTCGCAAAATACTGTTTTGGGACAAACTCTTAAAGTTGAATTAGCTTTTTCCTCCAGTGATCAAATGGATCGTAATCATTTTTTTTTTTTTTGGATTAGAATGGGGGGAATTAGGCGACTCCTAATTCCAAGGATCGCAAGAACGAACAATTGCAGAAAATAAATAGGAGAAAAGAAGAAAAAGAGACACCAAATTTTTATACAGGTTCGTCCAAATTTGAGACTACGTCCTGTTTCTGTCGCTTGTAGATTCCACTATGATGAAGGAGATTACAGATTACAAGAGCAGTTTCTCACACACTCACAAATTGTGCTTACCAAAACTCTCTTCTATCTAACACCCAATGGGAATTTTTCTTCTCTCAAGGATGAAGCTCTCAAGAATTTTGCCTCTCACAATTTTCACACACACCCAACCCTAGCCACCTTATGTCTATTTATAACCAAAGGAGGAGAAAAATAGCAACTAATGGGAAACCCTAGTGGTTTCCCCTTTTTGGGGCGTTTGAGTTCGACTCTAACTCAAAATTTCGCAACAAACCAGAATTCGGGCGCCGCGGCCCTCATTTTGGGCGCCGCGGCCCTCATTTTGGGCGCCGCGGCGCTGGTTTGTTCTCGGACGAGCACCGCGGCCCTTGTTTTGGGCACCGCGGCGCTGGTTCCGACGCCGCGGCACTGGTTCCGGCGCCGCGACGCTCGTTTTTGGGCGCCACGGCGCTGGTTCCGGCGCCGCGACGCTCGTTTTTGGGCGCCGCGGCGCTGTAACTCTGCCCTCCCTGGGCAGCAATTTTTTTCTCCCTTTTTTTGCTAGGTTGATTTGGCTCCACTTTGCAACAATCTCCCACTTGGAGACTAATCAATTCACCATGTCTCCCACTGCAGCGGCAACGACTTCTCACGCCTCTTGGAGAAGTCCAACTGAAGTTGCGTACAACTTCAGTTTCTCAATCAGATCCATCTTGGTGAGCATATCTCTGGATCCTTTTACCACCCACCTTGCCTTATACCGCTTGCTGCCAGCACTTTTATCTTTTGCCCGGTATACCCTCTTGTTGTGCAAGGATTTTTTACTCTGTGGTAACTTTGCCAGTTGCCATGTCCGATCCAACTCGTCCCTTATGGTTAACTCCCACTTGACCGAATCTCCAGCCTCCACGGCTTCATCAAAGCTCTCTGGCTCACCTCTGTCGGTCAACAAGATATAATGCAGAGATGGGGAGTATCTCTGCGGCGGTTTAATTGTCCTGCTAGACCTCCTGACTGGTGTGGCAGGAGTCCTCTGGTTTCCTTCTGGAGCTGTGTCTTCATGGTCTTCAACCTCTGGATTTTGCACCTCCACTTCAAGAAGATCCTTCAATGGAATCACCTCAGGCTTCTTATCTTCAGAACCTGAACCCCTGGAGTCCGTGCTGTCTCTGTCCTTGTACAGAACACCTTCGTTGAAGATCACATCCTTGCTCCTGATAATTTTCTGACTTTGGTCATCCTAGAGACGATAACCAAACTCAAGTCCGCCATAGCCAACCAGAAAACACTTCTTTGACTTGGCATCCAGTTTACTTCTAGCAGCAGAATCAATGTGTGCATAGGAAACACAACCAAACACTCTCAAGTAAGAGAGATCAACCTGTTTTTGGCTCCAGACTTCTTCCGGTAGCTTGAACTTCAACGGTGTGGATGGACTTCTGTTGATCAGATGAGCGGCTGTGTTAATCGCCTCAGCCCAAAACATCTTTGGCAGCCCTGCATGCAACCTCATGCTCCTAGCACGCTCGTTTAAAGTCCTGTTCATCCTCTCAGCTACCCCATTCTGTTGTGGTTTCCCTGGAATGGTCTTCCTCATCTTTATCCCATTCTCAGCACAGTACCGCCTGAAATCTTCACCTAGGTACTCTCCCCCATTGTCAGACTGCAAGCACTTCACCTTCAAATATGTCTCGTTCTCCACCATGGCTCTCCATCTCTTGAAAGCATCAAACACATCAGATTTGTTTTTCAGAAAGTAAACCCATACCTTCCTGCTTGAGTCATCAATGAACGTCACATAGTAGTTTGCGCCACCAAGGGAAGTCACCGACGCAGGCCCCCACACATCTGTGTGAACAAGCTCCAATCTCCTGGACTTAGGCTCTCTACCCATCTTTGAGAAACTCACTCTCTTCTGTTTACCAAAGATGCAGGCTTCACACAAACTGTGATCAACAGTTTTCAAACCCGGCAGTTTTCCTTTGCAGTGAAGCACCTTCATACCCTTCTCACTCATGTGACAGAGCCTATAATGCCATAGCTCAGTATTGGCAGCAGAATCAGCAACTGCTAGGGTATCTCTGCAACTAGAGTTCATGTAGAGAGTTCCAGCCTTGCGTCCCCGAGCAATAACCATCGCTCCTTTCGTGACTTTCCAACCTCCACAATTGAAGGTTACTTTATGTTCATCATCATCCAGTTGCCCCACCGAAATCAAGTTGCGCATTAATTTAGGAACATGTCTCACCTTATGAATCTTCCATACCGACCCATTAGGCATTTTTAAACTGACATCCCCAATGCCAACTATATCCAAAGGTTCTCCATCAGCGAGATAAACCTTACCATGATTTCCAGCAACGTAGTTCTCCAGGACATGACGGTGTGCTGTGGTGTGGAATGATGCTCTTGAGTCTATCACCCACGAATCAAAAGAACTGTCGACAGACAAGATTAAGGCATCCTGTTGCTCTTCAGTGGCGGCGTTAGCTGCGTCATTGGTCTTGTCTTCGTTCTTCCTTGGAGCCCTGCAGTTCTTTTTCAAGTGGCCCGTCTTCCCACAGTTCCAACACTCCATGGTCCTACCGTTCCTTGACTTGCTTCTCCCATTCCTCGACTTGCCTCTCCTGCCATTATCCCTGTTGGATTGCCTGTCAAGTTTCCTGCCCCTATTATCAACATTAAGGGCCGAGTTCGACGAAGAGGCTTCACCTGAGTCCTTCCTACGAACTTCTTCCGCCAGAATAGAGTTTCTGACATCGACAAACTTCAATTTTGCACTCCCAAGAGAATTCGTAATGGCCACCCTCATGGGTTCCCAGCTATTCGGTAACGAGGCCAAGAGGATTAGAGCATTGATCTCATCATCGAATTTAATCTCTACCGAGACCAATTGGTTTAGGACGGTGTTGAAACTGTTCAGGTGCTCTACCACCGAGGCACCTTCAGACATCTTTAAATTAAAGAGCTTCTTCATGAGATGTACCTTGTTATTGGCTGAGGGCTTCTCATACATCTCTGACAGAGCCTTCATCATCCCTGCTGTAGTGGTCTCCTTCGCAACGTTGTGGGCAACGTTCTTTGATAAAGTCAAACGGATGACACCGAGTACCTGTCTATCAAGGAGACTCCACTCCTCATCCTTCATGCCTTCGGGCTTATTACCCAAGGGCAAGTGCAGTTTCCTGCTGTATAGGTAGTCCTCTACTTGCATCCTCCAATAGGAAAAATCTGAACCATCAAATTTGGTGATGCCGGCTGCCATACCTTCTTCTCCAGTCATCGTTCCTGATCAAAACCTCCGCTCTGATACCAGTTGTTGGGGAATTAGGCGACTCCTAATTCCAAGGATCGCAAGAACGAACAATTGCAGAAAATAAATAGGAGAAAAGAAGAAAAAGAGACACCAAATTTTTATACAGGTTCGTCCAAATTTGAGACTACATCCTGTTTCTGCCGCTTGCAGATTCCACTATGATGAAGGAGATTACAGATTACAAGAGCAGTTTCTCACACACTCACAAATTGTGCTTACCAAAACTCTCTTCTATCTAACACCCAATGAGAATTTTTCTTCTCTCAAGGATGAAGTTCTCAAGAATTTTGCCTCTCACAAAATTATGCCTCTCACAATTTTCACACACACCCAACCCTAGCCACCTTATGTCTATTTATAACCAAAGGAGGAGAAAAATAGCAACTAATGGGAAACTCTAGTGGTTTCCCCTTTTTGGGGCGTTTGAGTTCGACTCTAACTCAAAATTTCGCAACAAACCAGACTCCGGGCGCCGCGGCTCTCATTTTGGGCGCCGCGGCGCTGGTTTGTTCTCGGACGAGCGCCGCGGCCCTTGTTTTGGGCGCCGCGGCGCTCGTTTTTTGGGCGCCGCGGCGCTGTAACTCTGCCCTCCCTGGGCAGCAATTTTTTTCTCCCTTTTTTTGCTAGGTTGATTTGGCTCCACTTTGCAACAGTTCATACGGATGAGCTCTATTCCAATATTTGATGCGTGGTCGTTGATTCACGTTTGGTACTAATGCATGACATAATGTACATTGTCATATCCAGTTAAGGTCGTGTAAATTTATTGATCTTTCAAATTAGTAATACTAATTGTGTTTTTTTTTTTTTTTTGGTATTATAGTAAATGGTAAGCTTTTTCCTTTTTTCTTTTTTGAAACTTAAGAAAGTAAATAGTAGTTTTTAAAATATTGGAATTAGGTAATATATTATCAAGTATATAATATATTTATTTCAAATAAATAAATTCTTTACTTCTAGTAAACAATTTATTTACATAGAAAATATGTTATTTATTTTAGATATTTTAAAACATGCTATTTACTTTTACTTAATTAATTAACAATGCAAATACAAATCACATGTCAATTTTTGTCAAAAAAGTAACACAATTATTAATGGGATGATTTGTAATAAATTTATAAGTTTGGAGGCCAAATTGCAAAAATTTAAAGTTTAGGGCTAGATAGCAAAAATTTATAAGTTAATGGGCACTGGTGCAAAAAGAAAAAAGGATCTTAAAATCAAAAAAGTGTCACTCGGTCCAAATTTCTTTTTACTTTTAAAATAAGATTTTTTTTTTTAAATTTAGATCTGCTTATTTAAAACTCCTATGACTTATCTTTATGCTACATTTTGTCTGAAAATAAACAACCTAATAACAAAGGGACCAATACTGCATATTTCTTGCTAGATGTTTAAAATTGAATGTCAGGGGACAAAACTGTACGTAACAATAACTAGACCTGAGCTCCCTTTAGTGTCAATCGAGCATGCCAATATATGCAAGCTCCATTTGAAGTTCATTGGAAGGCTGCTAAGAGGCTTTTGAGGTACTTACCTGGAACTGTAAGCTATGGACTGCACTCAAGACAGACTACAGGAAAGGACTTGGATCTTGTGAGGTATTGTGATGCAGATTGGGCATCCGATGTTGAAGACAGAAGATCGACAACCGGTTAATGTGTTTATCTAGGCCAGAATGTGGTTACTTGGGCTTCCAAGAAGCAACAGACTGTATCTAGATCTTCCACTGAAGCTGAGTACAGAAGTCTTATTGGTTTAGTATCAGAGATGACATTAAAATCCTTGCTTATGGAGCTAAAAGTCAACTCAAAGAACACCTGTTATATGGTGTGACAATCTCAGTATTGTGCTTATAGCTGCAAATCCTGTTCTACATGCCAGGACTAAGCATATAGAGATCTCACAATATATTGAATCAGGATAAAAATTAAATTGATTTAATTAATTGTTCTGTTTGTGTAAATTAATTCATTTCAGACAATCATATGTATTATATCTTAATCTTAAAATGAATAATAGGCTCATATTTTTTACTTGTGTCTTTTGATGTACCAAAGAGTGACATTTTGATATGATGATAATATGCATGTCAGTATATTGAAGACATGACTATTGATTGATGTAGACTCGTTATTCATAGATATAGAATCCATAGCTCTTTTATAGAGTTAATAATATTTTTTTATAGGCATTGTCCTATAATTGGAAGATTGGAGTGCTCAACCATTTGGATACATAGATGTAACCAAATGATATACTACTTATTATAGTAAGTATTCCAATGATAAGATAATGGAACATAATATGAAAATAATCAAGGAGGTAAAACGGAATTTATTCTTGAGCCTATTATGAATATCCTATGGAGATGTTACACATTATGATATGTCGTGGACGATTAGCTTATTAGAGCTTTGTAATTTTATATAGGTCAATAGTGCAACTTTAACTTTTAGTGGAGTAGCGTTAGAGTTGAAAATTATAAAATATATATCTATAATATATTATTTTATAATTATAGGAGCTTGATCTATGTACGTCTATTGGGTCCCTTGTGCTAGCTCACAATAATTCCTATAACGATACGACATGTTTTTCCTATATATTAATGACTTATATTAATTATTAGATTGCTTGAAATTCGAAAAGAGTAGATTTAATAATTCATGAGTTTATTGGTTGAATTAATTTTATAAATTCAAAATAAATATGTTGAATTATTTGGATAATATTTTTATTTGATATGGGATTATATGTATATGATTGTTTTAATCAGATAATTTATCTATTGGATTATTTGAATTAAAACTAAGGCTCTATCTAAGATTCCCGTATGAAAATAAGATATTCTGAGGATTTCAAATTATCGCATGGTTGGTAGGCCGATGGCTAAGTTCGGCAGGCCGATATCCTAGATCATCATGTCAAACATGTGATAATCAAATTATACGTTTTTCATAAGAAGTTGATCCAGACTCAAATTTTGAAGCCTAATCTGATAAGGACTAACCCCAAATCTAACCACTATAAAAGGGGAGCTATTTTTTATTGTTATTTAGATCATTTGAGAAGCATAGAGTGAGTACTTTAG
This sequence comes from Artocarpus heterophyllus, assembly GCA_025403435.1. Classification (NCBI taxonomy): domain Eukaryota; kingdom Viridiplantae; phylum Streptophyta; class Magnoliopsida; order Rosales; family Moraceae; genus Artocarpus; species Artocarpus heterophyllus. The sequence continues at coordinate 21,328,890 of CM046348.1, read as the reverse complement.
TGAGAGAAACTCTAAAACTCCTAGAGAGCTATTGTTCAACATTTAGAATCTTAGCTCTTGGTTTTCTCAAGTGGTTGGAAGAAGAGTCACCAAAGGAAAGACTGTATGATGTGCGACCACCCGTTCTTCGATTGTGGATGGAGAATAACAAAGAAAACCAATTGGTTATGGCTCTTCTAGAACGTTTTTCTCTTCTCAGTTTTACTGCAAACTTCGATATACAAAAGAGGTACAAAAGATTTGTTATTAATTTATGTACTTAACATGTCAAACTTGATATTTGAAAAAGACTTTGATTTAAATTTTTTTTTTAAATTCTGCTTTGTATCATATTCCAATATTAGAACTCTAGCCTATAGACCATCCCTAAACTCCCGTTTCTGCCCAACATACAGAGGCCCATAGCAACAGAAAAGCTTCCATTTTGATTTATCAAAATGAGCAAGTACTCTTGCCATTATCAAGTTTCTACCACTTTCAATGATCATAAGATTCATCTCCACTCTCTATAGCAAAAAAATACCTCCAGCCAACCTAATAGAGGGCACGATCTCTTCTTTATCAAATCCCAGGTCTCGCACCAAGGAAGAAACACGGTCCATTCCCAGCCTTGTCTCCATAAGAAATACACAGTCTGGTTCATACTTTATTACAAGAGCACGAAGCTCTTGTAGAGCCAAAGGCCTTAGAAGGCCGTGGCAATTCCACAATAAGCACCTCATGGCTGAGGCGGGGGCATGATTCGGCCCGCCTCCTCAGCCATACCAAAATTCAAGCCCCCCACACTAGGGACAACCTCAGCCTCCGACGAAATCAAACCTCCCACCAAAACAACCTTTCTTTCCCTCTGTGATTTACCTCAGCGAGGGCTCCCTTTGCCACCTCTTCCAGACGAATATCACTGCATTTTCTTCCTAGGGCTAACAACAGGACTTGTTGAATTGGAGTTTCTAATCACAAACCCACTTGTAGGAAGTTTGAAAATTGTTAATGCCAAGGAATAGGTCCCTGATGCCCTCTCCATTGGAGAAAAGATTCTCTGCTAGCAACTTGACTTCCCTGCGGGACAAAAGTCAATAAGGGTTAGGCCTTGCGCTGTTTAGAACTTAATGCCTAGAAGATACGGTCACTGAGAGAAGCCAACTTAGCCACCAAAGATTGCCGGGCTTTATATCCATCACCCTCTTCTTGAATTAATACATTCTTCAGTCTCAGCAGAAGAATTTGAAGAAAATGCCAAAAAAAATTTGAATTGAAGAAATGACTTTTTTTTTTAACCAAAAAACATATTTTTTGTGTAAGTAAATTGTTTCATTTTTTTTAAAAAAAAAATAAGAAAAATGACTGTAGCAAGATAAGAAACCTCAACAAGATGAAAAAAAAAACCTAAAACTATTTTGATGTCTAAAAAGTTTTTTTTTATGTCAAAAACTGACCCCAAAAAAAGTTATTGACCAAAAATTTTTTTCCTAAAAAGTCATTTTTACAAATCCCTCCATCCTATTGAAGTTCCTTATCCTGCTAGAGTTATTTTTCTTATTTTTTTGAAATAAACTAAGACAATTTACCTGCAAAAACAACGTATTTTTTGGTTTAAAAAAAAAAGATCATTTACCCAATTTACATTTTTTTTTTTGTCTCTTTCTTCAAGTTCTTCCCCTTTCAGCGCTTCTCCCTCTTTATCTTTCAACAGAGGAATGGGAAAAAGTTTTAGGAAAGAATGAAGGCAACGAAACTTAGAAACAGAGCTATAATGAACTTTTAGGCAATGCTGTATGGAGGGCCCTATCTTGGGGAGTCTTACGGAGACATAGGTGTAATTGGCCTCATCGTGCTCACCTGGAGGAAGCTCTTCTCCAGAGAACACTAGTTCTTTGAAGGAGAAGGAGTGAATCTCCCCTGCCCTCCTCATCAAAGGAGACCATGCCAACATATCCGACAGGACCTACCCAGAAACATGAGAGCCGGATACATGATTTACCTCCTTTCATCCCATATTAGTAGTTTTATCGGCCTCAGTTTCTCAAGCAGCTTCTGCAATCTGAACATCATTAAGGCTCATGGCAACTAATTTCTCTTGTTGTTTCTCAATGTCGGAGACTTTGCTTAGAGATGAGAAACACGGTTCAGGCGTTCTTTTGTCCTAATCTAAGGACCGTACTTCACTGCTCTGTTTTCAAGGGGAAAAAACCAGAGCTTTTGGATCCATATAGGATCTCTTTTCATGGCCTAATCGACCACATAGACAGCAAAAAGGTTGGAGATTTTCATCCTTTGTTTGGAACCAGAGCTCCTCCCCTTCCCCACACTGCTGAAAGAAGCTTGCCAGGATGGGGAAATCACCTTAAAGCGCACATACTCTACGCTCTTGAAATTTGGGTTCTTTCTGTCTTGGAAAACCTCTAAAAGTCCCCGATTTTTTCTACTATAGTCTTTGTATTCTTCTCTGCCAGGAAATGAATAGGTAGACCTAAAGCTCTAGCCGAAAAGGAGGCCCGAGAGAAATCCATATTCGACTAGACTCAATTGGAAGGCCTTTCCTTGAGATGTAGAAAAGTCCCATTAATAGTTCAAAGGTGCCATGTCAAGGATTCAACGACAGTCCTAGAGCATTCTTGAAATGAATGGCAAAGAGGTTTGAACGGAGCTCCTCCAAAACCCAACCGTTTTCCATGTGCCAAGTCCGAGAACGAGCCCCCTCCAAAGAGAGTTACAAGAAAAGGTTTCTTTGCTATGACCTTATCCAAAATAGAATTCTTAGCAACTTGCTTAGCAAATTCTAAGTCTGGCTGAAGATTCAACGCAAGAGCAGGGTATACTAGATATGGGGTCCACATGTAGGTCATCTTCTTGCCGCCTGGGGGCTTTACTTTATCCCCATGATGTCATTCACTTGGAGGAATCAAAGCGTTTTTGAAAAGCTTTAAAGAGAGTTCCTAAGGAGGGGAATACGTGGAAAGAGAACCACAAAAACATCGCTAGCAAGGCGAAAACTAGTAAGTCAGCAAAATAAAGGCAAATTATAGATGGGAAAATGGTGGGAGAGCTAGGTGGCGGTAGGGAAGTCTAGAGATAGTAGGGCGTCTTCAAAAGAAACCCTAGAGAGAAGGCGAGAGAAAACCCTAAGTGCGTGAAAAACTCAATTTTGTTTGCTTAAATGTACTTCATATACATCACGTGATCTTTTTTGTCTCAATTTTAATGAATATTTGTTATTAAAAATTTAATGTCCACATTTAATTAAGTTTAAGGACTTATTTGGTATAAAAAAAATGAAAGATCACATTGCAAAAAAAAAAAAAAAAAAGAAAAAAACAAAACAAAACAAAGAGTTTAAGGGACAAATGTGTAAAAACCCTAAAAAGAAAATTGCATTAGGATACCAATAGTACTTAACACAACAAATAATAGAAAGTGATTTTCATTTATGAGGCATAAAGCCAGAAATTTCATTTAAGGAGGACTTGGAGAGGCTAAAAACACCAAGCAAAAAGATTAATGTAATAAATATTAAGAGTACGTTTGGCAACATAATTAGAACCAAAAATTGAAACCAATTTACTGTAGTATATAAGAACTTTATACTGTTGCCTATTTTTTACTTTACACTATGGCATATGAGAGCTTTACATGGTAACAGTTGAAACTAGATAGTTGGAATGACGTTGTCAAAAACTCTCTAAGAATCTCATCATCCTTCTTTTTATGTTACAATTTTCTCTTTGTTTTATTTTTTATTGATCATATATATCTTTTTTTCTCAGAAAAAAAATTATAAATTTAAGTAATGTTATGCTTTTTATTTATTTAAATTTTTAAATATAAGATAAATGATACCACTAACCCAGCACTGCCGTTCTTCCCAGCGACCAGCACCGTCGTAGCCGCTGCCATCTACGAGACCACCCCTCACTGGCAAGACCTCCAACCTAGGCCCCTCCTCCTAGTGACCTCGCCGGCATTCCTCCTAGCGACCCTCGTCACCCTCGGCTACCATGAGGCATGCACGGTGAAAGAGAAAGAGAGAGCAAAAGAGAAAGGGTGAGGGCTTGCAGTCGTTAAGGATGGCCATTGAGGGTTTCCAAGGGGCTATCAATAGTGGCTGTCAAGGGTGGGGGCCGGTATGCGAGAGAGAAAGAGGGGGGGCTATCTCCATTAGGGGTGAGCTGGGTCCACCGTCTTTATCGCCAGCATCCAAACCCCACCAGAGTAAAGGAAGCAGGAAGGTGCCCCTCTTGGAAACCCACCAGAGTAGAGGAAGGAATTTCTCTTTGTTTTTTTTTTTTAATAATTAGCTTTGTTAATGCAAATAAAAAATTATAAATATATTAATAATTAATGTTTTAGTTAATATCAATTAGTTATATTTACATTAGTAATTTTTTATTAAAAATATTTTCTTTTTAAAAAGACATGATCATGTACAACCAAACACAATTTCAAAAAACAATCCTAATACATTTCTCAAAATATTTTCATTTTCAATTTTTTTTCCCAAAACAAAAACCAAAATGAAGATACTACTAAACGGGGTCATTGTTAGACGAGGTTCACTAATAATTAAATGATATAATAGTTTTTTGAAGATATTTAATCAATAAAAGAGTTTATTATTTATTTTTATATGTCAAATATTATCCTCTTTATGTTCATTTATGTTGAATATATGATAAGCAAATAAAAGTATGAGATTATCAGTCTAAACCTTTAAGATCGTGCATATGATGGACAAAGTATGCTGAAATACATGAATCTCAAAGATGATAGTCTAAATGATAAGGTCCACAATTGAGGGAATAAAGTTGAGTGATTTATTCATGTTAAAATTGTTATGTTGTCTACATTCCTAACGTAAGATGACTTATCTTAGTCATCAGAGTTGGACTTCACGAATAGAAACATTGGTATATTGTAATAGATGACTATATATTGGATCAAGACTAAAGATGAATGATTTGATTAATAATTCTGTTTGTTTAAATCAATTCACTTTAGACAATCATATGTGTCATATCTTAATCCTAAAATGAATTAATGGGCCCGTATTCTTGACTTACGTCTTTGGATGTACAAAAGTTTAACATCCTAAATTACACGACATACGTATGCCAGTACGTTGGAGAACATGACTCTGATTAACGTAGACTTGTTATTTATAGATATATTATCCATAGCTCTTTGGTAGAGTTAATGATATTTTCTTATAGGCATTATCCTATAATTGAAAACTGGAGTATTCAACCATTTAGATAGATATGTGTAACTGAATGGTATACTATTTGTTATTGGTTAAGATAAAAATTAATCGGAAAGGTAAAACAAAATTTATCCTTAAGCCGATTATGAATATCCTATGAAGACATTACACATTATGATATGTCATGGACAATAAACTTATTGGTGCTTTCGTAATTTAAATAGTTCATGAGTGCAGCTCAAAGCTTTTAGTAGAGTAGTTTTAGAGTTGATAATTATAAAATATACATATCAATGATATGTTATTTTATAATTATAGGAGCTTAATCTATATATGTCCATCAGATCCCTTTCGCTAGCTCATAATATTTCATATAACAGTACGGAAAGTTTTCTTATAGATTGGTAATTTATGTTATTTATTATATTGGCTAAAATTCGATTTGGATTTTATAATTCATGTTGGTTTATCAGTTAAATAAATTTTATGAATTAATTTAAGAAAAACATGTTAAATTATTTAAAATAGATTTTAGTTGTTTAGGATTATTTGTATATAACTGTTTTAATCAAATAACTTCTTTCTTGGATTATTTGAATTAACATTAAGGCTTTATAAAGGATACTCGGGTTAAATAAAGTAGGATTTATCCATTAGGTTCTATTTGAATTAATGGAATAAATCTCAAGAGTTAAAAACACGTCATAGGGTTGCTGTTACGATGGAACGGTTGACCAGATCTAGTGTAGGGTTGTTAACCAGACCTGCCACGTTAACAATCCGTGTGCTTTACGTGTTTTACTTAGAAAGTTGATCCAAACTTGAATTTTGAGGCCAAATCTAATAAGCATTGGCCCCAATCCAACCTCTATATATGAGGAACTATTTTTTATTATTTCTTAGATCACTTGAGAAATTTAGAGAAGAGTATTTTGCTAGAAAGACTTTAAAACTCCCACAAAGTTATCGTTTACTATCTTAAACTTTAACTCTTAGTTTTTTCAAGTGGTTGGAAGGAAAGGTGACCTGAGGAAAAATTAAACAACATACGACCGCCCGCATTTTAATAGTGGAAAGAGAATAGCAAAAAAAAAAATCATTTAATTAAGGCTCTTTTAGTAGATTTCTCTAATTACAGTTCATATAATTTTTTTGTCTACTAAGAAGTATGAAATTTTTTTATTAATATATATACATAACATGTCTAATTTATTTTTAAAAAATGTTTTTTAATTAAAAATGTTGAAAATCCATTACATAGGATCCCAGATGTCATAGATACATGAGCTCAGAGGAGTTTATATAAATATGTGGGCGTCTCCACGTCCTTTTGACAGTGATAGAACATGCATTGTAAACATAACACCCACGTTGCACTATGTGGATCTGTGGGCGTGCATGATTAACAGTCTACTTCTTCCAACACCGTTAAATTGGATATTTTTCTTTACCTCCAAAAAAAAAAATGTCGGTTCGATTGTATTTGTTTGGGATCCAAAATTTTCTACGCGGTGCAAATTAGAATAAACTAAGGGCAAGTGTACTGATAAATAATATGAACAATAGCAAAAAACAATTCCAAACGAAAAAGAGATAAGTTGTAATTTTTTTTTGATATAAAAGGAGGGGGAATTGTACCTTTTTAAGTAGGGTTTAACGTAACTTGAACCTTCAACCTATAGTTAAGGTGGAGGTATTTTCAATCAATAAGACTACCTTCGCTTGTCAAGTTGCAAAATTTTATTAAAATGTTTACTAATTTATTAGGGAATTAAATTATATGGAGAATTAAATTCTTATTATTTTGTTTACATGTAAAGAAATTGGAATAAAATAAGTGTAGTTGCAAAATTTCCCTTAAGATATATTTAGAAAATAAGTTGGTTGCTTCCTTTTTTTCAGGGGAAGGAATTAAATTCCGTAGGTAAGAAATGGGAGACAAGTTCCCTCATATTAAGGAACTTAATTCCTTATTTATAGATGAGACCAACTTTATTTAATTCTTGAATATAAAAGTAAACAACAAAATTTAAAATCTGGAATTAAACTCCCTTTCATGGTATTGAATTCCCAATAAATGAAAAGACTTAAATAAGGTGGCTACCTCATTCTAATTTGACCCAAAATGGTTGCTAGTGGTGTTTTGTTTGATAAGGACATAAAATATTTCACCACGTGCACTTCAAAATTTTGTATTATAATTTAGGTATAACGTAGAACTATTGTTATGGATATGGATGCACCAAGTCAAATTTCATTGCTTAGATCAAGTTTAAATTTAATTAATCAGTTTTGTCTCCTTTCCTATAATAATAATAATAATAATAATCTAAGTTAAATTCAATGTCTAGCTTTTTTAATGGAAAGAACTAACAATTGCATTGTCTTCTAGAGGTAAATAAAACAACTCTCTTTTCAACCCAAAAAAAAGGAAAACAAACTCAGTTTTTTGTCAAATTGGACTCAATCAAATTGCAATATAATATGTTACTAGAAACATGCTCATGTCTAACGCAGTCGGCACACAAAGGCAAAACAACGGCAGCTAATATTGTTTTTTTTTTTTTTTTGGGTTCCTCACGTTAGCTTAGGGAAAGAATTTTGCCACCAAATAAAATCACAAATATACCTCATCAACATCATGGGACGAATATACATTCTTTGCTGTAATTCTATTTAATACAAATATAGGAATCTTCAGAAAATTAAAAATACATTATGGGACCTATTCTTTCCACTGGTTTCCAAAAACAAATATACCATAAATAGGAAATTAGGCTTGTTTGGTGGAGTTTTCTAAAAACAGCTTTTGGTTTTTTTAAGTTTAAAAACTGTTTTGAAGTGTGGATAAATTCTTAGAAGTGTTTTTACTCTCTAATAATGCTTCATGTTAAAGGTACAAAATATGGCTTCTCAAAAAACACTTTAAAAGTTATACCAAAGTATTAATAATTTATTATAAATTTAAATATAACATATTTGTAACTTTTTAAAAAAATTAAAACATTTTGACCCATTAAAATTTTTTTAAAATATGGTTTTAAATATTCATTGAAAGCTACAGCTTTTACAAAAACTATATCAAATGGGTCATTATTGAAAACCTATAATTTTGCTTCTCTTCTAAGAGTACAAGCGAAAGCTGTACCATACTGACCCATTGTCACTTGTCTTTTCACTTTCCCATAACAAATGTAACAAAACTTTATTACTAGAATGTCATTATATTATAACTTTAATCTTTAACATATATATATACATATAAAAGAAGTGCTAGCATACTCTTTTTCTTACTCTTTTTTACACTATTTGTACTTATTATCTAACAGGTAAAATCTATTATTTTATTTTTTTATTTAAATAATAATGATTTATTATTTTTTGTTTAAATAATAATAGTTTGTCATTTTCTGTTTGACATATATAAAGAGAAAACACGTTCCGAATGGTGCTACCAAGTGAAAAAAAGAAGAAATGTTTTTCTTAGTTCTGCCACATGTCAGCATATCATTTCCTTAATTTCATTTCCTGTCCAAGCGTCTGAAAGAGATTCGCAAGCAAGAGCAATCTCAAGCCACTTGGGATCGTGCCATTAAGGTAGTGGAGAAAGTGGTGGAACCCACAAGATTGCAAGACGCACTGGAGGAGGCGCATCTTGTGCACGCGCGTGCACCATTGACTAAAGCAGAACTGCTGGCTGACCAAGGTGGGGCCACACTGACACGGGCACAGAAGCCCATTGAGTCGTTCACTTTTCCTCCATGCATGTTATGCATGCGCTTATCCTGGCGGTCCGCGAGCTTGATGGACGGCTGTTATGGCCTTTTATATTTGCTTTTCTTTTTTCTTTTCAGCTTTTTTTCCTTTCTCTTTTCTCTTATTTTCTTTGTTTTTTCCGTCCTTGTCTTTTTTTCCATACAATTTTTTTTTTTACCTTTTTTACCCATTAATGTGTTTAATACGCGCACGAACCGCGTGCTTTTAACTAGTTTTAAAGTACCACTTTGCTCCTATTTTTACTTCTTGTATGTCCTTCGACCACTTTTTTTTTTTTTTTTTTTCTAGTTCATTAAATTCTGTTTTCCTCTTTCAAAATTAGTGTGCACTTCCATACATGACCCTTTTCAAAATTTTCTAACCTCTTTTTTCCACAGAAAAATCATATCCTTTGTTGAGCCTGTTTGCCTTAATATGCTTCCTTTCCATCGTAAGTTAAGTAACAGTTACTTTTGCAATTGAAAAAGTCAAACAACAAACGTGTCAACAAACAAGACTTCTTCATAACTTAAAAAAAAAAAAAAAACTCTCTGTGCGGCTCGCTTGTATTTGTTGGGCTTAGCCCTCAGCCTTCCCATATATGTAAGTGAAATTTATCATTAGCCAAAAAAAAAAAAAAAGAAAAGAAGAAGAAGAAGAAGAAAAAGAACAAAAGAAAGAAAGAAAAAAAGAAAAATTAGAGAGATGCCAAACGTGTGAACTGTGAGGAAGATTTTGAAGAAAGGGACAAAAAAAATTTGGAATTGAGTAAAAGTCTTTTTTTTTTAGAACCAAAAGAATATATTTTTTTTGTGTAGGTAAACTGTCTTAGTTTTTTTCAAACAAAATAAGAAAAATGACTATAGCAGGATAAAGAACCTCAACAGGATGAAAAAAAAAAACAGAGACCGTTTTGATGTCTAAAAAGTCTTTTTTTAGTGCCAAAAACTGTCCAAAAAAAAGAGGTCATTCACCAAAATTTTTTTTTCCAGAAGATCATTTTTAAAAATCCCTCCTCCAGAGGATGAAATTAGGCCTTTAATAGCAATTTTTGTAACAAGTAATAAACAAATTTGTCCAAAATTCTCTTTACTTAAAAAGAGAGAGAGAGAGAGAGAGAGAGAGAGAGAGCGTGTGGCAGAATGGTAATAAAAAGTAAAAAAAGTAGTTTATATTTTCTTCATCTTTCCGGCAAAATTGAATAGATGTGGCAATAACTAAAGCTAAAAGTGACCAAACGAGTCACCTGGTATTTCTCATAATAAAAATAACAATAATAAAACAGTTAAATAAATAAATAGATAAAACTGAAAGCCGTTTCTGAACGTTAGACTTTTCCCATAAGTCCATTTTGTTTCGGACGGCTATTGATTTACAGCCCCAAAGACATGAGATTTTCTCTCTGCGTATCTAACAAACTCTTACGTCTCTCTTCATCTTCTGTAAATCTCTTTGTTTTTTTTTTATTTTTTCTCTCTGGAAAAATCCATCTTTTTCTTCTTGAATCCTTTGCTCTGTAACATTCAAAGGGCTCCAAAAATCTCTATTTGGTGGCACATTTCAAAGGAGGTTTTCTCTACCAATTTATGTGCCTCATCATTAATATAAAGGCAGATTTCTTTTTTATTTACTCCTTAAAGCCCCATCAATTTGTATTAATCATGTCTTATATTTTGTTCTTTTCTAGTCTATTTTAAAAACATCAATTTCCTTCTCTCAAAGCAATATAGTACCAAGAGAAACGGTTTCAAATAAAGAAACTAATGATGTCGTTCCGTACCATAAGAGCTCATTCATTGAATCAGCCGCCACCATTGGCAGAGAAGATAACAGAAGAACCCATCACGTCAAGAACGGCTCAAAGCACCGTGACATGCGTCTACATGGCGAATATTTTAGGGTTTTGGCGAAAAGTGACGGTAACTTGGTGCAAAAATCTCATGAACCATTTCTTCAGCATAACTGTCCACAGCTTGGAAGGAGATTTCCATTGCTCATGCAAGATTGACCTCAAGCCCTGGCACTTTTGGAGCAAAAAGGGGTACAAATCGTTCGAGGTGGAAGGCAACACCGTCGAGGTTTTCTGGGACATGCGGTCGGCGAAATTCTCCACAGGGCCCGAACCCTGCTCCGACTTCTATGTTGCTCTTGTTAGTGAGGAGGAGGTGGTTTTGTTGATAGGTGACATCAAGAAAAAGGCCTACAAAAGGACTAAATCAAGGCCTGCACTTGTAGAGGCCATCATGTTTTACAAGAAGGAAAATGTCTTTGCCAAGAGATGTTTTTCGACAAGGGCTAGGTTTGATGAAAGAAAGAAGGTGTGTGACATAGTTGTGGAGAGCTCGACCACGGGGCTTAGAGACCCCGAAATGTGGATTAGTGTTGATGGAATTGTGTTGATTCATGTCAAGAATCTGCAGTGGAAGTTTAGGGGGAACCAGACTGTTTTTGTGAACAATCAGTCCCTCCAAGTGTTTTGGGATGTGCATGATTGGCTGTTCGGGAGCCCGGCAAACAGTCGTGGGTTGTTCATTTTCAAAGCCGGGGTTCATGGAGCTAGAGAGCGAGAAGGAAGGGAGTGGACATGGAAGCGAAAACGAGAGCGTGTACTACTCGACGACAAGCGATTCAAGTTCTCAAGAGTTCTGCCTTTTTCTTCATGCTTGGAAGATTGAGTGAGTCAGGATTGTTGTGGGCTTTTGTTGTGTTATGCCATTTTGCTTGCGCAAAGTTGTTGCAAAAAAGCAATGTGTGTTTGTTGGGTTTAAAGCCTTTTGTAATTTGCAAAGGATGGTTAAATTGTTTATTAGGGTCTAAACCCTTCTGTAACTAAAGAGAATGGTCAAATGTCCCATTCGTTTTTAACTCATAAGCAAAGCAGATTAATGGTTATGATGAGAGCTGTTGCGTGGTTAGCTTACTTCTCAAATGGATGCTTATTTATGTAATTGTCATACATTGCTATGCAAGGGATCCTTTACCATAGCTTAATTATACTCTTTGATAACTACTTTATTTAGGTTGAGTACTTGACAACATTTTTCTCTCTTGCCTTTGGTCTTCCTTGATTTGATTCTGAAGATGAATATAATTACTTGGAAGCTGAACAAGAAAGAAAATTTTGTCTTACATTCTGAGTAAATTCCATTTTCCTGTAGTCTTCCCAGTTCAAAGACTCATCTTTCTGTTTCATGCGCTTAATATTCCCATGCTCTACCTATGTGCATAAACAAAGAATTAGATGTCCCTTGTAATCCTCGGTGGAGCTTAATCAACTAAACTAATAATAAGATGCAGCAAATGAAGAAATATAAAATTTAAAGTAGAAAAGATACAATTTTAAGAAGGAACGTAAGTTTTATGAAATTTAATATACAAAATTTAAAAAAAAAAAAGTTCAAAAGACAGCCGCTCATCCTTTATTTGGATAGTTTTGTGCTTGCTTATAATTATTAAAAGCTATGATTAATTAAGAAATGATTGCAAGTAACTATTAAATCTACTTTTTAAAGTTAATTACCTTTAGTTGTTCTAATGCAGAGGGTGAGTGAGCTAGAAAATAAACCACCATGGCCATTAAGAGAGAGGTTGTCTCATAGCCACCCAATAGAGAATCCAAAACAAAGCTCACTTTTTCATCTTCAGATAAGGTATCAAAACCAAGAAGTATCTCAAGGAAATCACTACTGTTTTTTGTAGAATTCCCATCACTTCTTCTTCCTCTTCTTCTTTCCTTTATAATCGCTTTGACAGTTGAGGATATCCTACTTCTAGCCTGTAAAGCAATTGCCCACATGCCCTTCTATAACTTTCAATGTCAAAAAATAAAAACAAAAACAAAACAAAACAAGGAAAAAAGCAAAAAAGAAAAAGATATGAATCCAATTTTTTTTACTATTTTTTTCTAATAGAAAATACTAGATGAATATTATTTTTTTAATGATAATAATAGGCACATATAAGTTTTTAACTGATTATAATAATAAAAAGAATTTTTGGACAAGCAAAAAAAAAAAAAAAACAAAAGAAAAGAAAAGAAACAACCTTAACAGCTCTTGCATAAGGAATTCCAGGAATATAAAGAGGAAGAGAAATTAGGCCTCTCATGAAAGTGAAAAAATCTTCAAGAATTCTTTTTGTGTGTGGATTCTCTGGGGTTAAGCCAACAACCTGCTTTACTATTACATTGAATGTGAACTGCATACAAAAATAAGTTGGTCAAAAACTTACCCTGCAATAAATAATAAATCATAGTTAAGATTCAGATTGTACCTTTCTAGCTTCCTCAGAGAAGAAGACTTGTGGTCTATCTTTCCAGGAGTGAAGAATACTAACGGCTGATTTTTCAATGTCACTAAGAAACTCAGGCTTGGATTTGGTCATATTGACAAGTGAAAGAGCAACATTTCTGAGCCTCTTGTGAGTATCACCAACAGCCACTAACATAGAGGACTTCCCAAGAATTCCATGGATGGGTTTTGGATAACTGCACTCAAACAGTTTTCCTTCATTCTGAAGTATGAAGCAGTTCAGTTCCTCATCACAAGACACCACTGTTGGAGATAAGAACAAATGAGATTTGAACACTTTCCCATACCTGCAAACATATACACAATATATAATATATATACACGCATGTAAGAAACAATTTAGTAACAACCCAAAAATTTTTTTGTATCTATATTTTATAGGGTCATAAAAATTACTTGAAACAATGGTCCTGAAGAAAGTTGCCAATAGAATTAGAAGCGTGAGGCATCAAGAAATATAGTGTTTCTCCCACTATAGGCCATCCAAAAGTGCCTTTAGGGACAGGGCCACTAGTCCTGAAGAACAAGGGTAAGAAATGGTTCAAGATGACACCCACAACAAAACCAAAACTGCCCACCGCAACAGCAAGCCAAAAAACCTCCGGCCATGAAAAGGATGATATGGATAACTCCTATACAAGGGAATTAACCAAGTCTTGATCTGCTAACACTACATAATATAGAAAAGAATATTGTTATAAAATCTAGTGGTGCTGTTGACTATTGAGATGGATACCTAGAGAGAGAGAGGAGAGTGGAATTCTACGTATTTTGTATTGCATACTTTTCAAAATTTCTGTGAAGGAGTATTTCTTTTAAACAAGAAATTGTGCATAGTTTTTTTTTTTTTTGGTTGTTGGATGAGGCATAAAAATTACACATTTCTTACTTTATTTTTTGTACATGAAATAAATGTTAGGCTACATAACAAGAAGGACCGAAAACCATCTTTTAACTTTATTTCATTAACATAAAATTGTATATTTTAAAGGACTATTTTCTTTTTTATACCATGTATTTTAGGTTTATAAAAACATTATACCTTTAGGTTATAATATTCTCAAATATATGCATTCATATTAAATTTAATCCACAAATTACTTTTGTCGATCAATATTTAGTTTTGACCCAAAAAATTACTCAAAATAATTGAAAAAAAAATAAGAGAATGTTAAGAACCAAAGAAACCTTAAAACTAAGGCTTTTTTCTTGAAAAAAATATATAGAATACCTTAAAAAAGTGTTTTGTGTGCTGTTGTGGATGATTTTGACGGCCAAAGGCCCGAATGCGAGAGCATGAAAAATCCCAATGAAGGCCCAAGTCCTAAGCAACATATCGGTAGGAGGATGAGTCAATCAAGCCTTTCTCAGGAGTCCACGTAACTCAGAGAGAACAAGAAGCCGAGATAATATATTGTCCAAATGCACTAAACTCAGGCAAGGATTTAAATTACAAAATGAGTAACCAAAGCTCCACTAAATCAAGAATTTAAGCCCTATGTGCACAATATTAGGAAGTTGAATACAATGAATGTGGGAAGTAAGAAGGGACTATTCTTGATTTTATTGGATTTTATTTAATTATTTCATATGTGAATTTGTAAGTATAAATAGAAGTGGAAAACCCTAGAGAAGGACTTTTGGGGCCTCTCATACTCATGTATTCAGGAAATATAGTGAAAAAACCTTGAAGTGGATATAGGTCATATTGAGTGAACTACTATAAAATTCCCGGTGTTATTGATTTTCTGTTCTTTAATTTTCTGCCTTTTTTTTTTAAAAATACCATGATGATTTGTGAAGAATTAATGTTGATAAAATTCTACCATCAACAATTGGCGCTAAAAGGAGAGCCATATTCATTTGAAGTTACACCTTATACTTAATTTTTTTTTTTCACAATAATCATGGTATCCATATGCACAAACTGCACTAGAGATAACTCCAGCAACCCGTCTATTGCTAGGCCACTAGGGACTTGAGACACAGAAGACAGCCCTCAAAAACCACCTTTTTGGAATAAATGGTTGAACGAATGAATGGGATGCTCGAGAGAATCTCAACGGCCTTGGATAACATCCAAGGTTGAAATGGTAGTGTTGTAGGTGATGACCCTACAAACTAAGGAAATGATGGTGGTAACCAAGGCAATGGTAGCCAGCAACAAATTCTTGATGGAATTGGTGAGATTGTGGATGGCCATAATAGAACAGCCAACTCTATGAGTAGCTAAGAGAGAAGGCATAAAGAGCTCATGCACAAGGCCAAGGAGTGAACCAACGGAACCAACAGAGACAAAACACAGGTCTCTTGCCACTCCCGTTGAGTCGTGAGTATAGATAGGATGCAGCGTCTATGTAGAATGGAGGTGATTTGAGGGATCAACTATAGAGAGGTGATTTGAGAGATCGGCTGCATGCAAGGAGAGTTGCTTTGTTAAGGAATAACCCATACTTGGTAGATCTTTCGGTTATCGACCAACCATTGAACAATCGATAGGTCGACCCTCAGCTTATAACTTAGTAGATAAATCAACAGAATGCCATTTTGGGACTCTCAACCAGCAAAGATTAAATGCCTGGTGGGATGAGTCATAGAATTGGAGAATAAGCTTGACGTTCCCTAAGGAGAGAAGATAACATACTCTTAACCCCTTTTCTTCGTCCTTCCAACTCTCCATCTTTACTGCTCTTTATCCCTCCTATTAAACGAAGTGTAAAGTATCACGATAACACCGACGGTTACCAAACGGTGTTTAAAGAAATACCTTTCCTTCGGGGCATAAAGCGGTCTAAGGCATGGATTTGTGGTGTGTCAAGAGCCCTAGTACTCAACTATCCTAGACTGAACTGGGCTAGACCTGCCACAGATAAACTTTGGGCAAGTTTTAGCCGAAGCCTAGCCTTATTGCCCTCCTTCTCCTTCTCTTTATTTATTTATTTATTTATTTTTTATTTTTTACTTTTTGTTTTATATTTTTATGCTTTTCCCCGTCAATTTGAGACTTTTTTTTTTTTTTTTGGAGGTCGTCAATTTTAGACAATGCACCTATGAACATGGCAACATGCGTAGTTTCAATGAGTTCTAGGAAGTTCTCTAAAGTGGAAAAGTAGGCTTTATAAGGTGATAAATTGTGCAAGCTGTAGAGCGTTTATCAACTTTGGTTTCCAAGTGCTAATCATCATATGCTCATGGCGTAGGAAACAGGACAGACTTCTTAGAAACCTTTTTCCAACTATGATTTATGTTGCTGAACTTTCCCAAATATGATTAAACTAGTAAAGTGTCCTGTTGTCTGTTCTATTCCCCTTAATACATTGATGGGCTTGCCTTATTCCACTTTCTTCTTTCGGACATTATCTATCTTTTTAATTAATAGAATACAGTTATATCTTACATTTTGAGTTAGTGAAATCTTGTATTTTCTATATTCTCAAAACTATACCTTCAATTTTTAAATTCATGTTAAATTTGTATAGTTTCTAGATTAAAATCGAGTTCAACACCTAAATTAATTTTAAAGATAAATTTAATAAATTTTTGTTGTACATTTAACGTATAATACTGTGTCACGAATCTCAATTTGTATCTTCCGTTTCCCTAAACTTCAAAATGATAGCTATTTTTCTCCTTTCATTAAGGTTATAGATGAAAATACAATGTAGATCATATTTTCTCTTTTTAAGAATATTTAAGTAATTTTAAGCTATAAACCTGTTTATACAAAATTGAGTACTGGCCAAAATTAAAGGATTAAAACTTAAGTTCAAAATTCTAATTATTTGAAAAAAAAAATAGACATTAAAATTCTTTGAAACAAAAAAAACTATACGCTCTTTCTCTTCTTTCCTAGAAAATGTATATCAACAGGAATCGGATTGTATAAATTGACTGGAGTGGAATGGATTGTACAAATTGAAATTCAGTTCGCACATTGTTACAATTCTAAAAGTTCAGGGGAATATATGAAATTCACAATGCTTAATTTGTGTTTGGTAGATATTTTCATATTAGCTGTAAATAGTATATTCACCAATCTAGGGATCAAATAAATCATCAACTGTTTGACGCAGAAAAATTATGGTATTAGGCTAGAGGTACGCAAGAGAGCGTCCTATGGTATATGTTTTGAGAAACTCAAAATGAAAGTTATGTAAAATGATAATAATATCTAACATTTAAACATAAAGGGGTTTACTAAAATAATAACATAGTAAACCTTCTCTTTTAACATATGGGTATAAAAGAGGGTAATGTGTGCTCATATTTTGTGTGTCGAGGTGCTTTCATTTTTTTGGCCTTTAACATGCGCTTTTACTATTTAGCAGGGGTGTTATTTATTTATACTAGTGAAATTAGGTTAAAGACACATATGGCTAAATGTTTGTAGTAGAAATCTAAAATGCCCTCTTTTGAAACTAAATTCAGAATTGGTCAAAACCAAAAATTTATTTAGTTGTAAGGACTATAATAATCATGTATAAAAAAGGTCATAATATCTAGCAGAAGGGTTTTTTGTCACCATCAATTTTATTTGATGACCCAATATTTTAATGGCATATTATTGATGTCAACTAGCTATTAAAGGACTACTCTTAGGGTGGGGTAATAGACATTTACATTGGAATTTCAATAGCTATTAATCGAAAATTCTGCTCACAATGAAAATTATATGGATAAATCTAGTTTAAAATCCACAATTTACAACTATAAATTGCGTTTGAATTTCATTGATGCACACAACAACAAGGCACACGCTAATAACCAAATTATTTTATTCGTAGTGACAAAACTTCTTCATTATACGTTTGAAAAATGCCTGTACGTAAATTATAATGAGGAAAATAAAAGTAAGATATATTTTAGTAACTAAATAACTTTTAATGACCAGATAATTTTTTTGATAACTGTACTTGTTTTTCCAATGACTAGTTAGTATTTCTAACGATTAAGATACTTAGTTTTTTAATGACTAAACATCTTATTTTGCTTTCAATGACTATACTCCTTTTTCCAATGACTTGTTAGTTATTCTAATGACTAGGGCATGTTTGATAAACCATATTGTATTGTATTGTATTGTATTGTATTACATTACATTACATTGTATTGTATTGTATTATATTATATATAGAAAATACAATGTAATAGAATACAATATAATACGGTGTGCCAAATAAGCCTAAAATAAATATTTTTTTAATGACCATACTTCTTAATTTGTTTTTTAAGAACTATACTATAAGTTCGTTTTAATGACTATATTATTTTATGACAAAACTTGTTTTTAATGACTATACTGAAATGCCAAAGTTTTTAATAACTAAAGAGCAAACTATTTAATAAAGATCTTTTGTGGCCAAATAAGAGGGAAAGAAAATGAGTACTTATATAATTCATAAAGTGTTTGAACTTATATTATCTCAAAATAATTGGGCACAATAATCAACGAAATAAATTCACATTAGTTGTTATCAAATAATTAATATTAAACAAAAATTTGATTTTCTTACGACACAAAAATTTTGGGTTTGTATAAATAAATATGGACAAAATTGGTATGGTGGCAAATATTTAATCAGAGTTTTGGCAATGATTAATAATCATGTGACATCAGGCCATTTGGATTGTTAGAGTATCTAAATTAGCTGAAATGGTAATTATTATAGTGAAATTGGTCTGCATTAAAAACCACACCTGATATTGCGGGGTCTGGTTACGTTTGTGTTTCACTTCTGCTGTTGGAATGAAATCTTCCTTTCAAAAATTAAAAAAAAAAAAGAAAAAAAAAACAACAAAAAGAAAGAGGCATAAAAGGGGTGAAAATTGAGGGGAAGGTCCAGCTATTGAACTGCAATTTGAATCCTAGGATGATTCTGAGAATTCAGATGTGCATGTGTTTATAGTTTGCCTAACAAGAAAAAGAGACAAAGGAAAGTATTTCATTAAATACAGAAAAGGGCAAACCAAATTGGGATTTTGTTTCCATTTTGAGTTTACTTTGGTTTATATGCTCTTCACGTATCACGCGAGAATTATTTTAAACTTCGAACAGGTTTGATAACTTCATGAAAGGTTATTGGGCTTGTCAGATTTTTTTTTTTTTAATCCGCGAAAGCTTCAATAATGGACCACTAAAGGCAAAAATACAACGCAAATTCGGAGCCAACGGCCGCCACTCATACGACTAGGCAGTTAAACTACACCCTAGCTTATACATGGCTCTCATAATATGATTACGCCACATGATGCCACACTTTAGTCATGAATGATCCCAACTCAAACCCCTCTTGTCGAGGGTATGAACATTAAGACTTAAACCATCATCTAGTCAGATATCTAAATAACTTTTGTCTTTAGTAGGCAGAAGAGACATACTAACAGTTAGAGATGAGAAAATCACCTCTGTTATTACAGACTGAATGATCCCAAATCAAACCCTTCTTGTCAAGGGTACAAAAAGGCTTAAACCATTGTCTAGCTAGACATATAAATACCTTTCGTCTTTAGCAAGTAGATGAGATATACTAACGATACTAATGATCGGAGATGGGAAAACCACCTCTGTTATTACAGACTGAGAACAACAAAACCAACCAAAATACACATGAAAATAAATAATTAGAAGTAAAGCTTTGACGAAAGGTCGCCCCTGCCGCTGCAGCCGCCGCCATTAACTCCTCTCCTTTAGCCTGGCCGTGAGTTTCTCCTTCTCTGGCGGCACGGACCCTCTTCCCTTCGTTAAATATAGTGTCTTTCTGTGAATCTTATAGTTTTACATTGCGTTTTAAAAAAGAGGAATGCTATGGTGTGGGCAACTTTATCCATCAACATTTGTTTACCAATCAACAATCTTTTCAGCTGGATTACCTTCTTGCTGATGATCGTTGAATTTTCTGCGGGATTGATTTTTCTTTTATAAACATGTCCACTTGCATGCGTGGGTACTTGGGGTGGTCCTTATGCTTCTTAAATATAAAGCATTAAATGCTATAACTTTCATCTTTAATGAACCCACCAAAAAAAGGAAAAAAACCAAGAACTTCCCTACATTATTGGGAGCATTTTTGGAGTCCTATTCAAGAGGGGGAGGGAAAAAGAAGAGTGACTGCATATCATTCGTTCGGTTTTAATTTACAGCTCAAAGGAAAAAGAATCCGAGTCCATGTTATTAAAACATAAAAATAAGAGGAATTTTTTCATAAATGTCATATTTTAATATTTACTTTTTACAAATGTTACACATCTTTATTTATAGTATAATTTATAAGAAATATCAATGATAGTATGACATAACTTTTTAAAAATATATATGAATAAATACAACTTTTAAAAGTATGGCATGAGATATAATTTTCTCTAAAAAAAATAGCAACTTATAAGGACATTGAGTCACTTCACTTAACAGGTTGACCTTTTGAAGATAGAAACTCAAGTCCTTAATAAGTTTAAATCCATTAAAAACATATTTACTTTTTTTTTGTGTAGTGCAGATAATTATTTTGAATAATATTTAATTTATTGATGGTTGCTATCCAAACATGATTGACCCTCAAACAGGTTAACCATAATCCATGTATATATATTGGCCATTTGTGCTCTTCCATACTAAGATCACAAACTCTAATTTCACACAGACTCAAATTGTATAGATTTGAAATATTTTGATTTGAGTTGTAAGATTTTAATTGAGTGATTTGAATTGCTATTTAAATTAATGTTTAGGTGTGTGTTTAAAGTGTTAATCAATAAAATCTGGATTTGTGTTTAGATAGATAGTAAAAAAGAACAAGCATTTGGTAAAGTAACAAATCTAACAAAATCAAATATTCATGGCATATTTAAATATGTATTATGCATATTAATTTATTCATCTTTTCATTACGAAAAAAAATATCATCTTTATTAGATATAAAAAGAACAAGTTATAATATTTTTTCCTCAAATATATAAAAGAGAAAAATGAAATTTTACTCTAGCATATGGATTTGAATCTTGTGAGTTTTGGGAAGATGGAACTCAAATTTTGCACTAAAAACTGAATTTGAGATTCAAATTGAGGGTTGAATTATGGGTGTACCAAATATGTATTGGGCTATTGATAATACTCTCAAGTCTAATATTCTTAGTCCAATCTACCAAACAAAGAAGTCTAAATATTGTCATTTTTCTTTCATTATCATCAACATCAACATAGCACTGTATCCGTCCTTTTCCATGCGGCAATTCCTGGTTGCCCAATTAGTATTATCCTTAGACAACTTGATGTGCTAAATATCAACAGTAGTGGGAGGACTTTTCTTTAATTCTTTTCCTTACTCGACTTTTTCTCACTCGATCACCTACTGCCCTTTTCACTTCAGCATCTACTATAAAACGAGGATAGTGCTTTTGAAAGGGCTCATTGAACAAAAATTTCCGTTTACATACTGGTTCAAACTAACTAGTTTAACTTAATAATAATGTAATATTTTATATACTATAATATAAAGTAAAAAAATACAACAATATAAAGTCTAATATATTACAGTATTTAACCAATTTTTTTTAGTTTGAAATAGTTTGTCAAATATCCTCTAACTAAACAAAACTTAATAACGCAAGTACATGTACCAAATGATAAAATAACTTCCAACTTCCAGTTAAGGGGTCATTTTACATCATCAAAAAGTTTAGGTGCCAAGTACTTTCCCAAATCATTATACAATACCTTTAACTAATTTGGTGTTTGGCTAATGGTGGGAGCTATTAGTTAAAACCGTTTTTACTATAATATGTAAAAATTTTATATTGTAACAATTTATTTCTTTTTATTGTGACATGTGAAAATTTTATATTATTTATAATTAAATTTGTGACGTAAACCAATTTTAACTAAACATCCTTTTAATTTATATTATCGTATAGTACGTCATATTAAAATGTACGATATTGTTTATCATATTTTTTGCCCCAAAAAAATTCTATCGTGCCACCCTGAGTATTTTATTGTTTCCATGAGTACCCACATGTTCAGAAGTCAAGATTTCACAATAAATTACTGGAAGGATATGCATGGCATAAATTTCACACAGGTACATCCCCCTTTCATGCATGTATAAGTAACTTCTCTTCAAAGCATTCAAAAGAAACCAAAACACAACAACTTGCCTTGTTCTATTTCCATTCAAGAGGATTCAAAGCAAAAGGAAAAGCAGAATAGTTGTTGTTGTTGTTGGATTCAAGAAAACACACACACACAAACACAAATCAATATAGAGATTAATTTTGTCCAATTAAAAGCATATGCAGTCACATCAAAACCATAAACTAATTAATAAAGATTATTTCTACCCAAAAAAAAAAAACAGAAAAATAAGAGCGTATTGTTTTCCTGAATCCTTTGCAAAGGACCATCCCATATCTTCGTACGTAGAAGTAAGAGGTGTAACAAGTACAAAGTCAAAAAAATTAGTGAAAAGTGAGGATATAACTGAACTAATGAGGTTAAGGTAAAAGTGATTTTCAGAAAGGTAATTAAAATATAATTTTTAGAGGGTAGAATATAATTTTAAAAAGGACGAAATACAATTTTTATTAAAATTTAATATACAAAATAATATAAAATAAGTTAACGGATGGCAGCTACTCATCCTTGCTCTTACATGACTACGCCCTTAAAGTGTAATATGATTGTATTCTTTGAAACAAAGATGTTTGAAGGATATAATATTGTCACTTAAAAAAACAAAGATGTAATATTAATTTGGTGTAACTAAATTTCTAATGGGATTACTTCCCGTAGTAATAATAGATATCATGTTACCTTTAGCATTAACATATTATATAGCGTAGGACAATCTTTTTATGAAGATCAGAAAAATTGGCGAAAAATTATGAATCTCAGACAGAAGCAGTGAATAATACTCGGTAATATATATATACATATGTATGTATCACAGTTAAAACTTCCTTGAGCCCATAGTTTATAAATACCAACGTGGCACAAACCGTGTGGCTAACATATGACCAATTCTTTTGCTGAAAACATAATATGAAATCGTGGACCGAGTAGCTGAGAGAAAAGAAATTCGTGGAACCTCCGCAATATGTCCGACAAGGAAGGTGATTTTTTATCAAACACATATCCTTACATGTATCAGCTCTCTCTACAAATATCAATCGACGTCGTTTTGCTGGTGATTCTGCTTCGGAAGAGCCTGAAACACGCAGAATTAGCGAGCGTGAGCCCCGTGGACGACAAGAAGGAGGCTGAGAAGAAGGAAGAGGAGGAGAAGAAGAAAGCGTTATAGGCTGCCCAGAAGTTGATTAGGCCTTACACCACTCCTGCTACTGGTTATTATTACCCGACCATGACATATACTTGGTGGCGGAAGACTTGGTTCGCACGCCACGTGTTTAATTAAATCCAGAGCTGAAGGGTTTGATTAGTGGTTCTCCATCTGCACTTTTTTGTTTTTTTGATACTAGTGGATGTGAACTCTTCACCTTTTAGTTAAATTAAGTGTAATTTTATTGTGAAGTTATGTTTTCAACGACTTCTAATTCTATGCTTTGCTAAGCTATGTTATGCTGTTGTTGTGGGGTTTTTTTTTTTTTTTTTCCTTTTTGTCTCTAAATGTGTGTGGTTGGGGGTATTTCTTATTGTCTTTTTCTTTTCTTTCTTAGGAAAATTGTTGGAGATTTTTGTATTTAAAGATAAAGAAAAAAATGAGTGACTTTTTTTTTTTTAGCTTTGGGATGTGTAGGAATGTAATGATGAAGATAATTTTGCTATTACATTTTTTATTATTATAAAATAAAGTCGTTTGTGAAGAAAGATTCACTTGACAGAAATAAAATGAAATGAGAGTGACAAAGGAAACCAAAATAAAATAAAAGATTCAATGGTGTTGAATGAATAGAAACATGTACTACCAATAATATAAGAATATTCAAAGTGTTGAAGACTAATTAATTGAAAAGCAAATGAGAAACGTAGAATTATTGATTACCTTTGATCTTTAAAGTTTTATGACAAGGCACATAATCTGACATAGCATATGTGACACTTAGTACGGAGGTAATTACTAGGAACATCCCAATAAGCGGAAATATGTTTTCATGCTTTATCATTGACGTAAGCAAATTTCCTGAAGAAAAAGCCTGTTAAATTTGTTAGAGAGATAGGAAATAAACAACGAATCGGTACAATATAATGGAAAGAATATTACTATAAAATTAGTAACAAATATTACAATCAAGGTTCAACCTTTAAACCAAATTTCAATTGGAACGAAAAAGTTGGTTGAGGCACATGTGGCTAACATTTTCCTTAAGACAGATTCGCCTCCTTCAATTGTGTATGAGAATTCGACGAACGTCTATCTCTCAGGATATAATAACTTATAGCAGAATTTTGAGCACTCTCGGATACCGTCTCTGAAGAACTTGAATGCTTCTTCCTCTATCACCAAAAACTGCAAAGCATTTCTGCCTAGGACTCAAAAACAAAGAACAATACTTGTGTAGTTGTGAGTGTTTTTCATGAATTCGAAATTGTGGAAATGGCCTTATATATAGGCTAGTTATGGGGGTGTTACAAAATGATTTAAATTCGAGTTTTATCAGATAGGTTAATTCTAGTGGTTAGAAAAATTTATGCCCTAATTCATGGTGCCATTAACCTCCACTAACTATAGCTGTATGAGCATGTTTAATTCTGATGGTTACAAAACTTTATGCACTAATTTATGTTGCCATTAAACCTCTCAACAATTCAATTTGGATTTATTATTGGAAGGAAAAAAAAAAAAAAGTGCAAAATGTAGCTCGCTCAAGGCAAACTCAACAAACCCAGCATTCGCATCACCCACCTGTGCATGCACAGATTGGGCCCTTAATCCACTAGAGTCGTGATTTGCATCCCCTTGTGTGTTAGAGAGCCTGTTAGGTATAACATCTTACCCAAGCACAAAAGTGCAACCATTTAAAGACCATATCAAGTTTTAATGTCTAAGCAATGTGGGAATCCATATTTAGGCTTCTTTCTAACAAAATCCAAATGTTAATGGGCACATTTTGAGCATCAATTTCTCTTTCACCCTATTACCATTTTGAGCATGTAAATATATGATTTCGATTTTCCTCGCGACAGAGAAACAAATCTGCCAAAACTTGTCATTTTTACAAAGTAGATCCCACTAAAAATTATGTCTCAAAAAGCCTCCTTCAAATAGGTATTAACCATTTTTTCTAACAATTCCCCACATGAATGAAATTGAACAACGGCAAAAGAAAACAAAGACACTACATGTTGATAAAGTTCTTTGTTTAATACCTACATAGGATAGGTAAGCGTTAACCTTTAAACGTTCCCTTGTGAAAGTATGCTTACTTTACTAACTGACTAGTAGACGTGATGCCCTTGAACTATTCTGTCATTTGTGTAAACGATAACATACCTTAAACAAATATTTTCTTGACACAATTTTAGTTCTCATGGTTATACTTATTTTGGCCATGAACATCTCCCTAGTTCTGCAATTCTCCCATGAAGTGGCCCCACTTTTCTCTCACATAGGTGATTTCTTACTTTAAGAGTAACCCATATTACTCCGCTCTAATTTCCAATGCATCCGATGCATAAAAATCATTAAAAACAAAATGCTTAACTTTCCCTGCAGGTATCACTATTTTTATCGTAGAATGGGTTGGAGTAACCCTCACAATGTTCTTACTCGGTCTATTTAGTTTAGTTATCCTATTAATCCTAGATCTTAGGATCTCCAATCAACGAGGTTGGGTTTCCACAGTTTTGACCTATTCTTTCATGGGCTTATGTCTCATTCCTCTTTATTTTTTTTCAACTTGATCTTTATTCAATCCTTTGGTTAATGGATCCTCAATATTCTCTTTAGACCTTACATAGTCTATTGTCATAACTCCAACCGAGATCAATAGTCTAACGGTATTATATTGACAACGTATATGTCTTGACTTACTGTTGTACATTACATTCTATGCCCTGCTAATAGCAGATTGATTATCACATGTATGCATATTGCAGGTACAGGTTTAGATTATTCAGAAATATCCTCCAAGAAATGCCTTAGCCATTGAGCCTCTTCACCGCTTTTATCTAAGGTTACAAATTTAGATTCCATGGTGGATCTGGTTATTACCGTCTGCTTTGACGATTTCCATGAAACTGTTGCACTTTCCAGAGTGAATACATATCCATTTATTGCTTTAGAATCTTGTATATTATATATCCAACTTGCATCATAATACCCTTCAAGAATAGCATGATCTCTTGTTTAGTGTAGCCCATAATCACGAGTATATCGTAAATACCTAAGTACTCTAACAATCGCTTTCCAGTGATCATCTCCTAGATTACTCATGAATCTGCTTAGACTATTTACAGCGTAGGCAATATCTAGTCTTGTATAAGTCATTAAGTACATTAAACTACCTATCACCCTAGCATGTTCCACTTGGGATATACTATCTCCTCTATTTTTAGACAGATGTTGACTAATATCAACTAGTGTTCTGGCCACGCCATAGTCATTTTTACTAAATTTGTCAAATATCTTGTCCACATAGTGTGATTGACTCAAAACAAGTCCATCAGACGACCTTTTGATTTTGATTCGAAAAATCACATCAGCAGGTCTCATGTCTTTCATGTCAAACCTAGAGTTAAACATGTCTTTGGTAGATTTGATCATCCGATTATTGCTACCTACAATTAACGTGTCATCTATATACAGACAGAGAATGACATATCCATTGTTTATTCTTTTGACATAAACACACTTGTCACACTCATTAATTTTGAAACCGTTTGACATCATGACATTGTCAAATTTCTCATGCCATTGCTTTGGTCTTGTTTAAGTCCATATGAAGACTTTACCAATTTGCAAACTTTTTTTCTTGTTCTGGAGCAATACAACCCTCAGGTTGTTGCATATATTTCCTCTTCAAGATCTCCATTAAGAAAAACAGTTGTTTCACCTACCTAATGTACTTTAAGATTTTACAATATGGCAATCACCAAAATCATTCAAATAGATGTTATTCTCGCCATAGGAGAGTAA
Organism: Artocarpus heterophyllus; assembly: GCA_025403435.1. NCBI lineage: Eukaryota > Viridiplantae > Streptophyta > Magnoliopsida > Rosales > Moraceae > Artocarpus > Artocarpus heterophyllus. The sequence goes on along the minus strand of CM046348.1, from coordinate 21,301,540 downwards.
GTATCAAAGTAATCAAGGCCTTTTTTTTGTCTATAACCTTTTATAACAAGTCTAGCCTTATACTTGTCCATTGTTTCATCTGCTTTCATTTTCTAATTGAAAATCCACTTAGAACCTAGCAGTTTACTTCCTAGATGAAGGTCTACTAATTCCCAAGTATGATTCTGCATAATGGAATCAATTTTACTCTTTATGGCTTTTTCCTATAAAGAGCCCTCAAATGAGCTTACAGCTTCTTTGAAAGTTTGAGGTAGAGTCTCTAGCATAGGTTAGAAAATCTGGTCCAAATAACTTTTTACACTTGCCCTTTTGCTTCATCTAGGCTTTTCCTCTTCTTTTTCAGTTTCAACTTTTTGGTCTTGATCCTAACTATTCTCTTCAATAGTCTCAAACGTTCATTTAGACAAACTTGGACCATCCCCTTTAGATTTACAAAGAAATAATGTCAAAAAACAATACATTCCTAGATTCCATTATCATGTTCTTGTGAATCTCAGGGTTTTTAGATTCATACACAAGGGACTGATATGCATTACTATTGTGGGCATAACCAATAAAGATACAATCAACCGTTTTAGGACCTATTTTCATCTTCTTTAGTGTAGGTACCTGTTGGAAACAAAGTGCGCAGCGGAATTTTAAAAATTTTCACCAAAGTAATTTCCAAAAGACAAGTTTGACATGTTATATGCATAAATTAAACAGATCTTACTAACCTCAGTGTGCCGAAGAACCTCCGCAATCCGTGTAGAGAAGTAACGTTCCAGAAGAGCCTCAACCAACTGGTCTTCTTTGCTATTCTCTATCCACAACCGGAGTGAGTGTGGGCTCACACGTACAGCTCTTCCACCGATGACTCTCCTTCCAACCAACAGAGAAAACCCAAAGCTAGTAATCGTGATTTGTGAACAAAAGCTCTCAGGGAGTTTTTAGATGGTCACTAGAAGAGTATCACTCTTAATCTCTCAAATTGATCTGAGTAAATCATGAGACTCACTCCCTTTTTATACCTATTGGTCCTGGGGTCAGTCCATATCAGATTAGGTCTCAAAAACTCGAAATAGAATCAAGTTCAGATCAATATCTAATAAGATCCACATGAAAACGTGTAATCTTATCTCCCGCTGATCGACAGGCCGAACACGTCATCTGGCAGGCCGAACTCCCGAGAAAAAATCTCCGCGAATCTTTTATTTTCCACCTGAGATTCTAAAGGATAAAGTCTCAGTTTCGATTCAAATAACCCAATAGAGAAAATATCTAATCAAAACAAACTATATCAAGATAATCTCTAAGAAAATAAATCAATTCACAATAATTCTACAAGTTTATCTTGATCTAATTTATCTAAAATTAAATCAACCGATAAACAGACAAGAATTATCTGATCGCAATAATTCAACAAGTTTATCTTGAACTAATTTCTTACAAAATTAATTCAACCGATAAACAGACATGAATTATCTGATTCTTACAAATTTTAAACCAATCTGATAAATCCGACATAAGTCACCAATTATTGGAAAAGCACGCCGTGTCGTTACAGGATTTTGTGAGCTAGCAAAGGGGACCAAAATGGACCTATAAAGTTCAACCTCATGATAATTATGAAACCCAATATCCCAGATATACATTTCACAATTATCAACTCCAACGCTACTCCACTAAAAGCTTGGAGCTACACTCTCGAACTTTATAGAATTACGAAGCTCGTGTAGCTAAGTCTCCATGACATATCATAGTGTATCGTATCCCCATATGATAATCCATAATCGGCTTAAGGACAAGTTCTGTCTTACCTTCCTGATTATTTTTATCTTACGTTCCATTGTCTCACCATTAGAAAACTTACCATCCAAAGATAGTATACCATTCGGTTACACCAATGTATCCAAATGGTTGAGCGCTCCAGTTTTCCAATTACAAGACAACGCATATAAGAGGATATCATTACTCCTAAAGAGGAGCTATGGATTCCATATCTATGAATAACAAGTCTACGCTATCAAGAGTCATGCCTCCAACGTACCGGCATGCATACCACTATAGAGATGTGGGAGTCACCTATTGGCACATCAAAAGACACAAGTCGAGACAACGGGCCTACTATTAATCTCAGGATTAAGATACAATACAAATGACTGTCTAAAGTGAATCAATTTGCCAAGACAGAATTATTAATCCAAATCAATTCACTTTATGTCCCGATCCAACACATCGTCACCTATGACAACGTGCCAATGTTTCTATTCACGGAGTCCAACTTCGATGGCCAAGACAAACCATCTCCCAAAGGGATATAGACAACATAACAATCTTTACATGAATAAAGCGCACAACCTTATTCCCTCGATTGTGGATCATACGTTTTAGACCATCACCTTAAGAATCGTGTCTTCCGCATAATTAGTCCATCATATGCCCAACTCTTAAGGTTTAGACTAACAGTCTCAGACTACTGTTTGCTTATCATACATTCAACAAATATAAATGTAAAGAGGACAAGATTTGGTATATATAAATGAATAAATTCTTTATTGATAAAAATGTCTCCAAAAACGTATTATATTTTTACTCCTTAGGGCATACATGTCTAACAATCTCCCACTTGCACTAAGTGAGTAAATATAGCAAATTTCGCATCCCCATAGCTTCCACATGCCTCTCGAAGACTCTCCCAGTAAGTGTCTTCGTAAATGGATCAGCTAAATTGTCCTCTGACGCGATCTTGCATACCGTGACATGCCCGCCCTCAACGAAGTCCTTTATCACATGATACTTCCGATCAATATGCTTACTCTTCTTGTGAAATCTTGGTTCCTTAGCATTAGCTACCGCCGCACTGTTATCACAGTACAGTGATACCGCTTTATCCATACCAGGAACTACCTTAAGATCCCCAAGGAACTTGCGGAGCCACACTGCTTCTTTCGAAGCATCACTAGCTGCCACATACTCGGCCTCCATCGTTGAATCCGAAGTGCAATCTTGCTTCGCACTTCTCCAACTGATGGCACCGCCACCCAGAGTAAACACAAACTCCGAAGTCGATTTCCTAGAATCCAGACAGGATTGAAAATCCGAATCAGTGTATCCTAGAGGAGTCAAGTCCTCACCCGAATACACAAGCATATGCCCTCGAGTCCTTCTCAGGTACTTGAAAATATGCTTTACCGCAACCCAATGGTTCGGTCCTGGATCTGCCTGAAATCGACTTACAATCCCGACCGCATAGCTAATATCCGGTCGAGTGCAAAGCATGGCATACATGAGACTACCCACTGCCGAAGCATAAGGCACCTTCTTCATGTAATCTCTTTCTTCATAAGACTTTGGAGAGTCTTTCTTAGAAAGAGTAATTCCATACCTAGATGGTTGCCCACCTTTCTTGGAATCCTGCATTGTAAACCTCCTGAGAATTTTATCTATGTAGCCGGCCTGTGACAAAGCTATCATTTTGTTCTTCCTATCCCGAAAGATCTGGATACCGAGAACAAAATTAGCCTCACCCAAGTCCTTCATGTCAAACTGCTTGGTCAACCATAATTTGACTGATGACAACGCCCCAACGTCATTGCCAATTAGCAGAATGTCATCTACATAGAGAACCACCTTCCCATCTTTTATGTGTTTGTAAACACATGGTTCATCCACATTTTGTGAGAACCCATAAGTCTTGATCACTTGATCAAATCTTATGTTCCAAGAACGAGAAGCCTGCTTAAGTCCATAAATAGACTTTAGCAGCTTACAAACCTTACCCTCTTGACCCGCAACCTTGAACCCGTCTGGTTGTTCCATATAAATAGACTCATCAAGATAGCCATTCAGAAAAGTCGTCTTAACATCCATCTGCCAAATCTCGTAGTCGAGAGCGGCAGCTATGGATAAGAGAATCCGGATGGACTTAAGCATTGCTACAGGCGAAAAGGTTTCCTCATAATCGATTCCTTCCTTTTGCGTATAACCCTTAGCTACCAGTCTAGCCTTAAAGGTTTCGACCTTTCCATCCACTCCTCTTTTCCTCTTGTAGATCCACTTACACCCTATGGGTTTTACCCCTTCGGGAAGATCCACAAGCTCCCAGACCTGATTAGTCTCCATAGACTTCATCTTAATGTTCATGGCCTCTGTCCAGAGTTTTGAATCAACATCCTCCATAGCTTCTGTGTAAGTATAAGGATCCCTATCATGTTCATCCGGTTCAGCTAAAAAGACCTCCCCATTGAACATATACCTTTTAGGTTGACGCCCGATCCTCCCACTATGCCGAAGCCCTTGAGATTGTTGTTTAGGTTTGTTTGGTTTTTCTACACCGATCGGAATGGTTTCGTTCGGAACCTCCAGAGCGAACAGATCACCCATTAACTCCTCAAGCACCACTTTGCTTCGAGGTTTAAAGTCGTCCATGTAACTCTCCTCAAGGAAAGTTGCATTAGTTGAAACCACGATTTTATTTTCCTTTGGGTTATAAAAATAACCCCCTTTAGTCCCTTTTGGATATCCTATAAACACGCAAACTTCCGAATGTGCTTCCAACTTATTTGGATCCTTAAACAGGACATGAGCTGGACATCCCCATATGCGAATATGGTTTAAGGATGTCTTCCGTCTTGTCCACAACTCGTGAGGAGTTTTAGGGACCGATTTTGAAGGCACATTGTTCAAAAGATAACATGCGGTTTGTAGTGCATATCCCCAAAAGGATAAAGATAATGATGAATAACTCATCATGGACCGAATCATATCCAACAAAGTCCTATTCCTTCTCTCCGCTACACCATTCAGCTGCGGAGTGCCCGGCGCAGTCAAATGGGATAAAATCTCATTCTCTAACAAGTGTCCCAAGAACTCATCAGAAAGGTATTCCCCACCTCGATCATATCGAAGTGCCTTTATGGGTCTACCTAATTGCTTTTCCACTTCAGCCTGAAACTCCCTGAACTTATCATAAGTTTCGCTTTTATGGTGCATTAGGTACACATACCCATATCTTGAGTAATCATCAATAAAAGTGACAAAGTACTCATACCCTCCTCGTGCCCGGATGTTCATCGGTCCGCAAACATCACTATGCACAAGTTCTAGAACCCCTTCGGCCCTATTGCCCTTAGACCCGTATGGTCTTTTGGTCATTTTACCCTCCAAACAAGATTCACATTGAGGTATAGATTCCACCTTTAAGTGACTTAAAGGTCCATCCATTACCAACCTCTGAATCCTATTCAGGTTAATATGGCCAAGGCGCAAATGCCAAAGATAAGTCTTATTAGAGTGAGAAGTTTTAAGTCTTTTAGAGTTATTATCATTCATCTTAGCCTTAAGCAATAAGTCCATCTTTGATTTGATAAAATATAGATTATTTTGCATCCATCCAGAACAGATAAAAGATTTATTTTTACGAACCACCACTTTATCATTAAAAGAAACCAAGTAGAAGTCTTTAAATAAACAAGCTATAGAAATTAAATTCCTTTTAAATTTAGGAACATAAAAACAATCTTGGAAAAATAAATTCCTATAATTATCAAAATAAAGATGGACATCTCCCACTGCTTCCGCTGAGACCAAGGATCCATCGCCCATCCAAAGCGTGAAGTCTTCATGCAACAGACTTCTCGTTTCTTTGAACCCCTGCAGAGAAACACAAACATGATTAGTTGCACCGGAATCTATGACCCAGATGTCATTGGATTCCTCAACCAAACAAGTTTCTAAATACAGAATATCACACCTACCTTCTTTGGAAAGGAAGTCCTTGTAATGCTTCTTGATATGTCTGACCTTTCCACAGAAGAAGCACTTAAGCTTCTTTGGGTCTTTCTTCTTCTTCTGCTTGCTCTTGGTTACAGGAGGAATAGAAGACTTCCCACTCTTGGCCCGTTGCTTCTTTCCATTCCTAGAGTTAGGATTGGAACCAGAAGTAGCTACCATATTGGCCTCACCACCAGCAGGAGACTCCTTGATCAGCAGTTCAAACTCCTGTAATTGTTTCATCAGTTCTGTCAAGGTCATATCCCGTCTATTGCTCAAATTAAAAGTAGCTCTAAACGGAATAAATTCCTTAGACAGAGTCTCAAAGACCATAGTCATCTAAGTTTCAGCATCGATGTCGGCTCCATTGGTTTGAGCCTCAGCGAGGTAACCCATGACCAACATCATATGCTCCTTTACAGATGTCCCCGGTCTCTGTCTACAGTTTAAGAGTTTCCGAAGCGCCCCTTGCCACTTTGTTATGGCCTGGCCAACGAACATATCCTCAAGATTATCCAAAATCTGCTTCGTAGTCTCATAATCCTGATGTTGAGCCTGCAGCACGTTGTTCATGCTAGCCATAACATAGCAGCGAGCCTGATCATTAGCATCTTTCCAGCGGTCGTACGCTTGGAATAGCTCATTACTTGAGTCTCCCGTAGGCTCGGGAGGACAAGGAGTTGTCAGTACATATTTCAGTTTCTCAAAGGAAAGGACGATGTCCAGGTTCCGTTTTCAATCATTATAGTTCTCACCGGTTAATTGGTTTTTGTCAAGTATCGACGATAAAGCGTTTTTAGACATTTTTAATCTACAATAAAGAATCATATACCAAACATAAGCAAACATATATAATAATTTAGTAAGATAACACAATCATGTAAAATCATACAAATGTGTTTATGTGTCAAAACCTTGAAAATATCACAACCTTACAACGATAATTCCCAACTCAAAATTTAACAAGCTCCTAGGGGAGTCATGCCAAATTCAATCAGGAAAACGGATCCCTTCCTGATTAATATATGTCATCCAGGACCCGTATGATCCAGCATATACTAATAATCGTTTCTTTGGCCATTAATTTTATTAACAGAGCTCCTAGGGGAGGTTAAGAATAAAATTAACGTGAGTGTATAACCACCGTTTCAATATTTTATCCATGATTTATAATCACCACCTAGGGGTGTGCAACCATAAATCATACTAAAATACCTTATCCTTTCAGAGATCCAATCTGGTACATGATAGAAATCCCTTCCTAGGGGTCAGGACCACCATTTTCTTCCTATGGATCAACGATGGAGGCCTTAGGTTCTCTCTTCGAAAACCTTCTCCCACTCAATCTTTTGAAGTCAAGGTTTTATTTTAAAATTATGCATGAACAATTTTAATATGAGCGGCACTCCCTATTCTATATGACATGTTATCAATATACATGGTAAATCATATTATAATGCAAACAAGCAAAGCAATCAAGCAAAGCTACAAGCAAAATAATAATTACCGTAATATTATGGTTCCACCCTAGAAAATAGAAAACTAAGATTATAAGAGAATAATCGAGACATTTTTTGATTCTTCATCATTGAATCCTCAAGCTGTATCCTTCTTCATGTAATATCTATCTTCAAGTCTTCAATCCCGTATGAATCGAATACTTCATATTTCTGGTCATATCCAAATTTAATGTTTCTTAGAATCGTCCCAAAAATAAAATTAAAACTGCACCGAAAAAATTACACCTTTTCTAAACACCTGGTAGCTCTCGGTCGGCAGGCCGATCTGGGTGATCGGCCTGCCGATCATGTAGGTTCGGCCTGCCGAACATGAAGGTTCGACCTGCCGGCAGAGCACCAAAATTTCTGCCCCACTGTCGGCCTGCCGGACTGTGACCTTCGGCCTGCCGAACTGTGAGGTCTGGCATGCCGTCCGAGCAGAAAACCCTCAATCCAGAAAATACAATTTTAATACAATTTATCAATTTTATTTTCAACAATTCAAAAACATAAAATTAGAGACTAAGGAAATACCTGGAGGCGCCATTATCAACGTTCAAGATCCGACTTCTCGATCCGTCTTCTCTGAATAATTATTTAATTACAAAAATCTTACAAATTAAAAATTAAATAACAATTTCTAGACGGAGATGATAGTCTGCCATCTAATTACATAAAAAACCTAGATACACATTCTAACCTCTAAGGAACCATAACCGGTATTAATTAATTAATAAATACTTAAACAATGATTTAATCAACCATAATTAATTAATAAACATTCACCACATAATCCATGACAACATATATATTATATAGAAACCTAGAGTGCCATTTCTCTATAAAATTCAATTCAAGCATAGGAGAGATTAAGATCACAAAATTTATGCATATAACATGATCACAAACTTGCAAATTTATGTAAAAACCTCGGCTCTAATACCAATTGTTGGAAACAAAGTGCGCAGTGAAATTTTAAAAATTTTCATCATAGTAATTTTCAAAAGACAAGTTTGACATGTTATATGTATAAATTAAACAGATCTTACTAACCTCAGTGTGCCGAAGAACCTCCGCAATCCGTGTAGAGAAGTAACGTTCCAGAAGAGCCTCAACCAACTGGTCTTCTTTGCTATTCTCTATCCACAACCGGAGTGAATGTGGGCTCACAAGTACAACTCTTCCACCGATGACTCTCCTTCCAACCAACAGAGAGAACCCAAAGCTAGTGCTCATGATTTGTGAACAAAAGCTCTCAGGGAGTTTTTAGATGCTCACTAGAAGAGTATCACTCTTAATCTCTCAAATTGATCTGAGTAAATCATGAGACTCACTCCCTTTTTATACTTATTGGTCCTAGGGTCAGTCCATATCAGATTAGGTCTCAAAAACTCGAAACAGAATCAAGTTCGGATCAATATCTGATAAGATCTGCGTGAAAATGCGTAATCTTATCTCCCGCTGATCGGCAGGACGAACTGTCTGATCGGCAGGCCGAACAGGCTAGTTTGGCAGGCCGAACACGTCATCCTGCAGGCCAAACTCCCGAGAAAAAATCTCCGTGAATCTTTTATTTTCCACCTAAGATTCTAAAGGATAAAGTCTTAGTTTTGATTCAAATAACCCAATAGAGAAGATATCTTATCAAAACAAACTTTATCAAGATAATCTCTAAGAAAATAAATCAATTCACAATAATTCTACAAGTTTATCTTGATCTAATTTATCCAAAATTAAATCAACCGATAAACAGACAAGAATTATATGATCGCAATAATTCAACAAGTTTATCTTGAACTAATTTCTTACAAAATTAATTCAACCGATAAACAGACATGAATTATCTGATTCTTACAAATTTTAAACCAATCTGATAAATCCGACATAAGTCACCAATTATTAGAAAAGCACGCCGTGTCGTTATAGGATTTTGTGAGCTAGCAAAGGGGAACAAAATGGACCTATAAAGTTCAAGCTCATGATAATTATGAAACCCAATATCCTAGATATACATTTCACAATTATCAACTACTCCACTAAAAGCTTGGAGCTGCACTCTCGAACTTTATAGAATTACGAAGCTCATGTAGCTAAGTCTCCATGACATATCATAGTGTATCGTTTTCCCATATGATAATCCATAATCGGCTTAAGGACAAGTTCTGTCTTACCTTCCTGATTATTTTTATCTTACGTTCCATTGTCTCACCATTAGAAAACTTACTATCCAAAGATAGTATACCATTTGGTTACACCTATGTATCCAAATGGTTGAGCGCTCCAGTTTTTCAATTACAGGACAACGCATATAAGAGGATATCATTACTCCTAAAGAGGAGCTATGGATTCCATATCTATGAATAACAAGTCTACGCTATCAAGAGTCATGCCTCCAACGTACCGGCATGCATACCACTATAGAGATGTGGGAGTCACCCATTGGTACATCAAAAGACACAGGTCGAGACAACGGGCCCACTATTAATCTCAGGATTAAGATACAATACAAATGACTGTCTAAAGTGAATCAATTTGCCAAGACAGAATTATTAATCCAAATCAATTCACTTTATGTCCTGATCCAACACATCGTCACCTATGACAACGTGCCAATGTTTCTATTCACGGAGTCCAACTCCGATGGCCAAGACAAACCATCTCCCAAAGGGATATAGACAACATAACAATCTTTACATGAATAAAGTGCCCAACTTTATTCCATCGATTGCGGATCATACGTTTTAGACCATCACCTTAAGAATCGTGTCTTCCGCATAATCAGTCCATCATATGCCCAACTCTTAAGGTTTAGACTGACAGTCTTAGACTACCGTTTGCTTATCATACATTCAACAAATATGAACGTAAAGAGGACAAGATTTGGTATATATAAATGAATAAATTCTTCATTGATAAAAATGTCTCCAAAAACGTATTACATTTTTACTCCTTATGGCATACATGTCTAACAGTACCATTACCTTTGCAAGACAACCCCACACTTTCAAGTATCTATAGGAATGTTTTCTTCCTTTTTACAATTCATAAGGGGTTTTGTTTTCTTTCTTTTAGGGTACTTAATTTCAAAGGTAGTTTGCCGACAAAATGGCTCCTCCCTGCCCCCCCCCCCCCCCCCCCCCCCCCCCCCCCCATTCTATAGCAATCCAAAACTTATCAACATTGATTTCATTATATCCTTTAAAGTATGATTTTTGCGCTCTGCCACACCATTTGACTGAGGAGAATAAGGTGGCATGGCCTCGTGAATAATACCATATTGTGCACAAAATTCACTAAGTGGTTCTACATATTCACCACCACGGTCACTCCTTGCTATCTTAATTTTCTAATTATGTTGGTTTTTAACTTATTGCTTATGGAGAGCAAATTTCTCTATAACTTCATCTTTGCTCTTACGCAAATAGGTATAACAATATTTTGTGCTATCATCTATAAAAGTAACAAAAATATTTGTTCCCACATCCAGTGTGAACAAATTTTAAGTCACAAATATTGCTATATATCAAATCAAGTGGCTCAGTATTCCTCTAATTGTTTGGAACAAAGATCTCGTTAGTTTTGCCTCTACACATATTTCACACTTATGCTTGGGATTAATATTAAGCATAGGTATGTGATCTAAGTTAATTAATGTAGTCTACCATGCTATAAATTAGAAGACTCAAGCATATAAGTGGAAGACTTTTTATTTTTATTGATGGAGACTTAACAACCATTACATTCATGTTCTAGCATCCCATCTTTCACATATCCTTTTCTCACATGCATCCTATGTTTAGACAAAACTATTTTATCAGTCTCAAAAAACATCTTAAAGCCATGTGAACTCAGTAGAGTTCTGGAAATAAGATTCTTTTGGATATCAGGCACATAAGCATATTTTGTAGCTTAACTTCCTTGCCTAAAGTCATCTTTAAGAATACCATTCCTTGGCCCTTGGTCTTAGATATAGTAGAGTTGCCCATACATAGCTTCTCTCCGGAGTTTGACAGTACGAGTTCAATAAAGGCAACTTCATCACAACAAACATGGCGTGTGGCCCTAATGTCTACCCACCACTCTTTTAGGTTGAAGTCCACCATGTTGACTTCAAAGACTACAGCAGAAAGACTTATGTATAACACTTCTTGTGTGATGGTGTCCACTACATTGGCCTCTTTCCTCTTGTTCCTCTTCGGTAGCCTACAATCTGCTGATTTGTGACCCACCTTATCACAATTGAAACATTTCCCTTAGAATTTTTGCTTCTTTGAAATTCCTCTCTTAGGTCCTAGCTTGAACCTTGACTTGTTTTTCTTATTTTTGGAGCTTCTATTATGCTCCACCATATTTGCCTTGGCAATAAACTTGTTAGAGAGCTTTTTTTCAGAGCCTCTACTGTCTTCCTCAATGTGAAGTCGGACAACAAGGTCTTCAATGCTCATCTCTTTTCGCTTGTGCTTCAAATAGTTCTTGAAGTCATTCCACACAGGGTGTAGCATTTCTATAATTGTAGCTACTTGGAAAGACTCACTGTTATCATTCCTTATGCATGAATTTCATGAATGAGTAATTGAATTCTTGAACTTTAGTGATTACAGTCTTGGAATCCACCATTTTACACCAGCATTTTCTATTTTGTACTTAGGGTCCAAAGACTCCTACACCTCTTTGGCCTTTTTTTTTCATACTATACACATTATAAAGTGAATCAGTTAAGTCATTCAGAGCATAGTTCTTGCACAAGAAGTCAAAATGCTTCCACGCTTCAATAACAAGTAAAGTTTGAGTATCTGTTTCCTCCTCTCTAATAGTAGGAGGATCCTCTTTCAAGAAACTCGTAAGATTTAGTGTTGCCAAATAGAACATCTTTTGTCGCCAAGTTTTGAAATTTAGCTTGCTGAATTTCTTAGGTTTCTCATTATTGTTCACAGGAACAAAAACTGATAAAGCTTGCGTCAAAGTCGAGGCATGAAGTCAAGAAAACGGCATGGGGTTCTCTAATAGTAGGAGGATCCTCTTTCAAGAAACTCGTAAAATTTAGTGTTGTCAAATAGAATATCTTTTGTTGCCAAGTTTTGAAATTCAGCTTGTTGAATTTCTTAGGCTTCTCATTGTGGTTCACAGGAACAGAAACTGATAAAGCTTGCGTCAAAGTCGAGGCATGAACCTGAGAAAACGGCATGGGGTTCTCAGAAGTGCTCCTAATTGGAACATTTTCAGTTGGAATAACGTTCATGTTATCACCCATTTTTGAAAAATGAAAACAAAAATTAATTACCTTTAAAAAATTAAATCAAAAGAAACTAAAACGAAGACAAAACTGGAAAAAAAAAGAAAAAAAAAAAAAGAAGTTTGTTAATATATATTAAAAAAACATTTGGTACATAGACAAATAAAGGACATTTATATATCAAAAGACGAAACTGTAATAACTTATATAACTTAAAAAACATCAATATATATAAATAAAGTAAATCGTTAACAACTTTTTTTTAATATATATAACAAAACGTTTGATATAAAACCAAAACGTAAACTGTATATATATTAAAAAGTTTAATATGACATTAACAATTAATCTTTGCATATTAATATTAACTGGATTAAAAATTTAAAATTTTATATGGCCTTTAAAAACTTAGTTAAAATTTTGAGTTAAAATTATAAACACTGTAGCATGTGACGGCTTTTATATTGTAGCATATTTTGTTTTCTTACGGCTTAAAATATGAGTTCTAACTACCTTATCTAACGTTAGTATAATAACTCCAATTTTTATTTTAATTTTTTTTTGGGTATTTTTGGATGAAATATTATAACTCCAAATATGCTCCTTTAAGAATTAGAGTTTTCCTATTGTCTTATTACTACAGGGGGCAAGAGCAACATGGTACGTCCCACGGCTCTACTACAACTCAATAAGAGTCCTCTGCAACGCCAACACTTCCGAGCACTTCAACCCCAAGAAAGATGCTTCCTTCCCAGAAATCAACCTCAAGACTGGCCTTATCTCCTCCCTCACCAGCGGCGTTCCTCTCTCCCACAGCAAAACCCGTCGCAGATGCTATGGACGAGCAGGTTCTGCATTTGCCCTAGCGGCCACGAGTCGCCGAGGCCATCTTTGCCGAGTGCGTCCCTGTTTTGATCTCCCAGAGTTATGTTCTCCCCTTCAGCGACGTTCTAAATCAGGAATCGTTCTCGGTTAGGATTTCGGTGGAGGAAATCCCAAGGTTGAAGGAGATTTGGGGCATTTTGAGAAATGATTTTAAGAAAAAGCCATTTTGGCCAAGTGGCCCTCTTTTTTTTTTGACAAAAAAACAAGCTTTTTGAATAGGAAAACAGTTTTGGTTTTTTTTTTCATTCTATTAAGGTTCTTTTCCTTACTACAATTCTTTTTCTCTTTTTTTGAAAAAAAACTGAAGTAGTTTTTCTGCTAAAAAAACCTATTTTTAGTGGGAAAAAAAAAAAGGTCATTTGTCTGATTGGAATTTTTTTTGGCCCCTTTTTCAAATTCCTCCAGGAGATCTTGTTGGGGATTTCAGACGAGATGTATGAGAAATCGAGGAGGAATGTAAAATTGGTGCAGAGGCATTTCGTGTTGAATAATCCTCCGAAGAGATACGATGTTTTCACATTATTCTTCATTCGATTTGGCTTAGGAGGTTGAATTTCAGGATTAATGGCTGATTATGATGATGGAACTTATTCTTAAAAGAGACAATGAACTTTAATTTTCGTCCTTTCTGTCGGAAAAGAAATAAGTTAATTTAACTTTGTGTCATCCAATTAAATTCATTTCCTTTTCCTTCTAGTGCAAGCATTGATTCCTTGTTTGTTCCTCCGACTATGCTCATCTTCTCTGCAACGAAACTTTTTCTTTCTCTGTGAGATCGATCTCAATTTGACGACTCTCTCTCAGCTACTCATCTTTTCAAGCCAGTAAGTCTTTAAACTTGCTTGTATTTTCTCTTTTTAATTTCATGTTAATCTTGACTTGTGTCAAGTTGATCTTACTTGGCTGGGTTACAAAATGACTTCTTTCGGTTTCTTAAATTTTGAGCAACAAATTAGAAAAGCTGGGGAACTTTTAGGCTCAAGCTAGATGACAATTTAGACAGGAAGAAGAAGGCTTTTTCCTTATCCTTTTCGCTATGCATTCTTTATTGCCATCTCTCCATATTTGTAGAGATTAAATTTGGGTATTTTGAAACATTTATAAAGTCTCCTACTATCCATTTTCTGCCCTTTTCATGAAATGGTGATTGGCAATCAAGTACCATAATGGTGTTCATAAAATGGTTTTTATTGCCCTTACCTGTGAAAGAAAAATCTCAATATTATCATCTTAAAGCTTGTGAAAGAAAAATCTCAATCTTATCATCTTAAAGGATTAATAATTAGCTCTTACAGTGAAATCAATCTTAATTATGAAAAAGACTTGAAGACAATTGAAATATTGGATTACATGTTTTTCTTTTATTGGATTTGAATATTCAGTTTTTTTTTTTTATTACAGAAGAAAGGGGCCTAAACAACAATACATGCAAACAAGGGATTTGAATAAGAACTCTAAAATTTCATCACTTGATTAACGGATTAGAAGCCTAATACATGAATAAGAAGGCTGAATTTTTTCGTGAAGAATTTGTGAGTAGGACAAGAAATGGAGGCTAAGAAAATATAAAAATATGAAAGGTTATGAGACGTATAGAAATACTTTGTTTAAAGGTATAATTTGCCTCTAATACTAAGTTTGCTAACAGGTTTTGATAGTAAATTACCCTTGAAATGCAACAAATCCTAACACAATATCTATCAATAAAATTGTATTCTAAAACAAAGATATAAAACCTATCAATTTCTGGAGATTTAATAAAACACAAGGTTGTTATTTCATGAATGGACAATCAATGGAAATCTATGCAATCTTCCACATTGAATATCTTTTCATGTAAAGGAATCTCTTTGTGATATAACACAATTATTACAACAGATGTGTCTATTGCTAATAGGTGTTCAAGTTTGTATGAAAACATATAAACCAAACAACACACCAGTTGGCAACAGCTAAAAAGGCAAAACCATTTGAAATCAGCGCATTTGGGTGGGCGTCGTGGCACCAAAGCCTGGGCAACTCGACGCCTAGGCGCCAGACACAGAGCGCCAAGGCACTAGGTTCTTTGACCTGGAAGCACCTTTTGTACTATTCTAACACCACGACCTCATTAATATCTAACGCTATGGTGCTACATGTTGATTCAAAAACATTAAGAAAATGCATATTTTCTTATCTTCTTGTGTAATCCTTGTCATCATATATTTGAGAGACATATTACAATCTCTCTTACATTTTGTTCATGTTTTGTTGCTTGATTTTCATGATCTTTAAATGATTAGATGCAAGTCATGAAGCTTTATTTGCGTAGAGAACAAAAACTGGCACTTTGGATCACATGCCTCAAACTAGTATCATATAACATTTAAAGGATCAAGATTTGTAGGTAGGAGAAGAGAAGGAATTCATAATGATGAGAAAAGATAAACGGATACAACATTATAGCAGCTCTCAGAAGATATTGCTAGTTGGGGAGGGTGACTTTTCGTTTTCTGCATGTTTAGCTAGAGCATTTGGCTCTGCACAGAATACGGTTGCTACTTCTTTGAATTCTAAAGGTACACATTTTCCAATTCATATTCCTCGTTAAATATTATAAGATTAAATATATGGTAAAATATTTTGAGACACCAAAATATGACATAAGATTTAAATTCCACAATTTTTCATATAACTTGTATGTTCCAGTTGTACATATATTGTACGTATTTTTCATACTTTGAATTGTTCTCTTAGAGACGTTGTTGAGAAAGTATGAGAGCTCATGTGAAGAGCATTTGGAGGAATTGAAGAAAAGAGGGTGCAAGTTGCTACATGAAGTTGATGTGCATGACATGAACAAACATCGGAAGTTAAAAGCCATGAAATTTGATGTTATCATCTTTAACTTTCCCCACTCTGGTCATGTCTCTTGGTTGTGCCAGACAGATGCCATTCTTGTAGAGTAAGTACCTCCCTCTCTCCATAGATTTTTGCCTCAGTACTTTGGAAGTATAATTTTCATAACATATATATATATATATATATATATGCGTACATAGATGAACAATGAACGTTTTCATGGACATGAGATAATATATCAATTCATCATGCTCAAAAAGAAAGCTTACATGCCTGACAATTTCTAATGGATATGGTAAAAGAGAAACGGGCTTATAACCACTTTTACAAGTAATATATCACAGAAGTTCTATAGGGGTGATGTAGAAAGGTGGCCAAATTTAGAACCATTTTAAAAAGTGATCATTTTTTTTTAATAATGTAAGAAAGTATCTAATTATATGTTTACGATTAAGTATTCCTCTAAATTTTTCTTTGCTCGTCACTTTACTTAGACCATCTGTAGTGCAAATGTCGATGGTAATGTTATACTCGCCACCAAAAGTATAAAATAACATATTTGATGTATTATTTTATTTTATGTTTCAATGCATAATATTATTAAAATGTCATATTTGTCTTTTGTCATATTATTAAATCTTAAATATTGTAAAAGTAAACTTTTAATGTTAAAATAATTAAAAAGTAAGAATATTGTAATTATTAAAGCAAAAAAAATCAATTACCTACTAATAGGAATCAAATGTTAAATTTGTTGTATGCTAAACTCTAAAGCAAATTTAACAAATATGCTACCAAATAATTTGCCACAAAGTTTAACATATAGCAAATTTAGCATAAAAAATGACATTACATTAGAGAGTGTTTTTCACTTAAATACTAAATTTATCATTGGCATATCAATTTAGCATCACATTAGAGTTGCTCTAAATTATTTTACTATGCACTCACAATTTCTATTGTTTATCGGCATATATAGTTAAACACCGATTCGATAATGAAGATTAATTTTCACCACACTGACTAGTGCTCATACTGTTTTTAAAAAAAACCTACGCATTTAGTTGCAATGGTGGAATATTAATAGTAATAAGAATGAGAATATTAATGGTAACAAACTTACCCTCATGTTGTAACACTAATATTTTAAAATCAATATAATTAATATAGTATATAAAATATAATATAATATAATTATATAATATGTTATTTAATTACAATATAGATTATAATAATACTAAGATAATGGTTAATATAGAGAATATTAAAATATTTAATTATAATATTATAATTATATTTTTATTGTTATAATATATAAAATATAAAACATAATGTCACATACAAATAGCAATATTTAATTATAATTTAATTATTATATTAAAAATAGATTTTATTATACTAACATAATGATGTATTATATATTTTAATAATTATAATTATGTGACACGTTATATAATTATAGTGTATAATATAATAAAATAGGTAATAATATTGGAATTATAATATCATATTAATGTTTAACTATATTAATAATTATATTATTAAGATAATATATCATAACTATTTAATAATGTAAAATATTATACTCATTATATATAACATTACATAATAAAGTAATATTATATTATTAATATAATTATGATATTATTAATTACAATATTACAACTGTATTATATTATATCATATTATTATATTATATTACATGATATAATTTCAATATAATATATAATATATTATAATATTATATTAATTATATCGTAATTATTAATATAATTATAAGAGTAATAATTTTAATATTCAAGGGTAATTATGCAAAAAAAAAAAAAAGAGAAGAAGAAAATAGCTTGGAATGGTTATTCCTCTAATGTGATGAAGGAATGACGATTCACTTACTTGATGGAAGAGTCATTTCATTTTAAATGACTATTCTTTTTTCAAAAAGCAACCAAATATCATAATAAAACTTCATTTCTTTTCTTTCCATTCTTTTCCCTCCAACCAAACACAAATTAAACTCGCCTCTTGGCTTTATTGCAATAAGTAGATTGGGACTAAAGGTTACTTATTAAATCGATACATCGGAAGAATATAAAATTCACTAAAAATGGTATATTTTATGGCAAAACATGAGACACAAGA
This sequence comes from Artocarpus heterophyllus, assembly GCA_025403435.1. Taxonomy (NCBI): domain Eukaryota; kingdom Viridiplantae; phylum Streptophyta; class Magnoliopsida; order Rosales; family Moraceae; genus Artocarpus; species Artocarpus heterophyllus. The sequence continues at coordinate 21,283,189 of CM046348.1, read as the reverse complement.
ACTTGCTAAGATCATTCTTTGCAAGTGCCAGTGGAATGCTGAGAAGATGGGGAGGTTCATGTTTCGCATAAGGATGACTACCTTACAATGAATGGCAAGTGGAAGAGCAAGCTCCAAAAGCATATTTGGTTTTGAAAGAAAAAGTCAAGTTTGTGGAACAAAACTACCCTGGTTATAAAAATAAGAAGGGCGGCCTTATTAGGTGTAACAAAAGGTTTCCTCTTGAGGACGCCTTCACCTTCAATTTTTCTCTTGATCTCTGAAAAAACAACATTTAGTAACTCCACTGTTTCTGGCTCAAACCACAATAAGAGTGACAACAATTCTATCCAAAGCAACGAAAAATTCACTCTTGAGGCCAAACTCTTGTCTACGTTCCCTCTTGCTCTTCAAGAAACGACATTAACAGGTGTTAATTTTAATAGCACTAATAAAAGTTTCACTCTTAAGGACTCCTACATCTCTAAGTCTTTTCTTGATCCTCAAGGAATATTAACATCAACGAGCTGTACAAGTTAACAAAAATATTGTTACTCTGAAGGACCCCTTCACCTCCATATCTTCTCTTGATCATCAAGGAACGACAACAAGAAGTATTAGTAACAAAACATTATTGATTGTCAAGGAACGACATCAACAAGTACTAGTAACAAAAGCATTGTTATTCCTAAGGACCCTTGCACCTCCAAATATTCTCTTGATCATCAAGGAACAACATCAACAAGTCCTAGCAACAAAAGCATTGTTACTCTTAAGAACCCCTTCACCTCCAAATCTTCTCTTGATCATCAAGGAACGACAATAACAAGTACTAGTAACAAAAACATTGTTACTTTTAATTTGATGACCTGCCTTTTTAAGTAGTCACTTGACTTTCTTTAAACATCATTTCTTAAGAATTAATCTTACTTACTTTGTAAGAAAAATACTAAAAAAAAAAATTTTCTATAAAACATCCTCTAAAACATTCTTAAAAGCTATTGCGACGTCTGTCGCATTCCAAGTTAAAAAGACCTTGCTCATGTAACACCCGTATTTTAATGGGTATTAATTTTGTAAAATTTAATGAATAAAATGTGACAATTTAAAAATTTTGTAGCATTTAAAAAAATTACCAAGTTTGTCTTTGTTGTCTTAGTTATTAAAAAAAATGTCACTTTGGCAATTTCTTACAAAGTCACCGAAGGTAACATTCAAAACTTACCTATACCCACTTCCACCAATCTTGTCTCCCTAAATTAATGCTCAATTATGTAACTTTCTTTTCATTTTGCTAAAAGTCTCCGAAGGAGACATGAAATCAATTCACCCCAACTACTAAGAGACATGAAATCAATTCACCCCAACTTCTAAGAGACATGAAATCAATTCCCAACCACTAGGAGACATGATGATATTTTCTTTTAATGCTCCTTTGTTTCTTCTTACAATTTTCCCATAAACTTTCCCTTCTTCTTAATTGTTTTGACATCTTTTTATTTAGCCATCATCACCTTCTTCTCAAGTTTCTCATTCTCTCCCTTTCTCACTTCAATTTGGACATAGAGCATAAAGCTCTCTTTGCAACCAAGGCAACTATAATTCCCAACCATGTTGGAAGCCATTTTAGAGTCAATTCAAGCTTGATTTTAATCCAAACTTTGGTGCTTTTCAAAGGAGTTTTGAGATAGGTTTTCTTTAATTCAAACTTGGTTTTAGTATGTGTTTTCTCCATGTTTAATGCATAATTTTTGTGTTCAAAATTTATGCAAATTTCTAGTTATGTTAGCATGCATCTTTGAGCATTTATGAACAAAAACTTTAGTCTTGAGTTAAAACCCACAACCAACCTTTATTTTGGTTTGACAAAAATGTTAGAAACATGTTAGGAATGTTTAGAACTGATTCCATAACTCTATGGTTAATGTTTTAAATTTTTGAGCTTGAAGAGCAAATTTAAGCATGTTGTCCTGATTAATTGCAAGAAAGGCTAGAGATATGGTTTGATGATGATTTTGAAATAAAACTCATGAGAATATGTTTATTGTGATTATATAATGTATGCTGCATATATTGGATTGGTTTTGAGATTTTGAACAAGGATAATATGCTTTAGGTTAAAGAAAAATTTGACATTCCATAAACTTTGTAATACCTCTATGGGCAGTGGCTATTCCTTAAAATTCTTGGATTAAATGAAAATGAATTTTGTAGATTGGTTTGCATATTTAAAAAGTAGAGATCCTAAGCTTTCCAACAAGCTATCATGAGCCTAAATCGGAGTTGTATTTTATTTTTTATGAATTTTTCAATTTTTGAATTAAAAATTAGAAAACTTACCAGCGGTAGTAAACCACTCGTCTTCCTTAAGTAAACCACCTGTTAACCCGTGTGTTGATTGTAGGTAGTGAACCCGCCTTTTTGCAAAAGCATATAGCCAGTTTGCTATAGTATACCAACTGCTAACCTGAACCAAGAACCCAACTTTGCTCACTTTCTAATCCCTTAATATCATGCAACCTTTCCAACACTGTCCTAAGTGATTTATGAATCTTATTAGAGACTAAAATATATAGATTACTTGTATGTATTTTATATTGTGTTTAAGATAAAAATTGTTTACTTTGGTATTTAAAAAGAAATTGCATAAAAACTTAATGGTACATTAGTGAGATGGGTTTACACATAATTTATTTATGGATGTGGTTATATGTTGTGCTTTAGTTTTAATAATCCTTATGCACGCCTTAGGGTAAGGATGTGTGGAGCTAACGTTAATTAATTTCGAGAGTAAAAGATTGTTGATAAGCTTGGAAGGTAGGGATTCTATTACTCATCTCTTGTGAGGTTTTGGTAAATTAAAATTTGGTTGTATTATGTTGTAAAATATGTATATTGTATAGCGAGGAACATAATGATTTAACATATGTTATAAATTAAGAAGCATAGTTAGGAAAATTAATTCTATAAATAAAAAAACTTGAATATAAAGGAATGGTGAGATGTAAAAAGGGCGATGGTTACGTCCCTGGGCATGAATACCCTAAAAGGTAAAATAGGGGGAAGGTGATGACGCTTTCTTGGGTCGAAAGTCCTAAAACACACTGTACAGGAATCAACTTGGTGAAGACTTGGGGCTTGATGTCCCCTCACCGGAACACCCTTGGAATGTTTAAAGGGTAATCAAGCGCTCCCATTTGGGTTTCGATAAGTTGAGTGATACTCTATTTAACATGGATACCTAGGAACAATGATGATTGGTAATATTTGTATAAATGTATAATTATGAAACTTGGTAATGATTGACTATAGTATCCACGAGATGTGATCATAATAAACCTCATAATCTAGAATATGATGTAACTTAACTAACCATGCAGTTTTAATGTGGTAATGGATAAACCATAAGGTGAGTCATGATTTTCCCTACTGGGCATGTCGATGCTCATCCCTATCATATCTTCATCTTTCAGGTGGAACTCAGTGCAACATATCTGAAGAAAAATAGGAAAAAAAACCCTGCTATTTTTGTGTTAGAAGATCTTGTTTATTTATAACTTATCTAGAACATGTAAGATTTGTATTTTTTTTTTTATGATGGCTATGTTAAGTTATTTGGGAATTATACTATGGTGATGATGACTGTACTATACATATTTGGTGCTACACTAAAAACTATGGTTTGTATTTAAAACGTTTATTTTTATTTTTATTTTTGTTTAAAGACCCATGGGCATTGTCTAATTGATTTAAATAATATAAAATTTAAAATTATTTTTATTTATTTAATACTGTTAACCCCCACATAGGGGCGTTACAGCTTAACACTCGACTTTAAACCATTTCAAATCGTATCCTAAAACTTATAAAGAAACATTCACTAAAATATAGCTTAAAACATAACTTTATAATTATATAAAATATTTTGTAAAATACATATCTTAAAACTTTGAAAACATTTCATAAAACTTTGATGTTCTTAAAACTTTAAAAACACTATCTTAAATAGTGTTAAAACCTTTTCTTTTGAACAACGGAAGCATACCATGGTGGTATCTATTCTCAAATCTCCACATGTGCCTTCTGCAACACCAAGCTTCCCAAACAAATCCTACTGGTTACCCATAAAACTACCTACAGCATGAAGGAACTTTTACGAGCTTACGCTCAGTAATTTTAAACGTAATATCACAAATCATTTTCGCATGCTTTAAAAACTTTTCTATTAAAAGCCTTGCTCTTAAAATGTTTTTCATAAACATTTTGAAAAACTTTTTTTTTTATAAATGTTTTTCATAAAAACATCTCTAGAACGTTTTACATAAACATTTTTCGTAAAACATTTCTTGAACGTTTTTTTCATAAACGTCTTCATAAAACATCTTTTTGTAACTTTTTCCTTAAAACGTCCTTCATAAACTTTTTCTTGAAAAAATAAAAATGTTTTTCATAAACACTTAACATAAAACATTTCTTAGATTGTTTTTCATGACACATAAACATATCATAATAAGGAATACAAACAAATTCATAATATATGATTCCATTTATGCTCAATTATGGACTTTTAATTATGAGCATCTTATGAACATTCTCTTCTTACTTTAACTTTCTATCTTTCTTCTTATCTTTCCTTATCTTACTTTAGTGTTTGTACCAACATCATTAATCATGAGATCATAAACATGATGCTTTCCTTGCGGAAGACTTAAGACCATCGAATACCGAGGTCATGTACCTCACATCTAGGAGGTAAACTTTAACTTTACTTGTGTACCTTATATCTAAAGGGCCACAACTTTAACTTTACTTTCAATACCTCGCAACAAGAAGGCTGGTATAACACTTTCTTTTTATCATCTTTACTCTTACCTTCTTTTTAACTTTAGTGAGCATATCAAATGCAATCACATTATATGCAAACACATTTGCAAATCATAATTATTCTTTTTAAAATTTATTGCATAACAAATGCAATCAATAAACTTATAACTTAAACTGTAAAACTTTGTGCATTAACAAAATGCTATCATACTTTAAAACAATAATTGCAAGTACATTGTAAACCTTTACTTGATCTTTTAAACTTTATGCATATTAAATGTAATCATACTTTAAACATAATAGTTGCAAGTACATTGCAGATCTTGATTTAAACTTTAAAACCTTTTGTATAATAGATGCGAACATACTTTAAAAACAATTTGCACAACAATTGCAAACACATTTACAAACATATATATAAGCATTTGAAAATCATTTACTTCATGTTGTAGGTGATGTCTGAACTTACTTGGACTACGCTCTAGTGCTCTCTATTCCATTCCTTTTCCTTTCATTAGTCAGCCTTCGTGTCCTAATCAAACGACAGCCGACTCATTAATTGACTTTTTTATTATTAATCTACTCGATTGATAACATAACTTAAACGTTAAACATTCATTTCTTTTTTACTTAACTTGTTAACCTATCGGTTTACCCCTCTTTCACTTAACTTTGTAACCCATCGGGGTCACCTTTTCCTTAACCTTGTAACCCACTGGGTTGCCTTTCTTTCTTTACTTGACTTTGTAACCTACCATGTTACTTTTATTCTTAAGCATCATCTAATTAAATTTCTCATCTCACGTGATAGTTTCGTTGCCTAATAAAATACGGGATATTTTTCGTCTAAGAATGTTTTGCTAGTTTAGAGTGTTCGACTCCGTTCTAGCCATTTCCTCAAAAATAATGATTTTACCCTTAACGGGTTTTTCGTTCATTCATAACTTTATAAAATTCATTGCTCAATTTATTGTTCCATTAGCTACATATTACGGAAAAATTTTCACTAAGCAATGTTTCCCGACATCGGGCGTTTTGGGTCTGTTTTGGCAATTTTTCATAAAATGATCATTTTGCCCCAAACATTTTTCTTTCATTCTTTCATTGACCAAACTTTAATTTCTTTAAAACTTATCATCTATGATTACTCACTGCCTACAGCAGTGTTGAAACTCAACATTTCTTGATGAAAGCCTAGTTTTCACACCATTCTATGGTTTTAGCCCGAACACAAAAATCTTTACATTTTTGTCCCTGAAAACAAAAGTGACCACTTTATACCAAAACATTCATTTTTTCACAGTGAATAACATTTCCAAAAGTTCCATGATCAAATTCCAACCATTTCATAACGTTTTCATTTCTTAAAATTTTGTGCCCAAAATTTTGTAAAATTCGTAACTCCTAAACCGAGCAGAATTTTGACAAACTGTACATACTGATCTAACAGTTTCGATGAGTTCTACAACCCTCATGTTTTAATTTTCCTCAAATTCCAACATTTAGGGGGACTTAAAAATCTGCCTAGAATATACTTTTCTTTGCGGTTCAGTCTCTTTTGGAATTTCATCAAAACACTTACTTTCTTCTTTCTATAATCATCACCACCAACATACAACATAAAACAACCATGCCTTAACATTCATTTTACATGCCATAGTCTAAAACATTTCATCAAACACTTGGCATACATAAAAACATAAACTTTAGCTTGATTTCAAAGACTAGGATTTTAGAATTCTTACCAGGAATTCCTCCAAGCTTTTAATCCTCCAATTGTGCAATTAAACTCGCTTAGATTCTTTTGTCATAAACCATGACAAAATTCCATTAAAACCCATCCATAACTTTGAAAAAAAAAATCACTAAAACCCTAAAAAAAAAGTTTATAAATTTACCTCCAAAGTTGCAAAACTTTGCGCTAAAACATTGGAGCTTGCTTTAATCATGATTTGGAGGTTTGAAATCATCAAAATTTGAGAGAGGACGGCCTTAGGGATGGACAGTTTTGGAGAACCAAAATGGAGCATTTTTTTTTCTTCCTTTCTTTCTTTCTTTCTTTCTTTCTTTCCTTTTTTATGTGCATCATGGAGACAAATTTTTTGGTCTCTTATATCATGAAATAATTCAACTTTTTTTTCTTTTTTTTTAAAAAAAGGTGGTGAGTCACCTTGGTAATCAAGTAGGTTCCTTTGGGTGGCCAAATGTGATTGGACCACATTAGTACATGTGGTGGCCAAATCAAAACTTTCAAGGTGTCCCACAAAACTTTTTACACAGTTCAAAATTATACCGATAGTATTTTTTCTATATTGTTGGTATTCTTTTCCATACAATTCATGAGGCTCCACAACCTCTCATACTTATTTTCATCCATCACATAATGAAATTCCAATATTATCTAACTTTGTACAGTCTAAATTGTACTGACAGTATTTTTCTTATACTGTCGGTATATTTTCTATACTGCTATAACATTTCTTATTCATCTATATTCTCCAAATAGTATTATTTCTATACAGCTTTGACTTAAACAGTCTAATTTCTGTATTACTTAATCTTAAACAGTCTAATTCTTACACTGTATTACTTTTACAGTGTAATTTTCATACTACATAACTTTATCAATGTACTTCTTTACACTGCATCATTCTAATATTGTATAATTTTTTTGTTTTATTATACAATATTTTTCTTAAACTGTATTTCGTCTTAACATACTCTTTAACTTATTACATTTTTAATATAGTAAAAATACTTGGTGTTACACTTAAGGCCCCTTCACCTTCAAATCTTCTCTTGATCATCAAGGAACGACATCAACAAGTACTAATAACAAAAATATTGTTACACTTAAGGACCCCTTCACCTCTAAATCTTCACTTGATTATCAAGGAACGACATCAATAAGTACTAGTAAAAAAAAAACATTGTTACTCTTAAGGATCCCTTTACCTCCAAATCTTCTCTTGATCATCAAGGAGCGACATCAACCAGTACTAGTAACAAAAATGTTACTGTCAAAGACCCTTTAATCTTCTCCAAGTTCTCTCTTCATAATCAAAAAACAATGCTAAGTAGTATTGTCTCATCGTGCTCAGGTGCCCGTTGGTCATAGTATTGATCGACGTGATTATATTTACCATGAGGAGACAAATAACATTGCCATCAAAGATTCTGTTGATGATATCAAAGAGAGTTTAGCCTTCTTTAAGCTATGGGCAAGGAGTGTGTTTGGACTCATAGTTAAGATAGCTAAGCTTGCTATAAAAACCTTTTTTATTTTCTATGTTTTCTATATGTTATTATCTGTATTATTTATTTTATTATCTATATTATTTGAAAATATGAGGGTTAGTGTGTGATTCATGAAGCCAAAAGCTACTAGGACAAGATGGCAAGTTTGTATTAATCATCATTGTTTCACACATGTGAACCCCTAGAGAAACCTACAAGGCTAGATGAACTTTCCAACCACTCGTGTTCTTATATCTTAACCCTTGGAGTTAGGGAGGAGCTGAAAAAATCTTCCACTACGACAAGGGGCCAAGTACTTGGGTTGTTGTAGCTTAATTTATCTGTTTTATTGTATGTAACTGAAGCACATTGTTTTATACAAGGGATGTTAAATTACTATATTTTTTAATAGTGTTCACATAAAATTATCAAATCAAAACTGTCGGAAACCTTTGGCTTTTTATGGACCTTTTGGATATACATGTCCATTTGTTTCGGGAACTCTTAGGATTCTTTGGATTCAGGTATTAAAAATCCTTTGGATACGTGTTTGTTTCCCCCAAAATTTGAATCCTTTGAGTATCAAGAATTTAAGTTTTTAGAGTTTTTACTCCCCTAAATTTTTAATACTCAAATATCTCTGCTATAATAAAAATTAAAATTCTCCCTCCTATATTTGAGAAAAAAATCATAACTTTTTCATTTATTATCCCCTTCTTTTTTCACATAGTACTTTCCTCCAATGTAACGAAAAATTGTAGCAGTAAAGTAGAAAAATCACTCTTCAATGCAACACTATTTTTAGTGTTAAATGTGACATATGTTATATTTAATGATAAATTTGATATATGTAACACATGTCATATTTTGGCACTTGACTACTATGGCTTGATGTTTTCATTTTTTGATTTAATCATTACAAACTTTATGTTTATTAAATTATTCTAAATTTAAATAATTATTACAACTTTCAAAGCTCAACAATTATTAGATGTAACTTTTAAAAGAGCAGTATATATTGAAAAACAATATAACATATCATTGTAATAAGTATTTTTTTTAAATGAACATTGTAATATGTTACTTTCATACTTATGGTGCAAAATAAATGTAACATTAACATTGAAATCTTTGTTTAAGATGGTCTAACCAAAAGTGATATTAAAGTGCCATGAAAAGATAATGTGATATTTTAAGGGTAGATGGTGATATTTAATCTTTAACGTAGCAAAAATAATGCTTTTTCATGGCCCCATGCTGTTGACTATCTAGTACCTAATTTCCGATATTTCTATTTAATTTCTTCTTTGGTTAATTTTGCCATTGGGAGGAAAAAAGTTTGTGGCTTTCAGCTTCAACTAAAGCTATGAAATCTTTTTCACTTTTTAACGCATACCTAACAAAGACAATATAAACACATTGAAAAGAGGCAACCTTTTTTTTACGGGATTCAGAAGAGACATCTCAATCCTAAAAGAAAATGCAGAACAACAATATTAAAAATTGCCACATTCTTCATCTTTCAACGTAAAAAAATAGCAACAAGAGAACAATAAAATTCCTTCTTTTTTTTTTTTTTTTTTTTACCTTTCAATCTTGAAACAAACCAAAAAATAATAATTATATTAAGAAATAAAAATAGACGCGTGGCCCTGGTTTGGCGGAGTCAGTCAAGCAGGCCGCGTAGAAAGGCCTCCCTTGTTACCTTCTAAGAAAGAGTGCAACGCACCGTTTTCACATTTGTATTGATTATTTTATGTACTTGCAATATTTGTCTGCACTACAGTTTCCACAGTAAGTGGCCAAACTTCTTTCTTTTGAAAAAGATGAGTCAAATTACTCCTGCTTACAAAACGTTCCTCAGGTTCTTCATCATGATTTGTGATTGCAAACCATAAAAATAATATAAACAATAATGTAACTAATTCCTAAATTTCAATTCAATAATAACAATGTTAATTTTCCAGGGAGCCAAACATGTTTATTATTTTTAAAACAAATTTAAGGTAGCATGTAGGAGCTTTACACTATAGCCTGTTTTTATTTTATATTATAGTATGTAAGACTTTTATATTGTAACAGTTAAAACTATATAATTAAAACGATGTTAAAAAAAAACCCAAGAACCAGTACGTCCTTCTTTTAAAATCGTTTCATTGCTATTCATAGCGACAACTACAAGTCAACTTGACATTGGGAAGCCATGAAAAAAGCTAAGATAGTTGTCCGAGTACGCAAAGTGACTATTTTTTTTTTTTCCTCTTTTTTTAACGTGGATTTACCACAAGGGAGTATGATTTTGAATAATTAATACAAATAATGGACGGGGAAGAGAAAGTGGACTATTCACTCTATGGGTCTTTCTTTTTTATTCATTCTCTAAGTTGTTGTAAAGTTGTCTCGTTAGCACAAATCATCTCATTTTTTAAGAAAAATAAAACATAACTACGAACCTTTTTTTTTTACCTCCTTTTGCAACTCTATCACCCCTTTTTTAGTAAAAGGATTTATAGGTTTGAGTTTATAATTGATCATAAAAGCATAATTTTTTTTTGTTAATGTTACAAGATCACTGTTACAACAAAGACGGAGTCAATTTATATATATATATATATATATATATATATATAATATTATAATACATATGTGTGTAACATTTTGCTTTTATGATATGTATAGTTCAATTTCTATACATGTTATAATATATACATATATATATATATGTATGTTTATGTAACAATTGTTTTTTATGACATATCCGGTTTTTTAAAGGATAAAACACTATATATTGTTAGAATACGATTTGGTCAGGCCCAAATTATTCACTAAAGCTCAAAACAAATCTAGACCTTAGAACAGAATGAATCGAGCCCAACTTAAGTGTTGAATTTGAGGCTATTCGATAAAGGAAGCATCATTTGACCAACACTCAAGTGGTTCAAGACTTTAATCGATTCGATCGAATCGATCAATGCTATCAATTACAAACTAGTCACGACTTTCATTTGTATTAATATTTATTGTCGATGTAGGTTTGCTCAAGTATTGGCTTGATAGAACTAATGTATACAACCTGACGGTTACAAGAGGAAGCACGCTAAACTACAAACTGAGATATGGGAGAAGCCTGATTCTTATAGCCAATAATAGGTTGACATGTGTCCCATTACTGTGTGCATCATTATCCCCACTCTTTCCGTTAGCTTGAGGTCACGATCTCATGCGATCCTCTATATAAAAAGCATTAGTGACTTAATTAAGGATATATAGAAAAAATCCTATAGAAACTCTGCAGAAATATTATTAGATCTTGTCGCGCCCCGGAGTACGAAAGGTGACGTGGCAGATTATTTAAATTAATTAAAAGAAAATTTAATTAAAATCCAGAGTTTAAGGGGTTGAATTAAGTATAAAACGTGAGGTTCATTAAAACACTTTATAGCGAGTTCATATACATTAGACAATTTAAAAAATTAAATGAATAAATATTAAAATAATAAAGCCGTGTGTATGGGTTCCACAACCCACAACTTATGCATACACATGGTTCTAACAATATCATAAATACAATCACAGTCCAGATACAAATAAAGTTAAATCTCACATGCCTTGATTAAATGATACAAAATATAAATTAATCCCTCCTATTGCTCCTGAGTTCGGTCCGAAGAATCCTCTCCAAACCTAAATGGGAAACCACCTAGAGGGGGAAATTTAAAACAAATAAAACGTGAGCGAAAGTCTCAGTAGGACTATATTTTATAAAATAATTTAATTTAAAGAAACAGGTCATTATTCAGGAGACATTTAAAAGAAACCTCAAATGAATAAATGAATAAATTTGAGTAAAGCCGTTCTTACCCAGAACAGTTTACTTAGACAACCAGAAATATCAGTTTCTTTTTTTTCCTAGGCAAACCATAATATCACTACCGTAGTGGCCCAGTTGGGTTTCGGGACCTGCCCCCAAGGTCGATCTCTACACGACCCGATCTCTCATATGGCATCATGCCTATGTGTTTATTATCATCATCATTCAAAACCCAATTACCGAGTGTTGTCATTTACATTCATTATGAAGTTCATTTCAGATCACGGTATATTAAAATGTAACCGATAAATTCATTTTCAAACAACCGTTGAAAACATTTTGATAGAAATCCTTTTCAAAGCCAAATCATTTCAAAACCAGGCTACCAAAGAAATGGGGTAAAAGTCCTACCTCAATGCTCGTGCCGGTGCCCCACACCGTAATCCCGGTCCGCTATACGTTAGCTCCGCGGAACCACGAACGATCCTAGATACAAACTAAGTCGATCAATAACTAGTTCGAGACATTCTATGTTACTAAACAATTTCATGATGTCCTAGTGTGCCATTTGTATCTTTAAAATCATTCTATAAGGTTGGAATTTAAATCAGGGTTCAAAACAGTAAAAACGGGTAAAAATCACAAAATTTTCTATGCCTCGGTCGGCCTGCCGGACTCCCTGATTAGGCCGGCCGAACTGCACAGTTCGGCCTGCCGGAAGCCAGGTTCGGTCGGCCGGTCATCTCCCCAGGTTCGGCTTACCGGACGGAAGAACACCGGCCTGCCGATCCCTATTCTGGCCTGCCGAACACGCAGTTCCGCCTGCCGAACTGGAAAAACCCAGAAATTCCAGCCACGGGTTTCAATTTCCCCAAAACACAAATCTTGATCCTAACCTGTTTTTCTCAAATCCCAGGCATAGAAAACACTCATAGATGATAGAAAAACATGTTTAGACACTTTTGAACACATTCAAACAAGATTCAAACACAAAAATCTTAAAAATCTGAAAATAGGAAAAATTGAGGAAAAATGAAAAATCTTGAATCCAATTTGTTTTTCTTCAATCTAAGCTTAGATTCTAGGTGTTATAAGTTCATTTAACTCAAATCCAAGGTTTTCTAAGCTTAAACAAACCTAGATTTCAAAAATGCACAAAATTGAAAATTTTGAAAAAAGTTTAGAAATTTCAAAACTAACCTCGAATCGAAGCTTCAATCCGCATTCTCGGTTGCTAAATCACGTCCCCGAGCTTCCTCCTTGCTAACCCGAAGCTTAGATTCGAATTTCTTTCAAAAATTTTGAGAGAGAATTGAGAGAAAATGAGAGAAGCCGAGAGAGAGAGAGAGAGAGAGAGAGAGAGAGGGCTCACGGGTGGGAGAGAGGAGAGAGAGAGATCAAGGAGAGTGAGGAGAGAGGAGGAAGAGAGAAAATAAATAGAGAAAATCGATGGGCGGTTTTACTATGCGAAAACCATGTGCCGCCCACGGTTTTGTAAAACGGAGTATTTTTAACATTTTACAAATTGTTGTGTTTTAAAACTCAAAACATCAATTTAAATCAATAAGAAATCATTTGGATTCAACAAATTAACAAAACAACCAAAATTTCAAAATCCAACTCAATAATCAAATTAATGTTAAAACATTAATTATGACACACTAATTCATCATTTACATTACATTAACATTAAATAAATTTCGGGGCGTTACAGATCTCTCGTTAAATTTCCACTCTCAGATGAATTGTAATTTGTATGCATTTTACCCATTATAGTGAAAAAACAATAGATGTAGCTCTCCTTATAAAGTGCATTGCTATAAAATTCTTCTATGTGGTATCATTTATTTTTTAGTTGTGTTTGATTTCTTTTTACTAATTTATAATTCGTTTACTATTGTCATTTTCAACATAATTTTTTGAAGCTAAAGCAGACCCTAATAATGGTGATTTGAGGGCCCAAATTCTTGAGTAATAAGTCTTAAATTGATCTAATACTTTTATATTTAATTATAGATCTAACATCTGCATACATACATGCATACATATAAAGGTATATAACGTTGTTGACAAAAAACAACATACTATTGCTAAAGCATTTGATTAAGAAAACAAACTTATAAATTCTCAAGGAAAAAAAAACTTGAAAAAATGATAATGATAAAGTAAGGAATAAGATGATTGTAATTTTGCAATACTAAAGAGTAGAGTGGTAGACTTGTAATAAAAAGTAAAATAATAGTTTATTGTTACTAGATGTGGAGTAACGAAGTGCCATTAGTTATAAAAGAATTTTGCAAATATAGTCAGGAGAACAAAATCACTTTAACACCTTGTGTTATTCAATAAAAATGATTTTAACGTTTTCAGTATTCTTTAGTTTTAAAATAATTTTAGTATTCTAAAAATATATATATTTCAGTAAATAATTGGTTTTATGTATATATGTATATTTTAAAAATAAGGATAAATTTGTTAACATAAGAACAATAAGGATGATAATGATGATATATAATAATATATTTTCTGTAGTATATGTAGAATTTTAGCCAAATAAATGTGTAAAAACCTTTCCTTTTCATTACGCAGATGCTAGTTAAAGAAATGTTGAACAATTAGTTCTTGATGATAAATTAATATTGCCAATTTTTTTTATTCTAATATGAGTTTAGTGTGTTATTATTGGGCTTTATTTGGCAATAAAATTAGAACTTATTAATTTCAACTGTGACAATATAAAACTCTCACATACTACAGTATGAATCAAAAGTATGCTACGTATAAAGCTCTCACATGTTATAATATAAAGCAAAAATATATTATGATATAAATCTCTCACATGATACAGTATCTAAGCTCTATCTTCAAGTTTCAAGTTTTAAATACATTCTTAAATACACGTTTGATAATTGAATCAGATGAAATGCATGTAACCGTCGTTTTGTTCTTTTTCTTCTTCCTTTGAGACATGTTCTTTAAAACTGATTGCGATGTTAACAAATTTATACAATGTGAAAGACGAAAATAAAAATAATGAGGGAATCTTAATACTCCAAAGCTAAATGTAGATAATTATGAAGATTAGTCGTCATTAGATTAAACAATTTTACGTTGTCGTCTACCTCTTCTTTTTTTTTTTTGGTTTTAAAATTAATTATTCTCAAATTGTTGATATATAAGACTTTTGACTTTCCAAGTCTTCTAATTCTTGTCCGTTAGCAAGACGACTTGACGAAGACCACAAACCTTGTCCCCACAATCTGATCAAATCTGTCCCTGCTATGTATTCTAGACCCTGTAGCCGCAATTATTACCAAACCATGCCACGTGTCCACACAAAATGAATCAACTGATGATGCACCATGGCACAAAGGTGTTAATAGTAGCATGTCATTACAAAGGTTTGTTTTTAGAATATATAGGTGAATATCAATTTAAATTGGATTTAATGGTTTATATATGTAGCATAACTGTACATGGTCCAAAAAAAAAAAAGAAAAAGAAAACATCGTTAATGAACAGAGTTGATGGGTGAATGTCAATTTAAATTGGATTTAATGGTCAATTTATGTAGCATAATTTTACATTCTCCAACAGAGAAAAAGAAACATCTTTAATGATTGGAGTTGATGGTAATACGGAGTGATAGTTGCATTCAAATATATGTATCTGTAAATTGTGTGTGTGTATATATATATATATATAATATGTATGTACGTGTGTACTTATTCTTAGAAAAATAACAAATCCTTTTCCACTAATTATTATATATACATATATATATATATATATATATATATATATATCTATGTGGGGACGGAGGTCCTCCCTTAGCTTTTTGTTTTTTTTTCTTTAATTTTGATTTTTTTTCTTAAGTATAGTTTTTTTTACTTTAATAATAATAATAATAATAATAATAAGAACAACAACAACAGTGATAATAGTAGTAGTTATAATACTAATAATAGAATAACAACATAAATATTTATATTCAAAGTATACATTCAAATAAACAACGAGTGTTTAGAAAGAACTCAAACTTAACAGAATGTAATATATTATAGACATAATGTGGGCACGTTTCGAGAGTACAAAGCACTCCGTATAATAAACTATCCTAATCATGTATGCGTAGAAAATACATAAACATCGATAAATAAAAGATTGGACCTGAAACGGGATGCATTTCAAAAATACTTGTTACTATGTAATATCAACGATTTCGACACTGAAGTCAATGAATTTAAAGGTTTTAACAATAGTATGTCACAAAAAATATATAAGATGTGAAGGAGAGCGGTTATTCAGGACACAAGAATTACAAACGAACATACTGTATGTAAAAAAGATTATAGGTGGAGGTTCAAATCCAATAGTTGCTTCCTGCTTTCTTTCTTCCAATCAAGCTTAAACCTTATAGTGTCAGACTCTTGATGAATGACTTGCATTTTGTCAAGCAGCTCTTCAGCTGTTGAAGCAGCAACAAAGATTTGTTGGTCCGACTCTATAATAAAGTTTTGTTCCACTACGAAATCTAAAAACTTGAAAAGACTGTCATAAAAACCATTTATATTCAAAAGATCTACTGGTTTGGAATGAATAATCAATAGACTCCTACTACCAACTATGAATTACTCTTCAAGGGTGTCTAAACTACTAGGTAATGCAATAAATACATCAGAGTTATGGATCATATTTTCAAGACTCTTAAAGATATCTAAAACTCTCTTTTCCTTACCTTTGGTTTTCCCACATAGGTTCCCCTTAGCTAGGAGATGAGGGATAATCCCTACAACATGGCTACCCTTAGGATGTGCTATTATTGTTACATTCACCATTAATCCTAAGTTGCCTCCCCTATAAATCAGGTTAATCTTTCTATGTGCTAAGACTTGTCTTAAGTGCTCTGCGGCTTCTAAGTAGACTCTACCTTTACTAAGACTAGAACCACAAAATACATAGATGGTTTCAATTTTCCTAAATGAATGGGAGGAAGACATGTTTAGCTTCTAAGATAGACCAACTCTTTTTTTTAACTACTTAATTTTTCTCTTTGTTTTTGTATTAAGTCCACTCTACCTAAGCACTGAGCTTTCAATGAGATCTTAAAGAAGATGGAAATGCCCAAGGACTAAGGAGTTATGAAAGGTAGGTAATGGTAGGTAAGAAAAGAAGATAAGATACGATGTTGTATAGAAAAGTCAGAAAATAAGATATAGTCATGTTAGAAAAAGTTGGACGAAATCTGAACAACTTTGAAAAAGTAAATAGGCAAGCAGATAGACCTTTGAAAAACAAGACTTGGATTATACAACTTTTAACAATTGAAAACAAAATGACAAAAGACACTATGACACAACTGTACAACATTTTGATAAACGAGCACTGAATCTAGAAAACTGTCATAACGACAATTTACTTTAGAACTTTTGAAATGTAAGATACAAATCTTGAAAAGTTTGGATAAGATTCAAAAATTTCAAACAAATTATTAAACACCTACTGTAACAATTTCAAAACAACTAACACTTAAACGACCACTATAGATCGAGAATTTAATCCCTATCATGTTTTCTTATAATCTGGCAAACAAGGTCTTTAAATGTCATATTCTTGAGGCGTTGTCTTTTTGCATAGAATTTAGGCCAAAGCATATAAATTACACCTTAGACATATCCACTTGGATGGTTCTGAAGAGAAGCATGAAGGTCCTTCATGTTCCCTTTAAAAAGTCCGTCCTTGCAGAATTTGATTTTATCTTCTCTCTTTACAGATATAAACCCAGACAAAGTATAGTTACCTTACAATTCTATTGTCCACATTTTTTACACGTGACCTTGATGACACGAGCTCTTCTTTTATCGCACTACGACTAATCCCCATACCTGATAGGCTAACGTCTTGATTGAAGTCACTTGGTCTAATATTTCCTTCTACCAGCATCCTCACATTACTAGGGATGCCAAAATGCATAAGGATCCATAGTCGAGTAATCCTAAACTTATATTTCTTTCTGAGAACTTCTGAGAAAGTGATGAGAAGTATTTCCTCAGATGCTGGTACTTTGGATCAATTAAAAAAAGAAAAGAAAAATAAAGAGGGAAGAAAAATCAAGGTAAAAATTGTACGTGTTTTTCTGAAATTTGAAGGAGATTTAAGGCATGATGAGTAATCTAGATGAGGATTGAGAAAAATTAAGATAGAAAATTGTAGAATTTTGGAAAACTTTTAGAAAAAGAAATAAGAAGATCTAGAGAGAAGAAAGATGATTTGAGAAACTAAAGAGAGGGAGGAATTTAGAGAGAAAATGAGCTCTGATGAATAATGATAAGATAAATAGACACCAAATAGTTACTGTGTTGGACACGTGTGAGAGATTAAGTATATAGTTTGGGCTTGGTTAGGCTACACAAACCTAACTGTCTATTGATACTGTATATATAAAACCAAAAATAAGAAATTAATGTTCGAATAAAAATTAATGAAGCCCCCTTGGCACAACTCATGCTACGTGTGATTACGATGGAAATAAATCGAAGTAAAATACCAAAGGGGGTGCTCTATCCACCGCTGAGGTGGGTTTTTTTTTTTTGTTTTTTTTGATTTGATCATTGCTCACACGTTCACATATGGAGCGTGAATCTTACGATAACCACTATGTTAGCACTCAATATAATGATACTTCAATTTTGTCCAACTAAAAACATATGTAGTCGCATCAAAACCATAAACTGATTAATAAAGATTATTACTACCAAAAAAAAAAAGAAGAAAAATAAGAGCATATAGTTTTCTTGAATCCTTTGCAAAGGACCATCCTATATCGTCGTACGTAAAAGCAAGAGGTGTAACAAGTACATAGCCAAAAAAAAATTAGTGAGGGGTGAAGATGTTATTGAATTAACGAGGTCACGGTGAAAGTGATCTTATAGAACGTGAAATACAATTTTTAGAGGGCAGAATAAAATTTTAAGGGCAACAAAATACAACTTTTATTAAAATTTCATACACCAAATAATAAAAAAATAAGTTCACGGATGGCAGCTGCCTATCCTTGTTCCTCTGTGGATTGTATTCTTTGTATTCTTTATAACAATGACGTTAGAAGGATATAATATTATAATTTAAGAAAACGAAAGATGTATTATTAATTTGGTATAACTAAATTTCTAATGAGATCAATACTCATAATAATAGATATCATGCTAAATTTCACTTTTACATATTATATAGTGCAGGACAATCTTTTTATGAAGATCTGAAAAATCGGCAAAAAATTACCTATCCAAGACTGAAGCAGTGAATATTACTCAGTGATATATATACATATCACAGTTAAAACTTCCTTGAGCCTGTAGTTTATAAATACCAACCTAGCACAAACCGTGTGGCCAATAAATGACCAAGTCTTTTGCTGAAAACATTATATAAACTCGTGGACAGAGCAGCCTAGAGACAAGAAATTCATGGAACCTACGCAATATGTCCCACAAGGAAAGTGATTTTTTTTATCGAACGCATATCCTTACATGTATCAGCTCTCCCTATAAATATCAATCAGTTCCACATCAATAACTTCAAACTCCCTAGCTCTTTCCCTCACCAAAATATCAAGTACTCAAAAAAGTCAGGAATTTTTGCTTCTTACAAAAAGTCAAGAGAATCATGAAGGTATAAATTCAATCGAACTAGCAAGTACAAAAGTTCTGAGCTTTTCTCTCTCATAATTCAAACTCTGTCCATCATGTTTCTGATTTTCCTCTTTGGTTTTGTTAATTGCAGCAAAAGGTGGTCATCAAGGTCTCACTAAACGACCAGAAATCCCGCACCAAGGCCATAAAGACTGCAGTCGGCGTTGATGGTAATTAAAAACTTCCACCTCTGAACAAAAATGCATATATTCTATATAATGGGTCAAAACTGTCAAAATATTAATAAAATTTTATATTTTCTTCTCCAATATATCTCTCCCAATTTAATCTAAACTTATGATTTCTCTCTTTTAATTGTCTAGAAAGAACATGTTTTTTAACGTTTAAAGTTTTTTTTTTTTTCTTTTTTTATACAGGGGTGATACAAGCAGCTTTGCAGCAGGACAAGGACCAGATAGAAGTAACAGGGGACGGAATCGACGTCGTTTTGCTGGCGACTCTGCTTCGGAAGAGCCTGAAACACGCAGAAGTAGTGAGCGTCAGCCCCGTGGACGACAAGAAGGAGGCTGAGAAGAAGGAAGAGGAGAAGAAGAAGACAGAGTTAGAGGCTGCCCAGAAGTTGATTTGGCCTTACACCACTCCTGTCACTGGTTATTATTACCCAGTCCCCGACCATGGTTATGTGTCGTACGTTCATCCCCATCCAGACCCATCTTGTTCCATCATGTGATTTCGAGGAAGAAACGACGACTGGGGAGTTGTATTTTAGAGATGGCAGGGGAAAATGATATATACTTGACGGCGGAAGACTTCGTTCGATGCACGCCACGTGTTTAATTAAATCCAGAGCTGAAGGGTTTGATTAGGGGTTCTGAATCTGCGCTTCTTTTTTTTTGTTGAAATTAGATGAAAGTATTTAAACTTTTTATTGTTAGGTAAAATCAAATGTAATTTTATAGTTAAGTTATGATTGCAACAACTTTCGATTATGTGCTTTGCCAAACTATATTATGTTGTTGTTGGCTTTTTTTTTGTCTCCAAACGTGTGGTTGGGGGAATTTTTTATTGTCTTTTTGTTTTCCTTTTTAGGAAAATTGTTGGGGATTTTTGTATTTAAAGATAAAGAAAAAAAATGAGTGACCTTTGTTTTTTAGCCTTGGGATGCATAAGAATGTAATGATGAAGATAATTTTGCTATTAAATTTTTTATTATTACAAAACAATGTCGTTTGTGAAGAAAGATTCACTTGACAGAAATAAAATAAGATGAGATTGACAAAAGAAACCAAAATAAAATAAAAGATTCACTAGTGTTGAATGAATGGAAACATGTGCTGCCAATAATATAAGAATATTCAAAGCATTGAAGACTGATTAATTGAAAAGCAAAGATAAACGTAGAATTATTGATTTCCTTTGATCTTTAAAGTTTTATGACAAAGCACATAATCTGACATAGCATATGTGACGCTTAATATAGAGGTAATTACTAGGAACATCCAAAAAGGGGAAATATGTTTTCATGCTTTATCATTAACGCAAGCAAATTTCTTGAAGAAAATCACTTTGAAGTAATTTGTTAGAGATATAGGAAATAAATAATGAACAGGTACAATATAATGGACATAATATTAATATGAAATTAGAGACAAATATTACAATCAAGGTTCAACCTTCAAACCGAATCTCAATTGGAACAGAAAAGTTGGTTGAGACACGTGTGGCTCACACTTTTTTTAAAAACAGATTCGTCCCCTTTTGTTATGCACGAGAATTCGATGAACGTCTGTCCATTAGGATATAACGACTTGTGGTGGAATCTTGAGCACTATCAGATACTGTCTCCAGCAAACTTGAAATGCGTCTTAATCTATCATAAAAAACTGCAAACCACTTCTGCCTAGGACTCAAAAACAAAGAAGAATACTTATGTAGTTGTGAGTGTTTTTCGTGAGTTTGAAATTGTAGAAAATGGCCTTATATATACGCTAGTCATTGGGGGTGTTACAAAATGATTTAGATTCAGGTTTCATGAGCAGGTTTAATTAAGATGGTTACAAAACTTTATGCACTAATTCATGGTGCTACAAAATGATTGAAATTCGAGTTTTATGAATAGATTTAATTCTGTTGGTTACAAAACTTTATGCACTAATTCATGGTGCTATTAACCTACACTAACTACAGTTTTATGAGAAAGTTTAATTTTGATCGTTACAAAACTTCATGCACTAATTCATGTTGCCATTAAACCTCTCAACAACTAAATTCGGATTTATTATTGGAAGCAAAAAAATTTTGCATACTGTAGCCCGTGCAAGGCAAGCTTAATGAACCCGGCATTTGCATCACTCAGTTGTGCGTGCACACTTCAGGCCCTTTAGGGTCGTGATTTGCACCCCCTTGTGCCTAAGAGAGCCTTTTAGGTATAATATCTTACCTAAGCACAAAAGTGCAATCATTTAAAGACCATATCAAGCTTTAATGCTTAACTAACGTTAGACTCTACATTTAGGCTTCTTTCTAACAAAATCCAAATGTCAATAGGCACACTTTAAGCATCGATTTCTCATTCACCCAATTACCATTTTGAACATATAAATATATTATTTCAATTTTCTCAGGCATTTTTACAAAGTGGGTTCCACTAAAAATTATGTCTCAAAATGGCTCCTCAAAATGGTTATTAACCATTTTTTCTAACAATTCCCCACATGAATGAAATTAATTGACGACAAAGGAAAACAAAGACACTATATGATGATAGAGTTCTACGTTTAATACCTACATAGGATAGGTAGGCATTAACATTTAAACCTTTACTTGTGAAAGTATGTTTTACTTTACTGGCTGACCAGTAGACGCGGTGTCCTTAAATTGTCCTATTGTTTGTGTAAACAATAACATACCCTACATAGGTATTTTCTTAACATAGTTTTAGTTCCCATGGTTATGTTTATTTTGGCCATGAACATCTCCTTGGTTCTACAAGAGTTTCTAAAGAATTAAGCTCTAGCAATTCTCATTTGAAGCGGCCCCACTTTTCTCTCATATAGGTGATTTTTTACTTTAAGAGTAACCCGTATTACTCCGCTCTAATTCCCAATGCATATGATGCATAAAAATCATTAAAAAAAAAATTGCTTAACTTTTCCCTATGGATATCACTGTTTTTAACGTAGGAATAGGTTGGGGTTACCCCCACAATGACCCTACTCGGTCTATTCAGTTTAGTTATCTCATTAATCCTAGATTTTAGGATCTCCAGTCAACAAGGTTGGGTTTCCACTATTTCGACCTATTCTTTCATGGGCTTAAGTCCTATTCCTCTTGATGTTTTTTCAACTTGATCTTTATTCAATCCTTTGGTTAACAGATCTGCAATATTCTCTTTAGACCTTACATAGTCTATTGTCATGAGTCTAGTCGAGATCAGCTATCCAACAATATTATGTCGACAACGTAGATGTCTTGACTTACCATTGTACATTACATTCTATGCCCGGCCAATAGCAGATTGATGATCACAATGTATTCATATTGCAGGTACAAGTTTAGGCCATCCAGGAATATCCTCCAAGAAATACCTTAGCCATTCAGCCTCTTCACCACTTTTATCTAAGGCTACAAATTCAGATTCCATAGTGGATTTTGTTTATGCCATCAGCTTTGAGGATTTCCATGAGACTATTGTGTCTCCCAAAGTGAATATATATCCACTTATAGCTTTAGAATCCTGTATATCAAATATCCAACTTGCGTCAGAATACCCTTCAAGAATAGTAGGATCTCTTGTTTAGTGTAGCTCATAATCACGAGTATATCATAAATACCTAAGTACTCCAACAAGCGCTTTTTAGTAGTCATCTCCTAGATTATTCGTGAGCTGCTCAGACTACTCATAGTGTAAGTAATATCTGGTCTTGTACAACTCATTAATGTTGGAAACACGGTGCGCAGCAAAATTTTAAAAATTTTCATCAGAGTAATTTCTAAAACACAAGTTTGACATGCTATATGTATAAATTAGACAGATCTTACTAACCTTTTTGTGTGAAGAACCTCCGCAACCTGTGTAGAAAAGTAACGTTCCAGAAGAGCCTCAACTAACTGGTCTTCTTTGCTATTCTCTATCCACAACCGAAGTGAGTGTGGGTTCACACATACAGCTCTTCCACTGGTGACTCTCCTTCCAAACAATAGAGAGAACCCAAAACTAGTGTTCGTGATTTGTGAACAAAAGCTCTCAGGGAGTTTCAGATGCTCACTAGAAGAGTATCACTCTTAATCTCTCAATTGATCTGTATGATTTGAGTAAATCATGAGACTCACTCCCTTTATATAGCTATTAGTCCTGGGGTCAGTCCTTATCAGATTAGGTCTCAAAAACTCGAAACAGAATCAAGTTCGGATCAATATCTGATAAGATTCGCGTGAAAATGCATAATCATATCGCTCGCTGATCGGTAGGCCGAACAGCCTGATCGGCAGGCCGAACAAGCCCCATCGGTAGGTCGAACTCTCGAGAAAAAATCTCCGCCACATCTTTTATTTTCCACCCGAGATTCTAAAGGATAAAGTCTCAGTTTTGATTCAAATAACCCAATAGAGAAGTTATCTGATCAAAACAAACTTTATCAAGATAATCTCTAAGAAAATAAATCAATTCACAATAATTCTACAAGTTTATCTTGATCTAATTTATCCAAAATTAAATCAACCGATAAACAGACAAGAATTATCTGATCCCAATAATTTATCAAGTTTATCTTAAATTAATTTTATTACAAAATTAATTCAACCGATAAACAGACATGAATTATTTGATTCTTACAAATTTTTAACCAATCTGATAATTCCGACATAAGTCACCAATTATTGGAAAAGCACGTTGTGTCATTACAGGATTTTGTGAGCTAGCAAAGGGGACCAAAATGGACCTACAAAGTTCAAGCTCATGATAATTATGAAACCCAATATCCCAGATATACATTTCACAATTATCAACTCCAGCGCTACTCCACTAAAAGCCTGGAGCTGCACTCTCAAACTTTGTAGAATTACGAAGCTTGTATAGCTAAGTCTCCATGACATATCATAGTGTATCGTATCCCCATATAATAATCCATAATCAGCTTAAGGACAAGTTCTGTCTTACCTTCCTGATTATTTTTATCTTATGTTCCATTGTCTCACCATAAGAAAACTTACTATCCAAAGATAGTATACCATTCGGTTACACCTATGTATCCAAATGGTTGAGCGCTCTAGTTTTTCAATTACAGGACAACGCATATAAAAGAATATCATTACTCCTAAAGAGGAGCTATGGATTCCATATCTATGAATAACAAGTCTACGCCATCAAGAGTCATGCCTCCAACGTACCAGCATGCATACCATTATTGAGATGTGGGAGTCACCCATTGGTACATCAAAAGACACAAGTCGAGACAACAGGTCCATTATTCATCTCAGGATTAAGATACAATACAAATGATTGTCTAAAGTGAATCGATTTGCCAAGACAGAATTATTAATCCAAATCAATTCACTTTATGTCCCGATCCATCACATTGTCACCTATGATAACATGCCAATGTTTCTATTCACGGAGTCCAACTCTGATGGTCAAGACAAACCATCTCCCAAAAGGGATATAGACAACATAACAATCTTTACATGAATAAAGCGCCTAAATTTATTCCCTCGATTGCGAATCATATGTTTTAGACCGTCACCTTAAGAATTGTGTCTTCCACATAATTAGCTTATCATATGCCCAATTCTTAAGGTTTAGACCGACAGTCTCAGACTACTGTTTGCTTATCATACATTCAACAAAATATGAACGTAAAGAGGACAAGATTTGATATATATAAATTAAAAAATTCTTTATTGATAAAAATATCTCCAAAAACGTATTACATTTTTACTCCTTATGGCATACATGTCTAACAATTAAGCACATTAAACTATCTGCCACCCTAGCATATTCCACTTGGGATATATTTTCTCCTCTATTTTTAGATAGATATTGACTAATATCAATTAGTGTTCTGGCCACGCTAGAGTCATTTTTACTAAATTTGTTAAGTATCTTGTCCACATATTGTGACTAACTCAAGATAAGTCCATTAGATGACCTTTTGATTTTGATCCTTAAAGTCACATTAGCAGGTCCGATGTCTTTCATGTTAAACTTAGAGTTCAACATGTCTTTGGAAGATTTGATCATTCAATCATTGCTACCCACGATTAGCATGTCATCTACATACCGACAAAGAATGAATATACATCGTTTGTTCTTTTGACATAAACACACTTGTTACACTCGTTAATTTTGAGACCATTTGACATCATAACACTGTCAAATTTATCATGCCATTGCTTTAGTCTTGTTTAAGTCCATATAAAAACTTAACCAATTTGTAGACTTTTTTCTTGTCTTAGAGCAATACAACCCTTAGGTTGTTCTATATAAATTTCCACTTCAAGATCTCCATTAAGAAAAGCAGTCTTTTCATCCATCTGATGTACTTCAAGATTTTGCAATACGGCAATCACCAAAATCATTCTCATGGAGGTTATTCTCGTCACAGGAAAATAAGTATCAAAGTAATCAAGGAATTCTTTTTGTCTATAATCTTTTATAACAAGTCTAGCCTTATACTTGTCCATTGTTCCATCTGCTTTTGTTTTCCATTTGAAAATCCACTTAGAACCTAGAGGTTTACTTCTTGGAGGAAGGTCCATTAATTCCCAAGTATGATTCTGCATGATGGAATCAATTTCACTCTTTATGGCTTCTTTCTATAACAGACTCTCATATGAGCTTACAGCTTCTTTGAAAGTTTGAGGTTCAGCCTCTAACATATAGGTTAGAAAATCTAGTCCAAATGACTTTTATGTCCTTGCCCTTTTACTTCATCTAGGCTCTTCCTCTTCTTTTTTAGTTTCAACTTTTTGGTCTTGATCCTAACTATTCTCTTCAATGGTCTCAAATGTTCATTTAGACGAACTTGGACCATTTCCTTTAGCTTTACAAGGAAATACATGTTCAAAAAACAATACATTCCTAGATTCCATTATCATGTTATTGTGAATCTCAGGGTTTTCAAATTCATACACAAGGAACCGATGTACATTACTATAGTGGGCATAAGCAATACAATCAACCATTTTAAGACCTATTTTCATCTTTTTTTTGTGTAGGTACCATTACCATTGCAAGACAACCCCATACTCTTAAGTATTTGTAGGATGACTTTCTTCCTTTTCATAATTCATAAGGGGTTTTCTTTTCTTTCATTTGGGGTACATTATTAAAAAGGCAGTTTGCCGACAAAATGGCTTCCTCCTATATGTTCTGTGGCAATCGAGAATTTATCAACATTGTATTCATCATAACCTTTAAGGTACGAATTGTAACACCCGAGTATTTTAAGCACAGTAAAAATGCAATAATTTAAGGATTATTGTTTAATCTAGTTTATATGATAAAGTCCATAAAAGCAAAAAATGAAATTTTTAAGGGTAAAAATCATGCCATAGCCTTAAATGAAGAATAAATGATATAGAAATAAGGTGAAAAACTTAATTGTTGCAAATTATATTGTAACAAATGCTAAAACAAAAATACAATTTAAGAAAATATTGTATAATAATATGAACAATTATACAATATTAGAATAATGCAATGTGAGAAAGTACACTGATAAAGTTATGTAGTATAAAAATTACACTGC
This sequence comes from Artocarpus heterophyllus, assembly GCA_025403435.1. Lineage (NCBI taxonomy): Eukaryota > Viridiplantae > Streptophyta > Magnoliopsida > Rosales > Moraceae > Artocarpus > Artocarpus heterophyllus. The sequence goes on along the minus strand of CM046348.1, from coordinate 21,255,938 downwards.
AAAAATAGTATAGTATAGGAATTTGACTGTTTAAGGTTAAGCAGTAAAGAAATTGGACTATTTAAGTTAAAGCAGTATAGAAATAATACTGTTTAGAGAATATGGATGAATAACTTATGCTATAACAATATAGAAAATGTACCGACGGTATAAAAAAATACTGCTAATATAAATTTAGACTGTGCAAAGTTAGATAATATTGGAATTACATTATGTGATGGATAAAAATAAGTATGGGAGGTTATGGGACCTCATAAATTGTATAAAAAGAAATATTGGCAGTATAGGAAAAAATACTATCAGTGTAAACTTAGACTGTGTAAAGATGTGAGCCCTACCAAGGTGCCACCTTTATGGTTAAAAACTTGCCATCACACCCCCTTGGGTGGTCCAATCACAAGTTGCCAAGCTAAGCCAACCTTTTACCATAAGTAATGGCAAGTGATGACTCATGGTGGTGAGTCATCAAATTTGCAAAAGAAAATAAAGTTTAATTCACTTAATTTAGGCACCAAAAATTCTCCATATTCCTCCATGGAAAAACTAGACACCCTCCCCCACCCCCCACCCGCCCCCCCCCCCCCAGGCTTTCTCTCTCAAATTTTTGTTGAATCTCAAGCCTCTAAATCATGCATGAAAACAAGTTTAAGTGAAGGAGATGAAGATTGAAGAGTTTTCAAGGTAAAGTTCAAGCTTTTTCTTAGAGATTTTGATATTTCCCTTGAACTTTGGATGGGGTTTTCATGGGTTTTGTCATGGTTTTTGTGGAAAAGACATGACAAAGTTTTGAGCTTGGCAAAGGAGGATCAAAAGGTTGGCAAAGTTTAGGTAAATCTCTAAACTTTTTACTTTAAAATTTATGCTAAAAATATGCATACCAAGTGCTTGATGAAATGTTTTGGTCTAGGGCATGTAAAAATATATTATGGCATGATTGGTTTATGTTCTATGATGATAGTGATGATGATGGAAAAGAAAAAAAAAATTAGGGTTTTGTGCAAAAGAATGAAAAAGTAACTAAACTTTGTTAAATTGCAAAGTTTAGCTAGTTTTCAAGAATAATGATTTAGAGGACCTTAGAGGCCAATTTATGTTCCAAATATGGTATAAAATTTATCAACATAGTGAGGGAAACAACTTTTATGAACAAAGTTTTGTAAAATTCTAAAAGGATTAAATTGCAAAATTTGGTAAAAGTTTCATAGATTTAAAAATCAGCCAAAAAGTCCCTGTAATGTTGAAATTTGAGGAAAGTTAAAACATAAAAGTTGTAGAATGCATCGAAACTGTTAAGACAATGTAGACAGTTTCTAAAATTCTGCTCCGTTTAGGAGCTATGAATTTTACAAAATTTTGAGTACAAAATTTCAAGAGATTGAAATGTTATGAACTATTTAGAATTCGATCAAGAAGCTTTTGTAAGTTTTATTCCTTGCAAAAAACTAAATGTTTTGGTATCAAGTGGTCATTTTTTATACCAGGGGCAAAAATGTAAATATTTTTGTGTTTCGGGCCAAAACTATAAAATTGTGTGAAACTGGTTTTTCACCAAGGAACAATAGGTTCCTGCATTTCTGTGGCTAGTATGTAACCATAGGGATTATGTTTTTAAAGGATTCAAAGTTTAGTCAAGAAAGAAATGAAAGAAAAAAGTTAAGGGCAAAATGGTCATTTTATAAAAAAAGGCCAAAACGGACCCAAAACGCTCGATATCGAAAAACGACCCTTAGCGAGAATTTTTCCATGACATTTAAGAAATGAGAGGAAAATTTAAGCAATGAATTTTATAAAGTTACGAAATGGACGAAAAAACCGCTACGGATAAAAACATCTTTTTTAAGAAAATGGCTAAACCAGAGTCGAATACTCTGAATTAGCAAAACGCTCTTAGATGCAAAATGTTCCATAATACATTAAGTAACAAAACCGTCACATGAGACAGGAAATTTAAACAGGGATGTTCAAATGAAAGAAAGGTAACCTGGTGGGTTACAAAGTTAAGTAAAGAAAAAGGTAACCTGATGGGTTACAGAGATAAGTAAAAAGAGTGATAACCTGATAGGTTATAGAGTTAAGTAACATGTACAATAACCTGATGGGTTACAAAGTTAAAAGCAACAGGGTACAAAGTAAAGAAAGGTAAATTGATAGTATACAAGTTAAGTTAAAAGGATAAAATAGTTAATGTTCATGTTATATTATCAATCAAGTAGATTGATAAAGAGAAAGTTAATTAATGAGTCGGCTGTCGTTTGATTAGAATACAGAGGCTGACTAATGAAAGAAAAAAGAACAGAATAGAGAACGCCAGAGTGTAGTCCAAGTAAGTTTAAATCTCACCTACAGCATGAAGTAAATGATTTTTAAATGTTTATATATATGTTTGCAAATGTGTTTGCAATTGTTATGCAAGTTATTTTTAAAGTATGTTTGCAATTGTTATGCAAAAGGTTTTAAAGTTTAAATCAAGATTTGCAATGTACTTGCAACTATTATGTTTTAAGTATGATTGCATTTAATATGCATAAAGTTTTAAAAGACCAAATAAAAGTTTGCAATGTATTTGCAATAATTATATTTAAAGAATGTTTGTATTTTTTTAAATGCATAATGTTTTACAGTTTAAGTTATAAATTTTATGTTACATTTGTAATGCAATAAGTTTTACAGTACAAGTTATGATTTGCAAATGTGTTTGCATATGATATGATAACATTTGTTATGCTCACTAAAGTTAATAAGAAGATAAAGTAAAGATTTAAAGAAACCTCGTACCAACCTTCTTGATGTGAGGTATACAAGTAAAGTTAAAGTTTGGCCTCCTTGATATGAGGTACATGACCTTGGTGTTCAATGGTCTCAAGTCTTCTACAAGGGAAGTGTCATGTTCATGATCTCATAATTAATGATGTTGGTATGAGCACTAAAGTTATAAGAAAAGGAAAGTTAAGGAACAAAGATAAAGAGCTAAAGTAAGAAATGAATGTTCATAAAATACTCATAATTGAAAGTTCATAATTGAGCATAAACGGAATCATGCATTTTGACCTTGCTTGTATTCCTTATTATGAAATGTTATGTGTTATGCTATGAAAAATATTCTGAGAAATGTTTTACATAAAATGTTTATGAAAAACATTTTTATGTTCTCAAGAAAAGGTTAATAAAGGATGTTTTAAGGAACATGTTTAAGAAATATTTTATGAAAAACGTTTATGAAAAACATTTTTGAAAATGTTTTAAAAAATGTTTATGAAAAATGTTTTAAGAGAAAAGTTTTTAAAACATGTTTAAATGATTGGTGGGAATATGTTTGAACTTACTGAGCGAAAGCTCATTAAAAATTTCTTCATGCTGTAAGAGGCTTATGGGTGATCAGTAGGACTTATTAGAAGAGCTAGGTACTGCGGAGGTGATCAGCAGGACTTGTTAGAAGAGCTGGGTACTACGGAAGATAGATGCGAAGAATTAGGCATAGATACCACCACAGTTTGCTTCCGCTACTCAAAGAAAAGGTTTTCCACTATTTAATATAGTGTTTTCAAAGTTTTAAGAAAATTAGAGTTTTAAGATATGTATTTTATGAAATGTTTTTAAAGTTTTAAGATATATATTTTATGAAATGTTTTATATAATAATAAAAATAAATTTTAAGTTATGATTCATTAAATGTTTCTTAATAAGTTTTAAGAAACAATTTGAAATGGTTTTAAAGTCAAGTATTAAGTAGTGTCTCATTTTAAATTGCGAAAGAAGTCCCAACAGCTTTTAAGAATGTTTTAAAGAATGTTAAAAAAAAGAAAAAATTATTTTAGTATTTTTCTTACTAAGTAAGGATAATGTTTAAGAAAGTTAAGTGACTGCCCAAAAAGACGCGTCATCACATGATTTTTGCGCTCTGTCATACCATTTGACTAAGGAGAATAGGGTGGCGTGACCTCATGAATAATATCATATTATGCATAAAATTCACTAAATGGTTCTACATATTCACCACTATGGTCACTTCTTACCATCTTAATTTTTTTATTAAGATGGTTTTAACTTTTTGCTTATAGAGAGCAAATTTCTCTATAACTTTCTATTTGCTCTTAAGCAAATATACATAGCAATATTTTGTGCTATCATCTATGAAAGTTACAAAATATTTGTTCCTACCTCTAGTTGAACAAATTTTAAGTTACAAACATCGCTATGTATCAAATCAAGTGGCTTAATATTCCTCACAATTGTTGGAAACAAAGATCTCATTAGTTTTGCCTTTATATATGTTTCACACTTATGTTTACGATCAATATTTAATGTAGGCATGTGATCCAAATTAATTAATCTACGCAAAGCATCATAATTAACATGACCTAGTCTACTGCGCCATAAATCAAGAAACTCAAGCATATAAGCAAAAGACTTTTTATTTTTATTGATGGAATTAGGCTTAACAGCCATTACATTCATGTTCCACATCCCATCTTTCACATATCCTTTTCTCACATACATCCTATGTTTAGACAAAGCTATTTTATCAGTCTCAAAAACCATCTTAAAGCCATGTGAACTCAGCAGAGTTCCAAAAATGAGATTCTTCTGGATATCAGGCACATACAACACATTTTACAGTTTAACTTCCTTGCCTGAAGTCAACTTTAAGAATACCATTCCTTGGCCCTTGATCTCAAACGTAGCAGAGTTGCCCATATACAGCTTCTCTCAGGAGTCTGACAGTGCGAGTTCAGTAAAAGTAGCTCTATCACAGTAAACATGGCATGTGGCCCTACTGTCTAGCCACCACTCCTTCAGGTTGGAGTCCACCATGTTGACTTAAAGACCACAACAAAAAGACTAAGATCTGACACTTCTTGTGTGATGGTGTCCACCACATTAGTCTCTTTCTTCTTGTTCCTCTTTAGCAGCCTACAAACTGCTGATTTGTGACCCATCTTGTCACAATTGAAACATTTTCCTTAGAATTTCTACTTCTTTGAAATTCCTCTCTTTGGTTCTAGCTGGCTTATTTTTCTTATTCTTGGAGCTTTTATCATGCTCCATCATATTTGCCTTAGTCATAGACTTGTTAGAGGGCCTTTTTTTAGAGCCTTTACTGTCTTCCTCAATTTGAAGTCGAACAACAAGGTCTTCAACGCTCATCTCTTTTTGCTTGTGCTTCAAATAGTTCTTGAAGACAAGGGGGTAGCATTTCTATAATTGCAACTATCTAGAAAGACTAACTAATTACTATTCCTTTTGCATAAATTTCATAAATGAGTAATTAAAATTCTTGAACTTGAGTGATTATAGTCTTGGAATCCACCATTCTATAGTTCATAAACTGTCCCACTATGAACTTTTTAGTACCAGCATCTTTGTTTTATACTTATAGTCCAAAGACTCCCACACCTCCTTGGTCCTTTTTTCTGTACTATACACATTATAAAGTGCTTTAGTCAAGCCATTTAGAACATAGTTCTTGCACAAAAAGTCAAAATGCTTCCATGCTTCAACAACAAGTAAAGTCTAGTATCTGTTTCATCCTCTCTAACAGTAGGAGGATCTTCTTTTAAGAATCTCGCAAGATTCAGTGTTGTCAAATAGAACATCTTTTATTGCTAAGTTTTGAAATTCAGCCCGCTAAATTTCTTAGGTTTTTCATTATGTTTCATAGGAACAGAAACCGATAAAGGCTACGTCAAGGTCGAGGTATGAACCTAAGGAGATGGCACCGGTGTCTCAAAAGTGCTCTCAGTTGGAACAACGTTTATGTTATCACCCATTTTTAAAAACTAGAACCAAAAATTAGTTACCTTTAAAAAATTAAAATAAAAGAAACTAAAACGGAGAGAGAACAAACTTTTTTTAATATATATGAAAAAAAAAACATTTAGTATATAAACTAAAATAAAGAATGTTTATATATTAAAAGACAAAACTAAAAAAATGTTTTTTTTTAATTTTTAAAAGTAAAAGACGAAACTGTTATAACTTATAACTTATATGACTTAAAAAACAGTAACATATATAAACAAAGTAAAACGTCGACAACTTTTTTAAATATAGATATAACAAAACGTTTCATATAAAAACAAAACGTAAACTGTATATATATTAACAGTTTAATATGACGTTAACAATTAATATAATTTATAACTAGATGTTATATAACTTATAACTTAAACTGTTATAACGTAAACGTTTTGAAAGAAATAGTAAACAAACTGTTTATGATAAAAGATAAACAAAAACCAAAAACTAAGAAGAACACTAAAGCTGTGAAAACAAATTGTCGTCGAGTCCAAGCACCTGTTCGTCTTCAAGTAAGAAGTTGTAATTTGTGTTAGGTTTGTTGGAGATACAGAAAATAAACAACGAACAGGTACAATATAATAGAAAGGATAATACTATGAAATTAGAAACAAATATTAAAATCAAGGTTCAACCTTCAAACCAAATCTTACTTGGAACAAAGTAATTCATCGAGGCACATATAGCTCACGCTTTCCTTAAAACAGATTCGTCCCCTCCAGTTGTGCACAAGAATTCGACGGACCAAAAACTACAAACCACTTCTGCCTAGGACTCAAAAACAAAGAAGAATACTTGTGATAGTTGTGAGTGTTTTTCGTGAGTTCGAAACTGTAGAAAATTGCCTCATATATAGGCTAGTCATGGGGGTGTTACAAAATGATTTAAATTCCGATTGTATGAGCATGTTTAATTATGATGGTTACAAAACTTTATGCACTAATTCATGGTGCCATTAAACCTCTCAACAGCTAGTTTCGGATTTATTACTGGAAGGATAAAAAAAAATTTGCAAAACGTAACCCATGCAAGGCAAGCTCAACAAACCAGGTATTCGCATCGCCCTCTTTGTACGTGCACACATTGGGCCCCTAACCCACCTGGGTCGTGATTTGCACCCCCTCTTATGCTTGAAAGAGTCTCTTAGGTACAATATCTTACCCAAGCACAAAAGCTCAACCGCTTAAAAATCATATCAAGCTTTAATGCCTAACCAATGTAGGACTCCACTTTTAGGCTTCTTTTCAACAAAATCTAAATATCAATGGGCATATTTTGAGCATCAATTTCTTATTCACCTAATTACCATTTTGAGCATAAAAATATAATATTTTGATCTCCTCGCGACAAAGAACATAAATTTCCCAAGATTTGCCACATCCCACTAAAATTATGCCTCAAAATGGTTATTAACCATTTTTTCTAACAAAACTGTCGATCCATGACATAAAGAGTGTTGAATCTTGACTTATGGAGTGTTTGGTGGGTGGTTAGAACCGTTAGTTAGAACTGTTTTTACTATAACATGTGAGAGCTTTACACTGTAATGATTTTTTTATTGTTACTATGAAATGTGAGAGCTATACACAGTTTATAACTGAGAAAGTAGTTTGGACCACTTTTTGCCAAACACCCTATTATTTATTCCCATAAATTATCATGCATTATTGAAGAAAACAATGTGCACGCTCCTTCCTTGCACTTTCACTTCTGGACTTCTACAAGAGGAAAAATGGCAATGAAGAGGGAAACACACGCTTGAAAAAAGTGCATATAAAAAGACATACAGGGGGTTTGTCAATAAATAGAGAAAAATTCTCATATATTGGAATAAAATACAAAAAAAATTACTACTGTATAAAAATCTCATATGTTATAATATTTTTAACCACAATTGGTTCTAACTACGATTCTAATTTTTTCTCAAACACCCTATTAATTTGAAGGGCAAAAAATAAGAATTAAATATAATAATCAAAAGTTATGTATATAAGATATACTCAACTGGGAAGTTGAGCTAAAGTGACGACTAGGATGTTGGACTTCCGTGATGCCAACTAGAAAAGGTCTACTCTTTTGACAACTTTCTTAGATGGCATCCAGGGAGCCAGGGAGCTATGCAGGAATAATTCATTCCCAAGAATTGCTCTGTTCTTATACTCTAGGGATGCAAGCTCCAAATTGTGAGAGACCCACGAGTAGAGTTTAATAACAGAATATAAACGGAGTTTATTGGGACCAATTGCATCTCTTGCATACGAAAATCCACAACTTTTTTTTTTTTTTTTGGATCATTGAGCAGAATAGCATTTTTCTTCATGATTCCCTTTGCATGATGAAGGTGGTTAAAGCCTTTAATTTGCATCTCTTGATCGGTTTTGCACAATCTGCAGAAACTCACACATCGTTAATAGCACAAAAGATGTCAACTTCTCGTGGGCAATAATTCTTACTTATGAGCTATTCACGTATTGAGGTCTCATTATAATGTCTTGTACAGTTATAATCACATAACTAAAAGTTAATAGTAAAAAATAATTGTGGCCAAAGAAAAAAAAAAGAAAAAAAGAAATGCTAATTACATGTGATAATTAAAAGTGCCCTAATGGGGATCCACATCTGGCATGCAAATTCTACTTTTGAAGATGTAAAAGCTATATGGTATGTTTATACTCTTGCTGAAGTCATATTGTCTCTCTTTTGTGCGTGTGAAGAGTTATATGTGTGGTGATTATTTGATAAAGGGATATTAAAACGAAAAAGAAAAAGGTTTCCAAAAAATATAGCTGAAAACTACGTATAGAAATGGCTTTCCAAAAGATATCTTTATGTGCAAGAAGACAAAGTCATATCTCAGCACGGCTATTCACATAATAATGTTATGTTGGACTAGAAAATAGTTAAAGCATACCAAGGGGCCGTTTGGTTCGAGTATTTAAATAGAGTATTTAAATAAAGATTTAAATTTTTGTGAGAGAAAATACTGTAGCAAAATGATTCAAACCGTGATTTGAATATTCAAACAAACGGGCCCAAAGTTCATTCGACCGTTAAATAAATTAATCATTCATTCAAATTGGCTACATGCAATAATAAATTAAGGAGATACATATATTTATAGGAAAGAGTAACTGATGTTCAATACAAGGAATTTAATTAAAACCAAATTCAGATGCTCTACCATCATCCTAATTGAGCATTGGTAGATTTAGTTAAATTAGATATTCTCCATGGACCTCAAATATTAGCTCTTTGGCATCTCCAAAACAAAAGCGCAAATAGCTATTCTCTTTCCAACTTAATAATTAGCCAAATTAAGTAAATACTTGACATTTAACTAGCTCAGATATAAACTTACCAATACGGTGAAGCTAAACAATTAAACCTTGTACAATATGGCATTAAAAGACATGTAAATGGGAGTATTGATGAATTTCAACAACATCATCTGCATGTCTCTTACTCTCTCTCCACAAAATACTTGCATATCTTCTCTTGCAACAATACATATAGAAATGAAATTTTACAAAGTAAGGAATGAATTGGTGAATGATTATCTGATATATAAAGAAATGGTGGTAATGAGGATATATTTATGCAAAGACAGTGAAAGTCCGTCCATAAACGTTGCAACTTGGAGGAGACGGCTGAGATTTTTTTTTTTTTCCTCCCTTTCCTATCCAGTTAATTAATTCGATAATATAACAACTTTGATCTCTCTCAATTTTCAAAGAAAACTAAACAAATGCAATGTAATAGTTGCTTGTATTATGTATCCTTCCACTGATAATTAAAAAAGAGAGAAAAGAGAAAGAACAAATAGATAAGAAAGAGCTAGCACTGTCATCTTTGTACTACATTCTTTATATCCTTATCACTAGCTGTGATAACTATAATTCCCTTCAGGTAAAGAGGGCCAAGAAAGGGCGGGTTGTACAATTCCACATCGCTTATAAATGATCATAGGTAATAGTTCATATGTAAGGATATCCTCCAATGATATGAGGCCTTTTAGGATAAAACTTAAGAGCAAAACCGTGCGGGCTGAGGTCCAAAACAGACAATATGATACTTAGTGGATGTGCAGGTCATTATAGATAATATTAGAGCCTTGACCTAGCCTAAAGTATGGCCAACAATGAATCGAAACCCCAAAAGATGGGTTGATTGTGACAATCATAATTCCCTTGAGGCAAAAAGAGCCAAAAAAAGGTAAGTTGCCCAATCCGAAGGTGTTCATCGGTTAGTTTTTGTTAGTTTTTAGTCGGTTGATTTCTAACTGATGGCGGTTGGTTTTAAGAAATGTAAACCGAGCACCGACCGATTGTCATTTAGGTTCGATTAGTTTTCGACCGATGATAGTCAGTTTGTAGCAGTTGGTTTTAGACAATAGTAACCAGGCATACTACAGTTAGTAAACTATCAGTAACCTACTTGGTTCCGCTTTTTTTCCCATAATATAAGTATTACATTATTTTAAAAAAACCCAATATTTTTAGACCAACAAGGGTAAGTTAAATAGTAAAAACCAAGAAAGTTAGTAAGAAATTCACCATGTAACAATAAAGTACAAAATTTTAAAGCTCAAACATAATATGGCTTTTTTTATGGATATATGATATGGTGTTTCATGTATGATACATTATTGTAATGTATACTTATATTTTTTAAAAGAACAAATTAGTCGGTTGGTTTGGTTTTCAACTAACAAAAAACTCTTCCGAAAACCTAACCGCTCACTTTGTGGGCGGTCGGCTTTCCGACCGAATCGGTCGATTTTGCTATCGGAATCGTACGGGCATAGGTTTAAAATAGACAATATCATACCTAATAAAGATGCAGGTCATTACACTAGCAGATTTAGTGGGCCTGGAATAATGCATTACTCACCAAGCAATAGGGCTTGACTATAGAACCTTTAAAAAACATTATTGTCGGCGTATGAGGAGTTTCTTTGATAACTCTCAAAGCTAAACTCGTCATAAAGTTTAGAAGCAAGTAAGACTATTTTACTCAGTGAATGTAATTTGTGGAGTACAGTAAAACAATAGCATCCATCACCAATAGGGTGATGTATTAATTTAATTTTTTTCTCCAAAATAGGTTAAAGTGAAACAGGACTCATCCTCAAAGTAGAATACTACATTTTAGGTTTGATACGACCTCCCAATTTGAGTGCGGGAAATAGAATAGCACCAAGATCCCTTTATCTTCATTACCAGAATATATAAATAGTGTCCATCTCAGTAGTAGCTGGGAATAGTCGGGATTAACTGCTCTTTCATGCACTGGCATAGGCGACCTAACAATGCAACAAAGCCACTGCACGAGACAAATTACAGCCTAAGATTAATGGGTGGTTCTAACGGATTGTCCCATGGCCGTTTGTGGGCCAACCAACAAATATACAAATATGTTTTCTCTTCATGAATTACTGTGCATAAATAGATTTTCTTCCACGTGTGTGTTAAGAAAAACCTGTAGTTTCTTTCCCCAGTGAAACACATTTTCGTCCGTGAACTTTGGGTTTAGGGTTTCAGTGCATCATGTCACATTCTATTCCCTATTCCCTATTCCCTAGGCTCGAAAAAGCGCAAACTGATCTCTAAAATAGGCTGCATTTACCATTTCCCTGACAGTCTTCAGAATGTTTAATTTAGGCAGAAGCCAATCCAATACATGCAATTTCTGTCCAAAATTCTCATGGATTTTGTGAGCGATGGTTTCTTTTCTTTTTTCTTTTAATTTGGGTAGAAGCTTAGTTTCATTTTATTTTTTAAGGGGTAATTTTGCACTTTTAAAATTTAGAGGACAAAATAATAAATGGTACAATATTTTATTTTATTTTTATATTTTAGCAGTTTTTTGTACTTTTAAGTATAGCAGTGACAAAACCAACAATAGTAAGATTTTCTGCCACCAACAATAGTGGTGTTTTCAGTGGACACCGAGGATTACCGCCGGTGACTCCAAAATGTCATCATAAATAGTAGCGGTTACCGACCGGTAACTACAACACTATGTTTGGTATGGTAGGAGGGAGAGATAGATAGGGAGAGGGGTGAAGGCAGAGAGATTGAAAGAGACGTTAAATCTTTTGTTTGGTTGGAGGAAGAATGGGAAGAAAAGGAGAGGTGGAAGGATGTGGTATTCTCCATGACCTACCAAATTAGATCTTTCTACTGATGAAAGGACGTAAGTAATCTATTACTTGTAAATAATTAAAAAAATAGTAATAAATATACTATATAGTAATTTCACAAATAATTATCTCTTTATTTTACTAAATAACATTTAGAAGATTACTACAATTTTTTCTATCTTTCCAACTCTCTCCATCTTTACCACTCTTTATCACTCCTATTAAAGGAAATGTAAAGTACCACGATAGACACCGATGGTTACCAAACGGTGTTTAAAGAAATACCTTTCCTTCAGGGCATAAAGCTATCCAAGGCATGGATTTGTGGCGTGTAAAGAGCCCTCGTATGTCAAATATCCTAGACTGAACTGGGCTAAACCTACCACAGATAAAATTTGGGCAAGTTTCAGCCGAAGCCCAGCCTTATCCTTCTCCTTCTCTTTTATTTATTTATTTATTTATTTTTATTTTATTTTATTTTATACTTTTGTTTTATATTTTTATGCTTTTTCCCGTCAATTTGGGACTTTTTTTTTTTTGGAGGAAGTCAATTTTAGACAATGCACCTATGAACATGGCAACATACGTAGTCTCAATGAGTTCTAGAAAGTTCTCTAAAGTGGAAAAGTAGGTTTTATAAGGTGATAAATTGTGCAAGCTGTTAAGCATTTATCAACTTTGGTTTCCAAGTGCTAATCATCATATGCTCATAGCGTAGGAAACAGGACAGACTTCTTAGAAACCTTTTCCCAAAAATGATTTATGTTGCTGAACTTTCCCAAATATGATTAAACTAGCAAAGTGTCCTGTTGTCTATTCTATTCCCCTTAATACATTGATGGGCTTGCCTTATTCCACTTTCTTGTTTTGGACATTATATATCTTTTTAATTAATAGGATACTGTTATATCTTACATTTTGAGTTAGTGAAATCTTGTATTTTCTATATTCTCAAGGCTATACCTTCAATTTTTAAATTAATGTTAAATTTGTATAGTTTCTAGATTAAAATCGAGTTGAACTCCTAAATTACTTTTAAAGGTAATGTAACGCCCCTATATGGGGGTTAACAGTTTTTAATGAGATAAAATAAAAATAAATAATAAAAGTAAAACCTTAAAAATAAAATTTGCCCGGGACTTAAATGAAAACTCTCAACTCAAAAATAAAAATATAAACGACAAATAAACCACAGTTTTAATGTAACACCTTAAATTTAATAATATAAACTGTTGTCATCGTCATTTTAACCCTCAACACATTATAATACAATCACAGAAAGTAACAATTGATGCTTACATTATCATGAAGAACATTCTCAACGATTGAAGCAGTCCCAATGTAATATAGTTACATCACTTCCTCAACTATATTTCTCGTAGCCACCTCACACTTAGTGAGTCCTGAAAAGATATAAACATAAGGGTATGAGCAACACTATGCTCAGTAGAGAAAGCCATTACTCACCTTTAGGTTTTTATCATTACCACATTAAAATCTGCATGGTTAGTAAGTCACATCATATTCCAGATTATGAGGTTTATTATGATCACATCTTATGGATACCGTAGTTAATCATTACCAAGTGTCATAATTACACATTTATACAAATATTACCAATCATCATTGTTCCTAGGTATCCATGTTAAATTGAGTATCACTCAACTCATCGAAACCCAAATGGGCGCACTTGATCACCCTATAAACATTCCAAGGGTGTTCCGGTGAGGGGACATCAAGCCCCAAGTCCTCACCAAATCAATTCCTGTACAGTGTGTTTTGGGACTTTCAACCCAAGGAAGCGTCATCGCCTTCCCCCTATTTTACCTTTTAGGGTATTCATGCCCAAGGACGTAACCGTCGCCCTCTTCATGTCTCACAAATTCTCTATATTGAATCATTATTAATAGAGTTAGTTTTCCTAACCATGCTTCTCAATTTATAACATGTGTCAATTCATTATGTTCCTCGCCGTACAATACAAGACGAGTCCATGTCATAGTTTCATATGTGATACTCATATAATATCAGTTCAACATAGATATATATATATTGCGGCAAAACAATCAATTTTAATTCTATAAAAACCTCACAAAAGATGAGTAATAGAATCCCTACCTTTCAAGCTTATCAACAGTCTCTTAATCCTGGAATCAATTAACGTTAGCTCCATACTCCCTTGATCTTGAACTCCAAGCAAAACAGATCCAGTTGATCTCGCTGTATCTACGAAGCATCCTCTGTAGTGCTCCTCGAGCGACTATGAATGGCTAGGAATGCTTCCTGGAGATCATACATTCTTAAAAACGTCATTCTGGACTCCGATACTGCTGTTTGAATCGCCTCGATTCGCGTGCAGTCGGTACCGGATGATTTTCATCGGAGTGGAATTTACTCAAACGGAGGTCACCATTGCATCCAGAGCATCGAAACGAGTCAGGAGGCGGTCTCGGATCTTCGATCGGAGGTCCGGATCACAAAATCCCAATTTAGCCTTTGACTGGCCGTTGACCGGCGTTGACCACCGTTGACCGGCGTTGACCAACTTTGACCGTCGTTGACCGGCGTCAATCGGGGTCCGTTGGCAGCTGGGCTCGGGCCTACCCCCCCTAAATCGACCCTTCTGAGTCCAATGGCGGGGTCAATTTCATCCAATTCTGCCTCTAACATAGCGGGTCGTGAAGTACAACGTCGGTAGAAATGGATGAGCTCCGATCTTGATTCTCCGACGATGGAAACCTGAAATTGGCTGAGGGCTTTTGCTACCCATCCTCCTATGAGCATTTCCCCTCATCCAATTTGAAGAAACGTGGCTGGGAAGAGCCAAAACGGAGGCTCCCGCGGCGGTTGACGGCGGCGTTGGCCGTTGTCCGGCGAAACCGGCTCCTTCCGTGCAATTGATCGAGGGGTTTTACTCCCCTTGATCCTATGAACTCATTGGGAGGGGTGGTGTCAGTCACCTCCTCCGGCAAGGCGGAGTTCCACCATGGGGGCGGCGGTGCACGGCGGCAATAGGCGGGCAGAGCAATCCGGCGGTTGTTGAGCTGCCACCAAGGGTGGGTTTTGTTCCTCTCATCACGGTGGTCGTGTAGGAACAAGAATCACGTCGATCGGACGTCGGACGGCGAAGATATCTCGTCGGAAAGAAATGGGTTTTGCCGCCACTTTGGGCGGCGCGTGTGGTCTCCTCCGGCGGCGTTTTGGGCGGCGCGGCACCTCGTTGGACTCAGCTCGTCGAGAGCTTTCCATTGGTGCGGGAGGTGTCGAAAACGGATGCCGAAATCTCAAACGATCTTTGAGGAGAGAGAGAGAATTTTTTAGAGAGAGAAAGTAGAGAGAGAGAGAGTTTCGAATTATGAGAGATTTTCTGATTTTTTTTTATATATATACTAGGTAATTAATCTAATTACCTTAATACCCTTAGGAGAATAACGGGTGTCACAGCTCTACCCCCCTTAAAGAAATTTCGTCCTCGAAATTTCAATTCTAGTAATACTAGTAAAAATTATGATTCCAATTCTGAGTCTAAACCGTTAATGTTGTTTGTCCTCCAAATTTAAGTTATCGTATCTCCACTTATTTACTTGCATAATAAATCTTACTCTAAATTCTAAATCCCTCAATGAGAGTATTTCTGACAAGTTTCAACTTGTAACACCGTATAATAGTCTAAGAATCTGATCAGGCATACGTATTGACCATACCATGATTCCAGTCCTTCATTGTCCATGGACTGTGATTTACAATCACATTTAAGGAGATTGCCAGAGAAATTTTATATACTTCATCTTTAGGTTCCTTTTCCTTTTTGAGTAAGGAAAAGTCAAATATATTTGATTTCATACCTCAACTAATAAACTAAAACATAATCATAAAACATATATCACAAACACTTCTATTCAAAACCATACATTAAACTTATTCATAGAGATATTAAACGGAATCTCTGGTTGCAAACATACCCGACATATTTTTCATTAAACAGCTATCCTCATGACACAAACATTCAATCCAAATAATATACTCATATTTCATATGGAATATCCCCATAACTAACTCTGGTACTTCCACATAATATTAACAGAATATTACACATTACAAACATAATACGGATACGTTTTGAGAGTACAAGGCACTCCGTATACCAGCTATCCATATCATGCATGCTTAGAGGATACAAAAACATCGATAAACAAAAGATCGGACCTTAAGAAGGATGTGTTTCGAGAGCATCAAGTACTCCGTATCCAGCCATCCCGGCATTAGGCTCAATGAATCTAAAAGATTTAACAACGACGTACCACAAGAAACACAGAATACAAGGCAAACGGTTATTCGTAACACACGAAATACGGACACACATGCCTACATGCCAAAGATAAAACAAAAAGATTACAGATGGAGATTCAAATCAATTGGCCGCTCCCGGCTTTCCCTTTCCCATTCAAGCTTGGATGTTGCAGTGTCAGATTCTGGATGTACGATTTGCATTTTATCTATCAATTCCTCAGTTGTTGAAGCAGTAACAAAGATTTGTCTCTCCGATTCTGTAGTGATGTTTTCTTCCACAGCGTAATCTAGAAATTTCAAAAGACCGTCATAAAAACCATTTACATTCAGCAGTCCCAAAGGTTTGGAATAAAAGCCCAACAATTGCCCACAAGAAACTACAAATATTTCCTCAAGAGTACCTAGACCACCAAGTAATGCTATAAAAGCATCAGAATTATAGATTATGTCTTTAAAATTTTTAGGGATACTCTTGACTCCTTCTCCCTTACCTATGACTTCCTTATAAAGGTTTCCTTCAACTGGAATATGAGGCCAAATTCTTACATCAGTAGCGTCGCTAGACCTAGCTGCTAGTGCCATATTTACCATCATTTTTATACTACCACCCCCATAGATTATGTTAATCTTCTTGCGTGCTAGGACTTGCCCTAAGTGATTTGCAGCTTCTAAATAAGCTTTATCTTTTCCAAGGCTGGAACCACAAAAGACACAGACATTCTTTATTTTCTTCGTGGACTGGGAGGTAGACATATTTGGTTTATAGAAGTGGTTGCTTAATGTCTACTCCACTTAGACTTCGGGTTCTATATGAGATTTTAAAGATGAGAAATATACAAAAAGGGCTAAAGAGATAGACGAGTAGGTAATGAAAAGGTAATCCAAAGATTTAAACAAAATCTTATGCGGATAAGAAAGTATGATAAGGTGATTGATAGTTTACAGAAAATCTGATTCACTTTTTGAAAAAGATTAGACTCTAATTGTATAACTTTTGACAATTGAGAACAATTCGACAGAAGACCCTCATGACACAACTGTAGACTTTTTGACAAATATACACCGAGTCTAGAAATTTAATATAAACGACAAATACTGTAGAACTTTTGAAATTTGAGACACAAATCTTGAAATATCTGGATAAGCTTTTCAAAATTCAAACATATTACTGTACCGTATGTGACGTGTCTGATAAGATAATATATTTTATTATATATATATTTAAGAAAACATAAATTAAATAAGATATTAACACTTACTGTATCAATCTAATAATCACAATTATTTCAAACACAAAAGCAAATATTCTGAGTAAAAGAAAAACACAAACTGTTGAACATCAGCTAAAACTGCTTCAAATAAGTAAAGACTAAATAACCTTTATAGAGCGATGACTTATTCCCCATCCAGTTTTCTTATGGCTTGGCAAACAGGATCTAGAAATACCATATTCCTGAGGCGTTGTCTTTCTGTATAAAATTTAGGCCAGAGTTTAAAAATAGCTCCTTGAACATATCCACTAGGGTGACCGTGGAGAGGAGGATGGATGCTATCCAAGTTCTCCTTTGAAAGTCCATTCCTACAAAACCTTATTTGATCCTCTCTATTCGTTGACATATAACCAGGTGAAGTACATTTACCGTTACAATTTTGTCTTCCACATTTGTTACAAGTGACCACGATGGCACGAGCTCTTCTTTTCATTGCACTACGACTGGTACTTGTTCCTGGTAAACCGACATCTTGACTAAAGTCACTCGGACGGATTTTCCCCTCTATCAACATTCTCACATCACAAGGGATGCCAAAATGCATAAGAATCCACAACCGAGTAATTCTAGCCTTATATTTCTTTCTGAGAATCTTTTGGGAGAGTGATGGGAAATACTTTCTCATGTGTTGGTACTGTGGGTCCATGATGAGATGAAAGAAGAGTAAATAGAAAGGAAAAATTAAGATAGTAAATTGCAGAATCCTAGAATTCCTTCTTCTTTTAGAGAAAAAGAAGAATTTTTAATGAAAAAGAAGAGGATTTGCGATTTAGAGAGAAAATAACAAATTAAGAGAGAAAAAGTGAACTCGGAGAAATAAGCTCCTATGCACAGTAAACGTATATGTAAACAATGATTAAACCACTGTATATGACACGTATGGAGACCACGTGGGAGAGACAGTGTGAATCAAACTGATTTAAGATTTGAACTAGGCCCAAATGTTCTAAGTTGAAAATGGTCAAGTTGTTTCGGGCCTTAACACATTTAGAACGAGTTAAATAACAAACATAAAATTGAAAACCAATTTGTATAAATCTTAAACCAAATTTAAAGCCCACTATAGATAAAGTTAATTATGAACAACAAATCTAATTTAACGACAACAAGGATCTTCCTGAATGATATTTAAAATCATTTCATGACAACATAATCTTCCAGCAACTCAAATAATTTTGTTTTAATCAAAACCTTATTGAACAATGCATACACCCATATGTTATTCATAATACTCAACATCTATCAATGGATTCATCATCATTACTACCAAGGGTTTAGAATGTGACTAACCTTGAAATCAATACGATTTACGTCTTTCAACGTAGACCATATCAATGAACAAAGACACTCGATGTTACTACTTAAGAACATCTACAATCCCCACAATTCCACTTATACAATATATAATTTCCTCATATAACAAAACCTTAGGTAACCAAAAGATTCACATCTAAACATCTAAAACTTAAACATTTTATCGTAATTATCCAAAATTATTATAAGTGCCTTAAGTATTATGATTTACTTAAGGAAACTCCTATTGATCATTTTTTTTTTCTATTGCATCTATATATAAAGATTCACTGATATACTTAAATACAATGTACGTAACAAAATATTCCAATTTTGAGATTCATGCATTCTAGACTTTACACAGTCTCAACAGACCAAAAGTCTAACATTTATCTCTCTCAAGATTCAATACCATGATTCCCAACTTATATCATATTCCTCAAATAAATAGAACTTTTAAGAAAAGATATTGACACTTATGTGCTCCATCGAATCCACACATAATCATTACTTAGGTTTGAATCAATTACGAAAAATTTGGCATATCTATGTCAAACTTTAAAATCAATAAATCAAGCCTTATATTTCTTATTGTTTTTCACGAGACAAAAGGCTCTTAAATCCTCGTATCTATACGAATTTCTCATCGTTTATATGAATTAAATATGCTTATAAATCCAAATATTATACGAATCTCTCATAAGCATTCTACTTATAAACTCATTCCATATAATTATCATTCCCTTATAACTATTAATACTTTCCTTCTATATAATTATTGTACTCATATAACTATTGATATTTTTATTCTATGGCCTTTCCATGTTACATCCTTTTAGACTGTATAAATCAATGTGAAGGTTCATTTTGATGATGACAATGAAAATTCAGCTTCAAAACCATCTCAAAAATATATTTTTTTTAAAGTGGTGCTACACTCCCTAGGTTAACCGAACCTAGGCTCTGATACCAAAAATTCTGTAACGCCCCTATATGGGGGTTAACAGTTTTTAATGAGATAAAATAAAAATAAATAATAAAAGTAAAACCTTAAAAATAAAATTTGCCCGGGACTTAAATGAAAACTCTCAACTCAAAAATAAAAATATAAACGACAAATAAACCACAGTTTTAATGTAGCACCTTAAATTTAATAATATAAACTGTTGTTATCGTCATTTTAACCCTCAACACATTGTAATACAGTCACAGAAAGTAACAATTGATGCTTACATTATCATGAAGAACATTCTCAACGATTGAAGCAGTCCCAATGTAATATAGTTACATCACTTCCTTAACTATATTTCTCGTAGCCACCTCACACTTAGTGAGTCCTAAAAAGATATAAACATAAGGGTATGAGCAACACTATGCTCAGTAGAGAAAGCCATTACTCACCTTTAGGTTTTTATCATTACCACATTAAAATCTGCATGGTTAGTAAGTCACATCATATTCCAGATTATGAGGTTTATTATGATCACATCTTATGGATACCGTAGTTAATCATTACCAAGTATCATAATTACACATTTATACAAATATTACCAATCATCATTGTTCCTAGGTATCCATGTTAAATTGAGTATCACTCAACTCATCGAAACCCAAATGGGCGCACTTGATCACCCTATAAACATTCCAAGGGTGTTCCGGTGAGGGGACATCAAGCCCCGAGTCCTCACCAAATCAATTCCTGTACAGTGTGTTCTGGGACTTTCAACCCAAGGAAGCGTCATCGCCTTCCCCCTATTTTACCTTTTAGGGTATTCATGCCCAAGGACGTAACCGTCGCCCTCTTCATGTCTCACAAATTCTCTATATTGAATCATTATTAATAGAGTTAGTTTTCCTAACCATGCTTCTCAATTTATAACATGTGTCAATTCATTATGTTCCTCGCCGTACAATACAAGACGAGTCCATGTCATAGTTTCATATGTGATACTCATATAATATCAGTTCAACATAGATATATATATATTGCGGCAAAACAATCAATTTTAATTCTATAAAAACCTCACAAAAGATAAGTAATAGAATCCCTACCTTTCAAGCTTATCAACAGTCTCTTAATCCTGGAATCAATTAACGTTAGCTCCATACTCCCTTGATCTTGAACTCCAAGCAAAACAGATCCAATTGTATCTCGCTGTATCTACGAAGCATCCTCTGTAGTGCTCCTCGAGCGACTATGAATGGCTAGGAATGCTTCCTGGAGATCATACATTCTTGAAAACGTCATTCTGGACTCCGATACTGCTGTTTGAATCGCCTCGATTCGCGTGCAGTCGGTACCGGATGATTTTCATCGGAGTGGAATTTGCTCAAACGGAGGTCACCATTGCATCCAGAGCATCGAAACGAGTCAGGAGGCGGTCTCGGATCTTCGATCGGAGGTCCGGATCACAAAATCCCAATTTAGCCTTTGACTAGCCGTTGACCAGCGTTGACCAACTTTGACCGTCGTTGACCGGCGTCAATCGGGGTCCGTTGGCAGCTGGGCTCGGGCCTACCCCCCCTAAATCGACCCTTCTGAGTCCAATGGCGGGGTCAATTTCACCCAATTCTGCCTCTAACATAGCGGGTCGTGAAGTACAACGTCGGTAGAAATGGATGAGCTCCAATCTTGATTCTCCGACGATGGAAACCTGAAATTGGCTGAGGGCTTTTGCTACCCATCCTCCTATGAGCATTTCCCCTCATCCAATTTGAAGAAACGTGGCTGGGAAGAGCCAAAACGGAGGCTCCCGCGGCG
This sequence comes from Artocarpus heterophyllus, assembly GCA_025403435.1. Lineage (NCBI taxonomy): Eukaryota > Viridiplantae > Streptophyta > Magnoliopsida > Rosales > Moraceae > Artocarpus > Artocarpus heterophyllus. Next base: position 21,234,385 of record CM046348.1, on the reverse strand, counting down.
GTTGACGGCGGCGTTGGCCGTTCTCCGGCGAAACCGGCTCCTTCCGTGCAATTGGTCGAGGGGTTTTACTCCCCTTGATCCTATGAACTCATTGGGAGGGGTGGTGTCAGTCACCTCCTCCGGCAAGGCAGAGTTCCACCATGGGGGCGGTGGTGCACGGCGGCAATAGGCGGGCAGAGCAATCCGGCGGTTGTTGAGCTGCCACCAAGGGTAGGTTTTGTTCCTCTCATCACGGTGGTCGTGTAGGAACAAGAATCACATCGATCGGACGTCAGACGGCGAAGATATCTCGTCGGAAAGAAATGGGTTTTGCCGCCACTTTGGGCGGCGCGTGTGGTCTCCTCCGGCGGCGTTTTGGGCGGCGCGGCACCTCGTTGGACTCAGCTCGTCGAGAGCTTTCCATTGGTGCGGGAGGTGTCGAAAACGGATGCCGAAATCTCAAACGATCTTTGAGGAGAGAGAGAGAATTTTTTAGAGAGAGAAAGTAGAGAGAGAGAGAGTTTCGAATTATGAGAGATTTTCTGATTTTTTTTTTATATATATACTAGGTAATTAATCTAATTACCTTAATACCCTTAGGAGAATAACGGGTGTCACAGGTAAATTTAATAAATTTTTATTGTACATTTAACACTATAATAACGTGCCACGAATTTCAATTTGTATCTTTCATTTCCCTAAACTTCAAAATGTTGCCTATTTTTCTCCTTTCATTAAGGTTATAGATGAATGTATAATGTAGATCATATATTCTTTTTTTAAGGATATTTAAGTAATTTAACGCTATAAACTTGTTTATCGAAAATTGAGTGGCCAAAATTAAAGGATTAAAACTTAAGTTCAAAATTCTAATTATTTGAAAAAAAAAATAGACATTAAAATTCTGCAAAAAAAAAAAAAAAAAACTATATGCTCTTTCTCTTCTTTCCTAGAAAATGTATATCAACAGGAATCCGATTGTATAAATTAACTGGAGGGGAATGGATTGTACAAATTGAAATTCAGTGCGCACATTGTTACAATTCTAAAAGTTCAGGGGAATATATGAAATTTACAATGCTTAATTTGTGTTTGGTAGATATTTTCATATTACCTGTAAATAGTATATTCACCAATCTAGGGATCAAATAAATCATCAACTGTTGACGCAGAAAAATTATGGTATAAGGCTAGAGGTACGCAAGAGAGCGTCCTATAGTATATGTTTTGAGAAACTCAAAATGAAAGTCATGTAAAATGATAATAATATCTAGCATTTAAACATAAAGGAGTTTACATAAAATGATAAAATGGTAAACCTTCTCTTTTAACAAATGGATATAAAAGAGGGTAATGTGTGCTTATATTTTGTGTGTCGAGGTGCTTTCTTTTTTTTGGGTCTTTAACATGCGCTTTTACTATTTAGCATGAGCGTTATTTATTCATACCAATGAAATTAGGTTAAAGGCACATATGGCTAAATGTTTGTAGTAGAAAACTAAAATGCCTTCTTTTGAAACTAAATTCAGAATTGGTCAAAACCAAAAATTTATTTAGTTGTAAGGACTATAATAATAATGTATAAAAAAAGGTCATAATATCTAGCAAAAGGGTTTTTTATCACCATCAATTTTATTTGATGACCCAATATTTTAATGGTGTATTATTGATGTCAACTAGCTATTAAATGACTACTCTTAGGGTGGGGTAATAGACATTTACATTTGAATTTCAATAGCTATTAATCGAAAATTCTGCTCACAATGAAAATTATATGGATAAATCTAGTTTAAAATCCACAATTTGCAACTATAAATTACGTTTGAATTTCATTGACGCACACAACAACAAGGCACACACTATTTTAATGACTAAAGACATTTAGTTTTTTTTTTTTAATAACCAAATTCTTTTATTCGTAGTGACAAAACTTCTTCATTATACGTTTGAAAAATGTCCGTACGTAAATTATAATGAGGAAAATAAAAGTAAGATATATTTTAGTAGCTAAATAACTTTTAATGACCAGATAATTTTGTTAATGACTGTACTTATTTTTTCAATGACTAGTTAGTATTTCTAACAATTAAGATACTTAGTTTTTTAATGACTAAACATCTTATTTTGCTTTCAATGGCTATACTCCTTTTTCCAATGATTTTTTAGTTATTCCAATAATTAGTTTTTTTAATGACCATACTTCTTAATTTGTTTTTTAAGAACTATACTATAAGTTCGTTTTAATGACTATATTATTTTATGACAAAACTTTTTTAATGACTACAGTTTTATTTTTCTAATGACTATACAATTTCAATGCCAAAGTTTTTAATAACTAAAGAGCAAACTATTTAATAAGTTTTTAATAACTAAAGAGCAAACTATTTAATAAAGATCTTTTGTGGTTAAATAAGAGGGAAAGAAAATGAGTCCTTATATAATTCATAAAGTGTTTGAACTTATAGTATCTCCAAATAATTTGGGCACAATAATCAACGAAATAAATTCACATTAGTTGTTATCAAATAATTAATATTAAACAAAAATTTGATTTGCTTACAACACAAAAATTTTGGGTTTGTATATAATAAATATGGGCAAAATTGGTATGGTGGAAAATATTTAATTAGAGTTTTGGCAATGATTGATAATCATATGAAATCAAGCCATTTAGATTGTTAGAGTATCTAAATTAGCTAAAATGGTAATTTTTATAGTGAAATTGGTCTGCATTAAAAACTACACCTTATATTGCAGGGTCTAGTTGCGTTTGTATTTCACTTCTGCTGTTGGAATGAAATCTTCCTTTCAAAAATTAAAAAAAAAAAAAAAAAAAAAAAAAAAAACAACAACAACAACAACAAAGAGGCATAAAAGGTGGGTGAAAATTGAGGGGAAGGTCCAGCTATTAAACTTCAATTTGAATCCTAGAATGATTCTGAAAATTCAGATGTGCATGTGTTTATAGTTTGCCTAACAAGAAAAAGAGACAAGGGAAGGTATTTCATTAAAGACAGAAAAGGGGCAAACCAAATTGGGATTTTGTTTCCTGTTTTGCGTTTACTTTGGTTTATATGCTCTTCACGTATCACGTGAGAATTATTTTAAACTTCGAACAGGTTTGATAACTTCATGAAAGGTTATTGGGCTTGTCAGATTTTTTTTTTTTTAATCCGCGAAAGCTTCAATAATGGACCACTAAAGGCAAAAATACAACGCAAATTCGGAGCCAACGGCCGCCACTCATACAACTAGGCAGTGAAACTACACCCTAGCTTATACATGGCTCTCATAATATGATTACGCCACATGGTGCCACACTTTAGTCATGACTGATCCCAACCCAAACCCCTCTTGTCGAGGGTATGAACATTAAGACTTAAACCATCATCTAGTCAGATATCTAAATAACTTTTGTCTTTAGTAGGCAGAGGAGACATACTAACAGTCGAAGATGAAGAAACCACCTCTGTTATTATAAACTGAATGATCCCAAATCAAACCCTTCTTGTCAAGGGTACAAAAAGGCTTAAACCATTGTCTAGCCAGGCATATAAATACCTTTTATCTTTAACAAGTAGATGAGACATACTAACAGTTGGAGGTGAGGAAATCACCTCTGTTATTACAGACTAAGAAAGACAAAACCAACCAAAATACACATGAACATAAATACATAGAAGTAAAGCTTTGACGAAAGGTCGCCCCTGCCGCCGCCGCCGTTAACACCTCTCCTTTAGCCTGGCCGTGAGTTTCTCCATCTCTGGCGGCACGGATCCTCTTCCCTTCGTTAAATATAGTGTCTTTTTGTGAATCTTACGGTTTTACATTGCGTTTTAAAAAAGAGGAATGCTATGGTATGGGCAACTTTATTCATCAACATTTGTTTACCAATCAACAATCTTTTCAGCTGGATTACCTTCTTGTTGATGATCGCTGAATTTTCTGCGGGATTGTTTTTTCTTTCATAAACATGTCCACTTGCATGCGTGGATACTTGGGGTGGTCCTTATGCTTCTTAAATATAAAGCATTAAATGCTAGAACTTTCATCTTTAATGAACCCTCCAAAAAAAGAAAAAAACCAAGAACTTCCCTACCTTATTGGGAGCATTTTTGGAGTCCTATTCAAGAGGGGGAGGGAAAAAGAAGAGTGACTGCATATCATTCTTTCGGTTTTAATTTACAGCTCAAAGGAAAAATAATCCGAGTCCCATGTTATTAAAACATAAGAATAAGAGGAATTTTTTCATAAATGTCATATTTTAATATTTACTTTTTATAAATGTTACGCATGTTTATTTATAGTACAATTTATAAGAAATATCAATGATAGTATGACATAACTTTTTTAAAATATGGTATGAAAAAATACAACTTTTAAAAGTATGGCATGACATATAATTTTCTCTAGAAAAAATAGCAACTTATAAGGACATTGAGTTACTTCACTTAACAGGTTGACATTTTTAAGATAGAAGCCCAAGTCCTTAATAAGTTTAAATCCATTAAAAACATATTTACATTTTTTTTGTGTAGTGTAGACAATTATTTTGAATAATATTTCATTTATTGATGGTTGCTTTCCAAGCATGATTGACTCTCAAACAGGTTAACCATAATCCATGTATATATATTGGCCATTTGAGCTCTTCCATACTAAGATCATAAACTCTAATATTACACATACTCAAATTGTATAGATTTGAAATATTTTGATTTGAGTTATAAGATTTTAATTGTGTGATTTGAATTACCATTCAAATATACATTTGGGTGCGTATTTAAAGTGTTAATCAATAAAATCGGGATTTGTATTTGGATAGATAGTAAAAAAAAAAAAGCATTTGATGAACTAACAAAACTAACAAAATCTAATATTCGTGACGTATTTAAATATGTAATATGCATATTAATTTATTCATCTCTTCAACATAAAAAAAGAATCATCTTTATTAGATATAAAATGTACAAGTTATAATATTTTTTCTTCAAATATATGAAAGAGAAAAAGGAAATTTTACTCTAGCATATGGATTTGAATCGTGTGAGTTCTGGGAAGATGAAACTCAAGTTTTGCACTAAAAACTGAAATTGAGATTCAAATTGAGGGTGTACCAAATATGTATTGGGCTGTTGGTAATACTCTTGAGTCTAATATTCTTAGTTCAATCTACCAAACAAACAAGTCTTAAATATTCTCATTTTTCTTTCATTATCATCAACATCAACAGCTCCTTGTAACATAGCACTGTATCCGTCCTTTTCCATGCAGCAATTCCTGGTTGCCCAATTAATATTATCCTTAGACAACTTGATGTGCTAAATGTCAATAGTAGTGGGAGGACTTTTCTTTGATTCTTTTCCTCACTCGATTTTTTCTTACTCGATCACCTACTGCCCTTTTCACTTTAGCATCTACTATACAACGAGGACAGTGCTTTTGAAAGGGCTCATTGAACAAAAATTCCCGTTTACAAACAGGTTCAAACTAACTAGTTTAAATTAATAATAATGTAAAATTTTATATACTATAACATAAAATAAAAAACTACAACAATATAAAATCTAATATATTAGAGTATTTAACCAATTTTTTTTAGTTTAAAATAGTTTGTCAAATACTCTCTAACTAAACAAAACTTAATAACGCAAGTACTTGTACCAAATGATAAAATAACTTCCAACTTCCGGTTAAGGGGTCATTTTACATCATCAAAAAGTTTAGGTGCCAAGTACTTTCCCAAATCATTATACAATACCTTTAACTAATTTAACGTTTGGTAACGGTGGAAACTATTAGTGAAAACCGTTTTTATTATAACATGTGAGAGTTTTATATTGTAACAATTTATTTCTTTTTATTATGACGTGTAAAAATTTTATATTATTTATAATTAAATTTGTGGTGTAAACCACTTTTAACTAAACATCCTTTTAATTTATATTATCATATAGTACGTCATATTAACATGTACGATATTGTTTATCATATTTTTTGCCCCAAAAAAATTCTATCGTACCATCCTGAGTATTTTATTGTTTCCATGAGTACCCACATGTTCAGAAGTCAAGATTTCACAATAAATTACTGGAAGGATATGCATGACATAAATTTCACACAAGTACATCCCCCTTTCATGCATGTATAAGTAACTTCTCTTCAAAGCATTCAAAAGAAACCAAAACACAACAACTTGCCTTGTTCTATTTCCATTCAAGAGGATTCAAAGCAAAAGGAAAAGCAGAATAGTTGTTGTTGTTGTTGGATTCAAGAAAACACACACACAAACACAAATCAATAATATTGTAGCTATGAGGAGGCAACAAAAACTCTCTCTTTATCGTCCAATATGGTTTCTTCTTTTATCTCTACTACTAGCACAAAGACCCACTTTTGCCATCAAAAAGGTCAGCAAATGTTCAGTCACACTCTTCTTTTCTTGTTCGTCCACTTGAAACTCTCAGAAAATTGCCCTCTTTCTCTTTTCTTTTCTTTTCTTTTCTTTTCCGAATTAATGCTTATAGCATGTTATTTCGTTTTCTGAATACGACAACTCCTAAATTTGTGTCCTTTTTTTTTTTGGCAGTCATATGTAGTGTACTTGGGAGCTCAATCTCACGGCCCAGATTTCTCACCCTTGACTCGGAGCTTGTGACTCAGTCCCACTATGAGTTCCTCGGATCATTCCTGGGAAGGTTTGTGAACTTAAAAAAAAAAAAAAACACTTGTCATGTACCACCCCACATTTTCTTTTTTCTTTTCCCCTTTTTTTTGGTTTTTTTATACACCAAATATCTCAAAAACCTTATCCATTTCCCACGTTTAAGTTGAAGGTTTTTTTTTTTTGGGTATTTTATACAGTCATGAAGTTGCCAAAGAAGCGTTGTTTTACTCTTACACAAGGCACATCAATGGCTTTGCTGTGGCATTAGAAGAAGAAGTAGCTGCTGAGATTGCTAGTGAGCTTTAAAAAGAAACCAAAACAAACAAAAAATAAACAAATAAATCCTCTTTCTTTTCTTTCTTTTTTTTTTTGCCCTTTCAGTTTTGCTTATGTTTTTTTATTCTTTCTAATTTTTTTCTTTCTCTCATTTGAAACACAGATCATCCTAGAGTAATCTCAGTTTTCTTGAACAAGGGAAGGAAATTACACACAACTCGTTCGTGGGATTTCTTGGGACTAGAGAATAATGGTCTGGTTCCCGAAAGTTCCATTTGGAAGAAAGCAAGATATGGAGAAAATACAATTATTGGTAACCTTGACACTGGTGAGTCAGTAAATGAATATGTTTTTATTATTTTTTATTTAGTGTTTTACTTTCATTCCAATTTTGTCATACTTTCTAGAAAATATGTATTATTTTTTTCTCTTTAAAGTCAAAATCATCAACTTGACAATGAATACCTCCAACGTTAATTACAAAAAAATAATTGAATTCGAAATCATTGACTCACCTGTACAAACAAGGAAAATTCTTTTGTTTTTTAATAAAAAAAGGATTTTTCCTTTTAATATTATTATTATTAGTGTTTTTGTATTAAGCAATTGCGTTCAAAGCTCGCAGCCGTCATATTTGATTTTTTTTTTTTTTTGGCTTTCGTCTTCGTTTTTGGTAGAAGCCAATCCTTGGACCTAACAATTGGTTTGACCTTTTTTATCTTTTCCTTCTTGTTTCGTAGAAATTAACCGTTAGTATGAGTTGATCCACGTTCTTATGTTTCGTCAGTCAAAAGCTCATAAATCATAGACTGAGTCGGGAATCTCGCCACTACAACCCAAAAAAAGAATCTTCCTCTATCTTTCTTTTCGTCTTACAGTTACTGCAAATTTCTTTTTGCCGAAAATCAATATTAAAACGTAGGATTTTAGCTACAAATATCTTGCTGGTTTAATTGACAAAGGCTGAATTTAAGTTTGAGTCCTTGTAAACCTAATTATAGGTGTTGGAAGACTTTTGGTGTTTTTAGGTTTTTTCATAGGTCAACTCTTTAGTCGGGTTAAGCCGTTTTTAACATTATTACTTTCTAAACTTTGGGACTTTTAGCAACTCCCGTTAAACATTCAATTTTTACAATTTATCCCTCAAATTTTTTAAATTATTACAATATGCCTTACTTTGTTAGAATTTTATTTTAATTGAGGATTTAAAATAGTGCATATTACAACAATTTGAAAAGTTCAGGTGTAAATTGCTAAAGTTAAAATATTAGAGAGTAACAGTGCCAAAATCTTTTAAAAAATTATAAAAAAATGGTTAGTCTAATTAAATTAATAATTTTTGAGTTGGATATCAAGTATAAAATTAAGTACCGTTAAGTGGGTCCACATTATTATAAGTTACTAGTATAATTATAATCAATTATTTGAGGTTGGATTTATTAGCTCTAGTAGGGTCTGAGGAACATAAACAAGCCTAATGAAACATAATTAAAGAGTTGTCCATGTGCAATTGACGACTATTATCATTTAAAAAAATAAAAAAAAAGATTGAGGACGATTATCAACCTTTATTTTTGTCGGGAATGCTTGGTAAAGTTTGACATCAAAGATTTTTCTATGATAATGTTAAAAAAAAAAAGGACAAAAGCTTGTTTACTATTGGGAAATGACGAAGTGGTTAAAATTAGAATGTTTGAATATGATGTTTAATATTTTGCTTTTTTGAGATTTCTGGTGCTCACCTTTTGTCACGATTTGGGATTTTATTTTATATATATATATTTTTTTTCCTGTTGTTTCTTAGGTGTATGGCCTGAATCTAAGAGCTTTAGTGATGACGAGTTGGGACCAATTCCACCAAAGTGGAAAGGAATCTGCCAAAAGGGTGTTGATTCCTCATTTCATTGCAATAGGTAATGAAGTATTTTCACTTTCACTAATTCTCTTTGCCCACATTACCTTTTTTATGCCGTTTTCATCTCTTTTCTTGAGTTGAAAAAGTTATTCTTCTGAAGAATCCAGGTGCTGTGTTTTTTTGCTTTCTTTCTTTCTTTTTCTTTTTGTTTTTTAAACGCTTGTAACGATTTATTAAATTTTCTCATGTCTATCTTTTCAAAAAAAAAAAAAAAATCTCATGTTTATGTTTTTTAGGTAGAGTTATTGAAGTCTTCTTTCAAAATTTTGTTAATGTCCTTGGACTTGAACTTGGGATTTTTGGGCTTTTGTTGCTTTTCCTTCTCGAATTTTAACTGAATTGTCAAGCTGTTCTATGAACTTTTTACTGTGGCTTTTGTTGTTTTCATTCCTCGAATTTTAACTGAATTGTCAAGTTGTTTCATGAGTTTTAACTGAATGATGTTAAAATATGAAAAAAAAAAAAAAAAGGTCCTCATACACATGACTTGACATGCTTCAACCATCGTTTGAAATTTTAATGTTTCCTTCACTCGAACTCACATATGATGTACAAAGGCATTTTGTTCAAATTTTGAAAGTCATTATTGATTTGGAGACATTAATATTTTTTAAGGATTAATTATAAAAATTCCTCTTAATTTAAAGCCTTTGTAACATTTTGTTTTTCGAACTTTAAAATATAAAATGCATCCCGGATTTATAAAATATTAAGAAAAGACCTCCTTTTGTTAGAATTTTTAATAAAATTAAAATTTCATGCATAATAATATTTTGGTGGCTCTTTTATGTCTAAAAGTAATTTAAATTTAAAAATTGATATAATTTGAAATTTTAAATTGTTAAAACTATGAACTAAAAAACCTTGAAGAAATCCTTTATCATTTTTTTTAACTTCATGTGACTACACCAAGTGAGCTAGTAGTTTAATGGTTCACTAAACAGTTCAACAATCCCTATTATTTGTGTGATATAGTGTCATTGTTCAAAATCATAATTGAAGGATTTTGTTTTTTTGTTACTATCTCATTGGTTGAGGGAACATATATTACATTTAGTAGTTTAAAGAGCGCAGTGTTACAAGGGCTATAATTGAAGGAAAACTTTTATAATTTATAATTTTTTTAAAAAAATTTTAGGAGTAATTTGTAAAGAATAAAACTTCAAATGGTAGCTTGCTAATCTGAAATCTCAAAGACACAGATATGCCAAATACAAGAAAAGAAGCTTTGGTAGTTGCTAAAGTGTTTTGTGTAGATTTGATTCGCAAGAAGGAATATATCTTCCCCTTGTTCCATCATTACAAATCTTGTCCCAACTTGTTTCCCAAGAAATATTTTCTTTTCTCTTCAGTTCCATTATGGCAAATCTTGTTCAAACTTGAGGAGAGTCCAATTCAAATAATGGCGATAACATGATGAAATATTCAATTTGCTTTGATGTCCAGAAGAATGACATTACAAGGTACTTTCACTTGAACTTTCCTGACCACAATGCTGAGGTAAAACTTGTATTGAGTTCAGAAACCGCCAAAAGAACCATTGAAAGGAGTAGACTGAACTGAACTAATAAAAAGTTTGCTATTATATTTCTTCTTAAAGTTGATCATATCTCTCTCTCTCTCCCTCTCTCTCTCTTTTTTTTTTTTTTTTTTGGGAATAGACCAATGCAACAATGTCATTGCAACTCTTTCATTGTTTTATCCAGTCTGAAAAAACAATATCAGAAACAATAATTTAGAATTATTCTTTTAAATTAAGAATTATTTTCCCTTAACATATCTTATACTCTTTTAAGCAGACCATAAAATGGCCATAAGATTCATAACAATAATTATTAGGCTCATATTCTTGGTATTCATCTTTGCAGTATAACGTTGTGCACAAGTATACAAATTTAGAATCTACATTAGTACCAGATCATTAAAATGTTTTTCGCTTTTTTCTTCTGAGCCTCCATCAATTCTGAGTTGACATTGTACTTCCTTTGCCACCCTTCATCCTGATTCTGGCTCTCTAAGCTGTTGCAATGGCTTTTTTTTTCCACTTTGAAGTGGTCAAAACTCTCTAAGTTCCCTCTCAGTTCATCACTTTCTGCAGAGCAGAGCAAACAGGGGTGTCAATAAAAACCTGTTTGTCCACATGTTGTTGCCTGATATAGCGTAATTCTGCAGTTTACAAGTAGATACATTTTTGCCTAGATTTTAGCTATACTTTTTGAAATCTGTGGAATTATATTGCAGAGGACAAATTAACTTACTGGCATTCGATTTTTATAAGATTTTATTAAATTTAGGTACCGTTTAGTTCTAACATAATTTGATGTTAAAAAACACATAATGTCATGTAAAAATTTTTGCTATCTTATTACCAAATGTTTTTGGTATTTTGTGTTGGTAACATACTTGTGAATGTTGTCTGATTAAAAAAATTAAAGGAAGCTTATTGGAGCAAGATACTTCAACAAAGGCTATGCAGCAGCCGCTGGACCACTCAACTCCTCATTTGACTCACCAAGAGACAGTGATGGCCATGGCTCTCACACATTATCAACTGCAGGTGGCAACTTTGTCCCCGAAGCAAGTGTCTTTGGCTTTGGCAATGGAACAGCCAAAGGTGGATCACCAAAGGCTAGAGTTGCAGCGTACAAAGTCTGCTGGCCGGCAATCGATGGCAATAAGTGCTTTGATGCTGACATCTTGGCTGCATTTGACACAGCAATCCATGATGGTGTGGATGTTTTGTCGGTGTCACTAGGACGATCTGCTGTGCCATACTTCAACAACGGCATTGCGATTGGTCCATTTCATGCCGTCAAGCATGGCATTGTGGTGGTCTGCTCGGCAGGAAACTCTGGCCCCGCAGATGCCACTGTGTCCAATGTCACGCCATGGGAAATCACTGTCGGTGCCAGCACTATGGACAGGGAGTTCCAAAGTTATGTCATCCTTGAAAATAAGAGGAGCTTCAAAGTTGGTATCTGTCCCTTTTAGTAGTCCTGCAGCTAAGGGACATCCAACTCAATCCTTTCTGTTTTCTTGTCTCTGTTGGGAAAACTTAGGTTGCTTCCTAGACAAGAAAGAAGAGAGATTGATTGCTTACCAACAGACAAATTTCACAAACATAACGCATTATGCACCAGCGTAGAAGCGTCTTTTACACATTTTTGAAATTTTTACTTTATTGAAAATTAGGTCCATGGAAGAGCACATGCAAATTATGACCAATGACTTTGTTATCATTTTGTGATTTAAAGGGACAGAGTTTATCACCTAGAGCCCTGCAAAGTGGAAAGTTCTACCCACTTTTGAGTGCTGTAGATGCCAAGGCAGCTACTGCATCAGCTGCAGATGCGTAAGAACAGAATAATTTCAACTTCTTGATAATTATTGATAATCATCCTCTAATTTTCGACCTTATCCGATTGGTTCTTCACATATTCTTATTATCTCATTGGGGTATACTGCAGTTTAAACGCACACAAAATTCGAAATAAAATGCTAAAAGAGATTCTTCTCACCTCACTCACTCACTCACTCACTGTGTCTTTCTTTGTCTTTCTTTCCTTTTTCTTTTTGATTGTGTTTTTAGAGTGAAATGTCAAAGATGAAATTAAAAATTGCCTCAAGTACAAGGTTAACATTTCTTTGAACCACATTGTACCCAATGGGGTTATTGGAATATAGAGATACCAATCTAAGAAAGTCGAAACTACAGAGTACCAAAACGATAATTTCTTTATATTTAATGTGTTTGAACATGAAAAATTAAGCTCTTAGTATGGCTGAATAATGCAGTCTGTTATGCAAGCCTGGAACATTTGACCCCAGAAAGGTGAAAGGGAAGATTTTGGTGTGCCTTGGAGGTCAAAATGCAAGAATGGACAAGGGTCAACAAGCCTTACAAGCAGGTGCTGTTGGGATGATCCTTGCCAACAATGATCTTACTGGAAATGGAATTATTGCTGATCCTCATGTCCTCCCTGCTTCACATATCACTTACATCGACGGCGTCACTGTCTTTACTTACATCAACACCACTAAGTAAGATGTTAAACTAACGATATAAAATCCATATACACCACAAACAAGACTTCATAAAGCATCTCTTTGCTAAAAAATTATGACCAAAAATCATGTATGACTTGTAGGAAGGATGGTTAACTTCCAAATTGTTTGTTTAAGGTTGAGTATATATAAATTCTGAGTAGGTCTTTTGGCGACCTGACCTTTTCAGAAGAGCTTTGATCTTTCAGAAGAGCTTCCTATCAAAGCTAATCAATATTGCTTCTCGAGAAGGAAAGCTCTCCTGAGAAGACTTGAAATTTTATACCAGAGTGTCAGTAAGATCTTCTAAACTATATTTTTAACATATTTAAAACCTATGGTAGATCTAAACATCATTTTTTCATTAGAAAAATCACTTTTGCTTCTCTTCTTCTATTGACGAGAAGCATAAGCAAAAGTAATGACAAATGTGTGCGTAATGTCTTCATTTATTTATTTATCTATCTTTTGTCAAGTTTAGCCTTCATCTCAAGTGACAACATTCTAATTTCCTAATTTTGTTATCAGCTTTATATGATTAGTAGAGTAAAAATGTCTTTGACAGGTCTCTTAGGGGCTACATTATGCCTGCCACAACAAAATTGGGCACCAAGCCAGCTCCATTCATGGCAGCCTTTTCATCAAAAGGGCCTAATACCGTCACACCTGAAATCCTTAAGGTTTGATTTGCACCATGCTTTTGGCCTGCTTGGTTCATTGCTTCAAACTACGAACCAAATATGCTATTAGAAAGTCTCGAAGAGAAGCATCTCAGAAAAAGAAAAGGAAAAGGTTAGTGTTCACAAGTAGTACTAAATGTTGTGTGATAATGTGTTTGCAGCCTGATATTACTGCACCAGGGGTTAGTATCATAGCAGCCTACTCTGAAGCACAAGGACCAACCAACCAAGTGTTTGACAAGAGGAGAGTTTCATTCAACTCGGTATCAGGCACGTCAATGTCATGTCTGTTGGGTTTGGTAACCTAAAAGTTGTGACATTGTACATATTGTTAATAAATAAATAAAATGACATTTATTATTATTTTGGTTGATTATATGTATTATGAATACATTTATAAACATCAAGAAAATTCCATGATTATTTATGTGACTATAAATTTAGCATATAAGTGTTATTTGCTTGGGGATAAAATTTATAGATAATAATCTAAATAGTCCGTAATAATTAATTAAAGTTTGGGATCTTTAATTAAAAATTACAAGTATGGTCCAATCTCATCTAAAATGAAATAGTCATTATCCGGACTATTAATGTAGAGACATTGGGTTGGAGGTACTTTATATAATGAGATTATATAGGACTGGACCAGATAAATTATGAATCTCTAATAATCATCCATTACAAATAGAGTATTCAAATTTATCACTATGATGATCATATATTTGACAGTCTTAATCCTGAGTATTTATTAGACTCTTATTTATTACATTATGTTTTTTGACTTGCATGGTAAGATTTGTCTAAGCACAGATTGTAACTTAGCATCTTGGAAACATAGAGTAATAAATGGCTGGGAATAATATTATACAGATATGGAATCCATTCCTTCCCTTTGGAAGTTAGAAAAATAGTTCTCTTGAGTGATAATTCAAGATTTGAACAGTAGAGCGCTCGTTCATAATAAGATTATGAATTAATTGTTCTTTAGAGAATTATTGGAACTCAAGGATAAAGATGTAATAAGAGAGGTGAACGGAAATTGAACCTAGCTCTTATTATGAACTATTTATGGAGGACTGACTTATATGTAATGATTATATCAATGGACTACTCGTTAATTTTCTTTGAGTAATTATACTATAATCTCAAGAGTTCAGTTTCAGGTTTTTAGTGGAGTAACACTGAAACTAATAAATTTGGCACATTAATTAAAGAGTTTAATTAAATGTCAAATTTATTAGAGCTTGGGTTATAGGTCCATAGGTCCCCAATACCACCTCTGTAACACTATATTAGATTTTGCATAGAATGAATTATACATGTTTAATTTAGAATTTTTGAATTCTGAATTAATTTTTCACACTTGAATTATTAACGTGACACAGAAAAATGTTCTCTGTGACACATAATGTAATGTGATAAATGTTGTCACATTTAACTGAGCATTAGTTAATTAATTGATAATTATTAAAATCTATTCTTAAATAAATATGATTTATTTTTGAATTTAGATTTGGATATATATATATATGGTTTTGAACCAAATCTTTTTATATATATATATAAGATTTTATAATATATTAATATATATATATATATATATTAATATAATATTATAATTAAAAAAAAAAGAAAAGGGAAAGCCGTGAATGAGATTCACGCTTCCCCCCAACACACACATATATATATATATATGCATTCGGTCAAAAAGTCAAAGTCAAAGTAAAAAAAAAAAAAGGAAGGCAAACTCTCACTCACGGCAACTTTACTTTACATATATATACATGTGTGTGTTACCGAAAAAAAAAATAGAATCGGGTAACAGGAAAACGGAAAACAATAGAAGAAAAAGGAAAGGAAAAGAAAAGGAAAGAAAAATTACTAATGGCTCAGTTATAAAAAGGAAGAGATAACAGTTATCTCAGTAATTTTTATTCACATAATTTTTAGAGAGAAAAACTGAGAGTTCTTCTCTAAAGAAAAAGGTCTGCTATCTCATGTGTTGAGTACATAGCAGATTCAGAAAAGTGTGAGGATAATTCATTCTTGCCGCCCACTCGTCTTTCCATTGGTGTGGAGGCCTGGTTTGGAAGATCGTGGTGTCAAAGAGGAAAGCTAGGATACCCTGATAGTCTTCAAAAGGTTAGTAAAAAATTCCTAAAGCTTTCTGTAATTAAAATTATATATCTATTCCCCATAAAACAAAGTTTTCAGAAAATTTTTGTTTGTCAACGATCCGTTCCTTCCGCTGCATTTCATGTTTTAATTCCAACAAATGGCATCAGAGCGGGTTATAGCATATATAATTTTAATTAAACATGATTTTATTTTGATGATATCATGTTTTTGATGCATGTTTGTGGACACTTTGCATCTTTGTTAATTTTTATTCATGTGATGAATGATTGTTTAATGAAAGGATTTTTGGTCGTTAATTATATGGTCCTTTTGGATTAATAATTTTATTTTCAGTTTGATTAGATCAATCTGTGTAAACCCATAAAAGGGTATAGGCTTTTTGTAATTTATTATTATTATTTTTTTCTTCTCTCCTCTCTTTCACTTGCTACACGTGGAGCGATGAAGAAAAAGATGTCCATTGGATTTTTTGGCCCAGTTGAGAACTATGGGCCTATCAGATTTCAAAGGCAATCCAGCAAATTGTTGCACAATAAACCATTTGATGAAGACCATAAAATTGGAGCAGGGAATTATGTATAAATTACAAGAAGACCCCTGTAATTTTATTTTTTTTATTTTTATTCTTTGGGTTGTAATTTTAATTATCCAAAAGGACCCGGTCAAAAATTCATTGTTTATTTTCATTTTTATTTTCATATGATGATTGTGATAACATGTTCATGCATGATAACATGTCATCTAGGAAAGTGCTCACTTATAGTTATTGTAACATGACATACATACGCTTAGCATATTATTTTTATAAAGGAGTTTATAAAATGAATTAATATGTGTTAGCATTAATTTAATAAGATTAAATTAATTGGGATGGTTTTATAGAAACTTAATTTATTAATCAACCAAATAATGTGAATTTCGTTTTAACAGTTAAGACTTGATAAAATTCACATTAATTCTAAGTTATCTAATTTTAAATTGTTTAATATTTGGTAACTTAGACAATTCATAATAAATTTAGATTTTTAGAAAATCTGGTAATTTATTTAAGTGTAAATAGAATGAGATTCTATTAACACATATATAATCTAGTAATTAAAAATTGTTTTTGACTACTAGAATTATGAAATATATGATGTTTTATAAGATAAAACACATCTTCCAAAATAATGAGTGGGAGAAGGTAATATGACAATATAATCTGCGGTCTCTACTATTAGTACAACACCGTGAGATTTAGGTGGCGCCTCGCGACGCTTTGATTTCGTCCTCCCTACGGAGGGTGTCCATTTAAATCAATATCAATGTTGGCTTCCTTGAGATAGGATTTTATAATGTATTTCAAAATTGACCTACCCTACGGCGGCAATTTTGAGTTAAGTTGTTAAAATCTAAAATAGTGGGTTACACTCATAAAGACATAATTAAATTGTTAATTATATCTTGACCAAAATAAACGGTTATTAATAAATATAGAAAATATGAGATATTTTGAATATATTTATTAATTGAGAATGTCTCAATTCAATTCATAAATAATTTGATCTACCCTACGGCGGCACTTTATTTATTAAAATTGAATAATCGTGGAATTAGTAAAATATTTTTTTGTGTTTTTCATATGCATCACGCATCACGTTTACTATTCTAAAACATATATTGATGTTTATGCAACCATTTTAATTTATGCTATTTTATTTATTTATTTATTACAGCGACAATGTCTAATCCAATCATCGCAATTCTCTCAAATGAAAAATTAACCGGAGATAATTTTGTCAAGTGGAAGAGTAACATGAACATTGTACTAATTTGCGAAAGTTACAAGTTTGTCCTGACGGAGGAATGTCCTCCAGAGCCTGCTTCCAATGCTCCTCGTAATATACGGGAAGCATATGATCGTTGGATCGAGGCAAATAATAAGGCCCGCTGTTTTCTTTTGGCTGGGATGTCTGACGTGCTTAGGATGAAGCACGAAAGCATGGAGACCGCTTATGAGATAATGCAGTCTCTGCAAGACATGTTTGGTAAACCTTCTGAAAAGGCACGCCACGAAGCCGTTAAGGCAGTAATGAATGCAAAAATGAAGGCAGGGATTTCGGTCAGAGAACATGTTCTCAACATGGTTAACTATCTCCATGAGGCCAAGGTCAACGGGGCTATAATAGATGAAGCCACACAGGTAGGGATGATTTTAGAAACCCTCTCCCCTGCATTCCTTCAGTTCAAAAGCAACTATTTCATGAACAAGCTGAAATATAACATGATTGAGTTGCTTAATGAGCTTCAAACCTTCGAGTCTATTTCGAAAGAAAAGACTAAAGAAGCTGAGGCAAATGTTGCAGAAGCTCAACCTTCCTCTTTTGCCCAAAAGAATAAGAAGAGGAAGGGGACTGAAGGAAGTGGTAAGTCTAAGAATGGAAGGCAATCTAAGAAGAACAAAAGCAATAACAGCAAAAGGAGCTCCAACCAAAAGAAGCCTAAAGGAAAATGTTTCCACTGCGGCGTAGTTGGGCACTGGAAGAGAAACTGCAAGAAGTATCTTCAGGAGCTCAAAGAAAAGAAGAACAACGGTAAATCAGATTTACTCGTTTTAGAAGCCTGTTTAGTTGAAGATGATTCTTCACCTTGGATAATTGATTCAGGGGCAACTAACCATGTTTGTTCTTCTTTGCAGATGCTTAGTTCTTCAAGGGAGCTTGCCGACGGGGAACAAACGATGAGAGTGGGAAAGGGAGAGGTTGTTTCGGCAAGAGCAGTGGGAGTTGTTAAACTTTATTTTAGAAATAAGTTTTAAATTTTAGACAATGTTTATTACATTCCTTGTTTTCGTAGAAATTTGATTTCTGTTTCCAGGTTGTTTGAACAAATGTTTAATGTTTCTTTTAATAATAATTATGTTAATATTTCTAGAAATGGTTTGGATATTTGTTCTGCGCATCTGGAAAATGGGCTTTACACCTTAAGGCCCAACGAAAAAGCACTGCTCAATACTGAAATGTTCAAAGTTGAACAACCTAAACCCAAGAAGCAAAAGATTTCTTCTAATAATGAAACATACCTATGGCACCTTAGATTAGGTCATGTCAACCTTGACAGAATTAACAGACTGGTAAAAGAAGGTCCTTTAAAAGAGCTAAAAGTTAGTTTTCTACCAGTTTGTGAATCTTGTCTTGAAGGTAAAATGACTAAGAGGCCTTTCTCTGCAAAAGGCGAAAGGGCCAAGGAACCACTTGAGCTAATACATTCAGACGTCTGTGGTCCAATGAATGTACAAGCCCGTGGTGGTTACCGATATTTCGTCACATTTATAGACGATTATTCAAGGTATGGTTACATATACCTAATGCAAAGGAAATCTGAAACTTTTGGAAAGTTCAAAGAATTCCAAGCGGAAGCTGAAAAGCAATTAGGAAAGACGGTGAAGAGTCTTCGATCTGATCGATGAGGAGAATACCTTGATACTGAATTCAAGGATTATATGATAGAACATGGTATTCTATCACAACTCACCGCACCTGGAACACCACAACAAAATGGTGTTGCAGAGAGAAGAAATAGAACGTTGCTTGAAATGGTGAGATCCATGCTTAGCTACTCATCATTACCCACTTCATTTTGGGGATATGCACTACAAACTGCAGTATATCTTCTAAACATAGTTCCATCTAAGTCTATTTCAAAAACACCTCTAGAGTTATGGAATGGTCGCAAACCTAGTATGCGACATATCCGTATATGGGGGTGTCCAGCACATGTGCTAAAAGGTAAGACTGGGAAGTTGGAACCACGTTCTGAAGTATGCTTATTTGTGGGATACCCAAAGGGAACGAGGGGAGGTTTGTTTTATAGTCCACAGGATAAGAAAGTATTTGTATCGACAAATGCCACTTTTATCGAGAATGATTATATGACAAACTATAAACCTCGTAGCAAAATTGTACTTGAAGAGTTACTTTCTGATCAGATCAGACCACAACCGACAACTGTTGTCGAAGGACAAAATGAGGAGGCCACATCTTCCTATCAGAATGTCATACCACCTCGACGTAGTGGGAGGGTTGTGAGACCACCTGCTCGCTACAGGGAACTTGGAGAAGCAAATGTTGCTATCTCTGATAAGGGTGAGGATGATCCATTGACATATCGTGATGCAATGGAAGTTTCTGAGAAGGAAAAATGGCTGGAGGCTATGAACCTTGAAATGGAGTCCATATACTCCAATTCAGTCTGGGATCTTGTAGACCTACCTGAAGGGATAAAACCCATAGGATGCAAATGGATTTACAAGAAGAAAAGAGGAGTGGATGGGAAAGTTGAGACTTTCAAAGCTAGGCTTGTGGCAAAGGGCT
Source organism: Artocarpus heterophyllus (assembly GCA_025403435.1). Classification (NCBI taxonomy): domain Eukaryota; kingdom Viridiplantae; phylum Streptophyta; class Magnoliopsida; order Rosales; family Moraceae; genus Artocarpus; species Artocarpus heterophyllus. Next base: position 21,214,330 of record CM046348.1, on the reverse strand, counting down.
ATACCCAAAAGGAGGGACTTGACTATGAAGAAACTTTCTCGCCTGTAGCTATGCTTAAATCCATTCGGATTCTTTTATCCATTGCTGCTTGTCTTGATTATGAGATATGGCAAATGGATGTCAAGACTGCCTTTTTGAATGGCTATCTTGAGGAAAGCATCTATATGGTGCAACCAGAAGGGTTTGTAGTTAAAGGTCAAGAGCAAAAGGTTTGCAAGTTGCAGAGGTCCATCTATGGACTCAAGCAAGCTTCAAGATCTTGGAACTTGAGATTTGATGAAGCGATCAAATCTTATGGTTTCGATCAAAATATTGATGAACCTTGTGTTTACAAGTACATCAAAGATAAGAAGGTGGTCTTCTTGGTTCTTTATGTAGATGATATCCTACTCATTGGGAATGATGTAGGAGTATTATCTGATGTAAAGAAATGGCTCGCCAGCAATTTCCAAATGAAAGATTTAGGAGAAGCAAGTTATGTTCTTGGAATTCAACTCATAAGAGATCGCAAGAACAAACTGTTGGCGCTGTCTCAGGCATCGTATATCGATAAGGTGCTTATCAGATTTTCGATGCAAAACTCCAAGAAAGGTAATTTGCCTACACGTCATGGAGTTTATCTTTCAAAAGAGCAGTGTCCTAAGACACCTCAAGAGGAAGAAAACATGAGACGGGTACCCTATGCATCTGCAGTAGGAAGTCTAATGTATGCCATGTTGTGTACAAGACCTGATATTTGCTATGCGGTGGGTATAGTCAGTCGGTATCAATCCAACCCAGGATTAAATCATTGGGTAGCGGTTAAACATATTCTCAAGTATCTTAGGAGAACGAGAAACTATATGCTAGTTTATTCTGGTGAGAATTTGATTCCCATTGGATACACTGATTCTGATTTTCAATCAGACAAAGACACACGTAAATCTACGTCTGGATCAGTGTTTACTTTTGGTGGTGGAGCCATAGTTTAGAGAAGCATCAAACAATCTTGTATTGCTGATTCAACTATGGAAGCAGAATATGTGGCTGCTTGTGAAGCAAAATATGTGGCTGCTTGTGGCTAAAGAAGCTGTTTGGCTCCGTAAGTTCTTAAATGATTTGGAAGTAGTTCCAGACATGGATAAACCACTCACACTGTATTGTGACAACAGTGGTGCAGTGGCGAATTCAAGAGAACCTAGAAACCACAAAAGAGGAAAGCATATAGAAAGAAAATATCATTTGATTAAAGAGATAGTACATCGAGGTGAAGTGGAAGTTGTGAAGATAGCGTCGGAAAACAACCTTGCCGACCCTTTCACCAAGACGTTACCTGCAAAGAGCTTTGAGGGACACTTGGAAGGCTTAGGTCTTAGAGACATGTCTCACCTGCTTTAGGGCAAGTGGGAGATTGTTGGGTTTGGTGTCCTAAAAGTTGTGACATTGTACATATTATTGATAAATAAATAAAATGACATTTATTATTATTTTGGTTGATTATATGTATTATGAATACATTTATAAACATCAAGAAAATTCCATGATTATTTATGTGACTATAAATTTAGCATATAAGTGTTATTTGCTTGGGGATAAAATTTATAGATAATAATCTAAATAGTCCGTAATAATTAATTAAAGTTTGTGATCTTTAATTAAAAATTACAAGTACGGTCCAATCTCATCTAAAATGAAATAGTCATTATCCGGACTATTAATGTAGAGACATTAGGTTGGAGGTACTTTATATAATAAGATTATATAGGACTAGACCAAATAAATTATGAATCTCTAATAATCATCCGTTACAAATAGAGTATTCAAATTTATCACTATGATGATCATATATTTGACAGTCTTAATCCTGAGTATTTATTAGACTCCTATTTATTTCATTATGTTTTTTGACTTGCATGGTAAGATTTGTCAAAGCATAGATTGTAACTTAGCATCTTGGAAACATAAAGTAATAAATGGCTGGGAATAATATTATACAGTTATGGAATCCATTCCTTCCCTAGCATCTTGGAAACATAAAGTAATAAATGGCTGGGAATAATATTATACAGATATGGAATCCATTCCTTCCCTTTGGAAGTTAGAAAAATAGTTCTCTTGAGTGATAATTCAAGGTTTGAACAGTAGAGCGCTCGTTCATAATAAGATTATGAATTAATTGTTTATTAGAGAATTATTGAAACTCAAGGATAAAGATGTAATAAGAAAGGTGAACGGAAATTGAACCTAGCTCTTATTATGAACTATTTATGGAGGACTGACTTATATGTAATGATTTTATCAATGGACTACTCGTTAATTTTCTTTGAGTAATTATACTATAATCTCAAGAGTTCAGTTTCAGGTTTTTAGTGGAGTAACACTGAAACTAATAAATTTGGCACATTAATTAAAGAGTTTAATTAAATGTCAAATTCATTGGAGCTTGGGTTATAGGTCCATAGGTCCCCAATACCACCTCTGTAACACTATATTGGATTTTGCATAGAATGAATTATACATGTTTAATTTAGAATTTTTGAATTCTGAATTAATTTTTCACACTTGAATTATTAACGTGACACAGAAAAATGTTCTCTGTGACACATAATGTAATGTGATAAATGTTGTCACATTTAACTGAGCATTAGTTAATTAATTGATAATTGTTAAAATCTATTCTTAAATAAATATGATTTATTTTTGAATTTAGATTTGGATATATAAATATATATATATGCTTTTGAACCAAATCTTTATATATATATATATATATATATACATGTGTGTGTTACGGAAAAAAATAGAATCGGGTAACAGGAAAACGGAAAAGAAAAGAAGAAAAAGGAAAGAAAAATTACTAATGGCTCAGTTATAAAAAGGAAGAGATGACAGTTATTTCAGAAATTTTTATTTACATAATTTTTAGAGAGAAAAACTGAGAGTTTTTCTCTAAAAAAAAAGGTCTGCTATCTCATGTGTTGAGTACATAGCAGATTCAGAAAAGTGTGAAGATAATTCATTCTTGCAGTTTGACGTCCACTCGTCTTTCCATTGGTGTGGAGGCATGGTTTGGAAGATCGTTGTGTCAAAGAGGAAAGCTAGGATACCCTGATAGTCTTCAAAAGGTTAGTAAAAAATTCCTAAAGCTTTCTGTAATTAAAATTATATATCTATTCCCCATAAAATAAAGTTTTCAGAAAATTTTTGTTTGTCAACGATCCGTTCCTTCCGCTGCATTTCATGTTGTAATTCCAACAAATTGTTGGGTTTGGTGCCCTAAAAGCTGTGACATTGTACATATTGTTAATAAATAAATAAAATGACATTTATTATTTTTTTGGTTGATTATATGTATTATGAATACATTTATAAACATCAAGAAAATTCCATTATTATTTATGTGACTATAAATTTAGCATATAAGTGTTATTTGCTTGGGGATAAAATTTATAGATAATAATCTAAATAGTCCGTAATAATTAATTAAAGTTTGGGATCTTTAATTAAAAATTACAAGTACGGTCCAATCTTATCTAAAATGAAATAGTCATTATCCAGACTATTAATGCAGAGACATTGGGTTGGAGGTACTTTATATAATGAGATTATATAGGACTGGACCAGATAAATTATGAATCTCTAATAATCATCCGTTACAAATAGAGTATTCAAATTTATCACTATGATGATCATATATTTGACAGTCTTAATCCTGAGTATTTATTAGACTCCTATTTATTACATTATGTTTTTTGACTTGCATGGTAAGATTTGTCTAAGCACAGATTGTAACTTAGCATCTTGGAAACATAAAGTAATAAATGGCTGGGAATAATATTATACAGATATGGAATCCATTCCTTCCCTTTGGAAGTTAGAAAAATAGTTCTCTTGAGTGATAATTCAAGATTTGAACAGTAGAGCGCTCGTTCATAATAAGATTATGAATTAATTGTTCATTAGAGAATTATTGGAACTCAAGGATAAAGATGTAATAAGAGAGGTGAACGGAAATTGAACCTAGCTCTTATTATGAACTATTTATGGAGGACTGACTTATATGTAATGATTATATCAATGGACTACTCGTTAATTTTCTTTGAGTAATTATACTATAATCTCAAGAGTTCAGTTTCAGGTTTTTAGTGGAGTAACACTGAAACTAATAAATTTGGCACATTAATTAAAGAGTTTAATTAAATGTCAAATTTATTAGAGCTTGGGTTATAGGTCCATAGGTCCCCAATACCACCTCTGTAACACTATATTAGATTTTGCATAGAATGAATTATACATGTTTAATTTAGAATTTTTGAATTCTGAATTAATTTTTCACACTTGAATTATTAACGTGACACAGAAAAATGTTCTCTGTGACACATAATGTAATGTGATAAATGTTGTCACATTTAACTGAGCATTAGTTAATTAATTGATAATTGTTAAAATCTATTCTTAAATAAATATGATTTATTTTTGAATTTAGATTTGGATATATAAATATATATATATGCTTTTGAACCAAATCTTTATATATATATATATATATATATACATGTGTGTGTTACGGAAAAAAATAGAATCGGGTAACAGGAAAACGGAAAAGAAAAGAAGAAAAAGGAAAGAAAAATTACTAATGGCTCAGTTATAAAAAGGAAGAGATGACAGTTATTTCAGAAATTTTTATTTACATAATTTTTAGAGAGAAAAACTGAGAGTTTTTCTCTAAAAAAAAAGGTCTGCTATCTCATGTGTTGAGTACATAGCAGATTCAGAAAAGTGTGAGGATAATTCATTCTTGCAGTTTGACGCCCACTCGTCTTTCCATTGGTGTGGAGGCCTGGTTTGGAAGATCGTGGTGTCAAAGAGGAAAGCTAGGATACCCTGATAATCTTCAAAAGGTTAGTAAAAATTCCTAAAGCTTTCTGTAATTAAAATTATATATCTATTCCCGATGAACAAAGTTTTCAGAAAATTTTTGTTTGTCATCGATCCGTTCCTTCCGCTGCGTTTCATGTTTTAATTCCAACAAATGGTATCAGAGCGCGTTATAGCATATATAATTTTAATTAAACATGATTTTATTTTGATGATATCATGTTTTTTGATGCATGTTTGTGGGCACTTTGCATCTTTGTTAATTTTTATTCATGTGATGAATGGTTGTTTAATGAAAGGATTTTTGGTCGTTAATTATATGGTCCTTTTGGATTAATAATTTTATTTTCAGTTTGATTAGATCAATCTGTGTAAACCCATAAAGGGGTATAGGTTTTTTGTAATTTATTATTATTATTTTTTCTTCTCTCCTCTCTTTCACTTGCTACACGTGGAGCGATGAAGAAAAAGATGTCCATTGGATTTTTGGCCCAGTTGAGAACTGTGGGCCTATCAGATTTCAAAGGCAATCCAGCAAATTGTTGCACAATAAACCATTTGATGAAGACCACAAAATTGGAGCAGGAAATTATGTATAAATTACAAGAAGACCCCTGTAATTTCATTTTTTTTATTTTTTATTCTTTGGGTTGTAATTTTAATTATCCAAAAGGACCCGGTCAAAAATTCATTGTTTATTTTCATTTTTATTTTCATGTGATGATTGTGATAACATGTTCATGCATGATAACATGTCATCTAGGAAAGTGCCCACTTATTGTTATTGTAACATGACATGCATACGCTTAGCATATTATTTTTTTTTATAAAGGAGTTTATAAAATGATTTAATATGTGTTAGCATTAATTTAATGAGATTAAATTAATTGGGTTGGTTTTATAGAAACTTAGTTTACCAAATAATGTGAATTTAGTTTTAACAGTTAAGACTTGGTAAAATTCACATTAATTTTAAGTTATCTAATTTTCAATTGTTTAATATTTGGTAACTTAGACAATTCATAATAAATTTAGATTTTTAGAAAATCTGGTAATTTATTTAAGTGTAAATAGAATGAGATTCTATTAACACATAATATAATCTAGTAATTAAAAATTGTTTTTAACTACTAGAATTATGAAACATATGATGTTTTATAAGATAAAACACATCTTCTAAAATAATGAGTGGGAGAAGGTAATATGACAATATAACATGCGGTCTCCACTATTAGTACAACACCGTGAGATTTAGGTGGCGCCTCGCGACGCTTTGATTTCGTCCTCCCTACGGAAGGTGTCCATTTAAATCAATATCAAGGTTGGCTTCCTTGAGATAGGATTTTATAATGTATTTCAAAATTGACCTACCCTACGGCGGCAATTTTGAGTTAAGTTGTTAAAATCCAAAATAGTGGGTTACACTCATAAAGACATAATTAAATTGTTAATTATATCTTGACCAAAATAAACGGTTATTAATAAATATAGAAAATATGAGATATTTTGAATATATTTATTAATTGAGAATGTCTCAATTCAATTCATAAATAATTTGACCTACCCTACGGCGGCACTTTATTTATTAAAATTGAATAATCGTGGAATTAGTAAAATTTTTTTTGTGTTTTTCATATGCATCATGCATCACGTTTACTATTCTAAAACATATATGATGTTTATGCAACCGTTTTAATTTATGCTATTTTATTTATTTATTACAGCAACAATGTCTAATCCAATCATCGCAATTCTCTCAAATGAAAAATTAACCGGAGATAATTTTGTCAAGTGGAAGAGTAACATGAACATTGTACTAATTTGTGAAAGTTACAAGTTTGTCCTGACGGAGGAATGTCCTCCAGAGCCTGCTTCCAATGCTCCACGTAATGTACGGGAAGCATAAGATCGTTGGATCGAGGCAAATAATAAGGCCCGCTGTTTTCTTTTGGCTGGGATGTCTGACGTGCTTAGGATGAAGCACGAAAGCATGGAGACCGCTTATGAGATAATGCAGTCTCTGCAAGACATGTTTGGTAAACCTTCTGAAAAGGCACGCCACGAAGCCGTTAAGGCAGTAATGAATGCAAAAATAAAGGCAGGGATTTCGGTCAGAGAACATGTTCTCAACATGGTTAACTATCTCCATGAGGCCAAGGTCAACGGGGCTATAATAGATGAAGCCACACAGGTAGGGATGATTTTAGAAACCCTCTCCCCTGCATTCCTTCAGTTCAAAAGCAACTATTTCATGAACAAGCTGAAATATAACATGATTGAGTTGCTTAATGAGCTTCAAACCTTCGAGTCTATTTCGAAAGAAAAGACTAAAGAAGCTGAGGCAAATGTTGCAAAAGCTCAACCTTCCTCTTTTGCCCAAAAGAATAAGAAGAGGAAGGGGACTGAAGGAAGTGGTAAGTCTAAGAATGGAAGGCAATCTAAGAAGAACAAAAGCAATAACAGCAAAAGGAGCTCCAACCAAAAGAAGCCTAAAGGAAAATGTTTCCACTGCGGCGTAGTTGGGCACTGGAAGAGAAACTGCAAGAAGTATCTTCAAGAGCTCAAAGAAAAGAAGAACAACGGTAAATCAGATTTACTCGTTTTAGAAGCTTGTTTAGTTGAAGATGATTCTTCACCTTGGATAATTGATTCAGGGGCAACTAACCATGTTTGTTCTTCTTTGCAGATGCTTAGTTCTTCAAGGGAACTTGCCGACGGGGAACAAACGATGAGAGTGGGAACGGGAGAGGTTGTTTCGGCAAGAGCTGTGGGAGTTGTTAAACTTTATTTTAGAAATAAGTTTTTAATTTTAGACAATGTTTATTACATTCCTTGTTTTCGCAGAAATTTGATTTCTGTTTCCAGGTTGTTTGAACAAATGTTTAATGTTTCTTTTAATAATAATTATGTTAATATTTCTAGAAATGGTTTGGATATTTGTTCTGCACATCTGGAAAATGGGCTTAACACCTTAAGGCCCAACGAAAAAGCACTGCTCAATACCAAAATGTTCAAAGTTGAACAACCTAAACCCAAGAAGCAAAAGTTTTCTTCTAATAATGAAACATACCTATGGCACCTTAGATTAGGTCATGTCAACCTTGACAAAATTAACAGACTGGTAAAGGATGGTCCTCTAAAAGAGCTAAAAGTTAGTTTTCTACCAGTTTGTGAATCTTGTCTTGAAGGTAAAATGACTAAGAGGCCTTTCTCTGCAAAAGGCGAAAGGGCCAAGGAACCACTTGAGCTAATATATTCAGACGTCTGTGGTCCAATGAATGTACAAGCCCGTGGTGGTTACGAATATTTCGTCACATTTATTGACGATTATTCAAGGTATGGTTACATATTCCTAATGCAAAGGAAATCTGAAACTTTTGGAAAGTTCAAAGAATTCCAAGCGGAAGCTGAAAAGCAATTAGGAAAGACGGTGAAGAGTCTTCGATCTGATCGAGGAGGAGAATACCTTGATACTGAATTCAAGGATTATATGATAGAACATGGTATTCTATCACAACTCAACGCACCTGGAACACCACAACAAAATGGTGTTGCAGAGAGAAGAAATAGAACGTTGCTTGATATGGTGAGATCCATGCTTAGCTACTCATCATTACCCACTTCATTTTGGGGATATGCACTACAAACTGCAGTATATCTTCTAAACATAGTTCCATCTAAGTCTATTTCAAAAACACCTCTAGAGTTATGGAATGGTCGCAAACCTAGTATGCGACATATCCGTATATGGGGGTGTCCAGCACATGTGCTGAAAGGTAAGACTGGGAAGTTGGAACCACGTTCTGAAGTATGCTTATTTGTGGGATACCCAAAGGGAACGAGGGGAGGTTTGTTTTATAGTCCACAGGATAAGAAAGTATTTGTATCGAGAAATGCCACTTTTCTCGAGAATGATTATATGACAAACTATAAACCTCGTAGCAAAATTATAATTGAAGAGTTACTTTCTGATCAGATCAGATCGCAACCGACAACTGTTGTCGAAGGACAAAATGAGGAGGCCACATCTTCCTATCAGAATGTCATACCACCTCGACGTAGTGGGAGGGTTGTGAGACCACCTGCTCGCTACAGGGAACTTAGAGAAGCAAATGTTGCTATCTCTGATAATGGTGAGGATGATCCATTGACATATCGTGATGCAATGGAAGTTTCTGAGAAGGAAAAATGGCTGGAGGCTATGAACCTTGAAATGGAGTCCATGTACTCCAATTCAGTCTGGGATCTTGTAGACCTACCTGAAGGGATAAAACCCATAGGGTGCAAATGGATTTACAAGAAGAAAAGAGGAGTGGATGGGAAAGTTGAGACTTTCAAAGCTAGGCTTGTGGCAAATGGTTATACCCAAAAGGAGGGAGTTGACTATGAAGAAACTTTCTCGCCTGTAGCTATGCTTAAATCCATTCGGATTCTTTTATCCATTGCTGCTTGTCTTGATTATGAGATATGGCAAATGGATGTCAAGACTGCCTTTTTGAATGGCTATCTTGAGGAAAGCATCTATATGGTGCAACCAGAAGGGTTTGTAGTTAAAGGTCAAGAGCAAAAGGTTTGCAAGTTGCAGAGGTCCATCTATGGACTCAAGCAAGCTTCAAGATCTTGGAACTTGAGATTTGATGAAGCGATCAAATCTTATGGTTTCGATCAAAATATTGATGAACCTTGTGTTTACAAGTACATCAAAGATAAGAAGGTGGTCTTCTTGGTTCTTTATGTAGATGATATCCTACTCATTGGGAATGATGTAGGAGTATTATCTGATGTAAAGAAATGGCTCGCCAGCAATTTCCAAATGAAAGATTTAGGAGAAGCAAGTTATGTTCTTGGAATTCAACTCATAAGAGAACGCAAGAACAAACTGTTGGCGCTGTCTCAGGCATCGTATATCGATAAGGTGCTTATCAGATTTTCGATGCAAAACTCCAAGAAAGGTAATTTGCCTACACGTCATGGAGTTTATCTTTCAAAAGAGCAGTGTCCTAAGACACCTCAAGAGGAAGAAAACATGAGACGAGTACCCTGTGCATCTGCAGTAGGAAGTCTAATGTATGCCATGTTGTGTACAAGACCTGACATTTGCTATGCGGTGGGTATAGTCAGTCGGTATCAATCCAACCCAGGATTAGATCATTGGGTAGCGGTTAAACATATTCTCAAGTATCTTAGGAGAACGAGAAACTATATGCTAGTATATTCTGGTGAGAATTTGATTCCCATTGGATACACTGATTTTGATTTTCAATCAGACAAAGACACACGTAAATCTACGTCTGGATCAGTGTTTACTTTTGGTGGTGGAGCCATAGTTTGGAGAAGCATCAAACAATCTTGTATTGCTGATTCAACTATGGAAGCAGAATATGTGGCTGCTTGTGAAGCAGCTAAAGAAGCTGTTTGGCTCCGTAAGTTCTTAAATGATTTGGAAGTAGTTCCAAACATGGATAAACCACTCACACTGTATTGTGACAACAGTGGTGCAGTGGCAAATTCAAGAGAACCTAGAAGCCACAAAAGAGGAAAGCATATAGAAAGAAAATATCATTTGATTAGAGAGATAGTGCATCGAGGCGATGTGGAAGTTGTGAAGATAGCGTCGGAAAACAACCTTGCCAACCCTTTCACTAAGACGTTACTTGCAAAGAGCTTTGAGGGACACTTGGAAGGCTTAGGTCTTAGAGACATGTCTCACCTGCTTTAGGGCAAGTGAGAGATTGTTGGGTTTGGTGCCCTAAAAGCTGTGACATTGTACATATTGTTAATAAATAAATAAAATGGCATTTATTATTATTTTGGTTGATTATATGTATTATGAATACATTTATAAACATCAAGAAAATTCCATTATTATTTATGTGACTATAAATTTAGCATATAAGTGTTATTTTCTTGGGGATAAAATTTATAGATAATAATCTAAATAGTCTGTAATAATTAATTAAAGTTTGGGATCTTTAATTAAAAATTACAAGTACGGTCCAATCTCATCTAAAATGGAATAGTCATTATCCAGACTATTAATGTAGAGACATTGGGTTGGAGGTACTTTATATAATGAGATTATATAGGACTGGACCAGATAAATTATGAATCTCTAATAATCATCCGTTACAAATAGAGTATTCAAATTTATCACTATGATGATCATATATTTGACAGTCTTAATCCTGAGTATTTATTAGACTCCTATTTATTACATTATGTTTTTTGACTTGCATGGTAAGATTTGTCTAAGCACAGATTATAACTTAGCATCTTGGAAACATAAAGTAATAAATGGTTGGGAATAATATTATACAGATATGGAATCCATTCCTTCCCTATGGAAGTTAGAAAAATAGTTCTCTTGAGTGATAATTCAAGGTTTGAATAGTAGAGCGCTCGTTCATAATAAGATTATGAATTAATTGTTCATTAGAGAATTATTGGAACTCAAGGATAAAGATGTAATAAGAGAGGTGAACGGAAATTGAACCTAGCTCTTATTATGAACTATTTATGGAGGACTGACTTATATGTAATGATTATATCAATGGACTACTCGTTAATTTTCTTTGAGTAATTTTACTATAATCTCAAGAGTTCAGTTTCAGGTTTTTAGTGGAGTAACACTGAAACTAATAAATTTGACACCAATTATTGGGTTTGGTGCCCTAAAAGCTGTGACATTGTACATATTGTTAATTAATAAATAAAATGACATTTATTATTATTTTGGTTGATTATATGTATTATGAATACATTTATAAACATCAAGAAAATTCCATTATTATTTATGTGACTATAAATTTAGCATATAAGTGTTATTTGCTTGGGGATAAAATTTATAGATAATAATCTAAATAGTCCGTAATAATTAATTAAAGTTTGGGATCTTTAATTAAAAATTACAAGTACGGTCCAATCTCATCTAAAATGAAATAGTCATTATCCAGACTATTAATGCAGAGACATTGGGTTGGAGGTACTTTATATAATGAGATTATATAGGACTGGACCAGATAAATTATGAATCTCTAATAATCATCCGTTACAAATAGAGTATTCAAATTTATCACTATGATGATCATATATTTGACAGTTTTAATCCTGAGTATTTATTAGACTCTTATTTATTACATTATGTTTTTTGACTTGCATGGTAAGATTTGTCTAAGCACAGATTATAACTTAGCATCTTGGAAACATAAAGTAATAAATGGCTGGAAATAATATTATACAGATATGGAATCCATTCCTTCCCTATGGAAGCTAGAAAAATAGTTCTCTTGAGTGATAATTCAAGGTTTGAACAATAGAGCGCTCGTTCATAATAAGATTATGAATTAATTGTTCATTAGAGAATTATTGGAACTCAAGGATAAAGATGTAATAAGAGAGGTGAACGGAAATTGAACCTAGCTCTTATTATGAACTATTTATAGAGGACTGACTTATATGTAATGATTATATCAATGGACTACTCGTTAATTTTCTTTGAGTAATTTTACTATAATCTCAAGAGTTCAGTTTCAGGTTTTTAGTGGAGTAACACTGAAACTAATAAATTTGGCACATTAATTAAAGAGTTTAATTAAAAGTCAAATTTATTGGAGCTTGGGTTATAGGTCCATAGGTCCCCAATACCACCTCTGTAACACTATATTGGATTTTGCATAGAATGAATTATACATGTTTAATTTAGAATTTTTGAATTCTGAATTAATTTTTCACACTTGAATTATTAACGTGACACGGAAAAATGTTCTCTGTGACACATAATATAATGTGATAAATGTTGTCACATTTAACTGAGCATTAGTTAATTAATTGATAATTGTTAAAATCTATTCTTAAATAAATATGATTTATTTTTGAATTTAGATTTGGATATATATATATATATATATGGTTTTGAACCAAATCTTTATATATATATATATAAAATTTTATAATATATTAATATATATATATATATATATTAATATAATATTATAATTAAAACAAAAAAAAAAAAAAAAAAGAAGGGGAAAGCCGTGAATGAGATTCACGCTTCCCCCAACACACATATATATATATATGCATTCGGTCAAAAAGTCAAAGTCAAAGTAAAAAAAAAAAAGGGGAAGACAAACTTTCATTCACGGCAACTTTACTTTACATATATATACATGTGTGTGTTACCGAAAAAAATAGAATCGAGAAACAGGAAAACGGAAAAGAAAAGAAGAAAAAGGAAAGGAAAAGAAAAGGAAAGAAAAATTACTAATGGCTCAGTTATAAAAAGGAAGAGATAACAGTTATCTCAGTAATTTTTATTCACATAATTTTTAGAGAGAAAAACTGAGAGTTCTTCTCTAAAGAAAGAGGTCTGCTATCTCATGTGTTGAGTACATAGTAGATTCAGAAAAGTGTGAGGATAATTCATTCTTGCAGTTTGACGCCCACTCGTCTTTCCATTGGTGTGGAGGCCTAGTTTGGAAGATCGTGGTGTCAAAGAGGAAAGCTAGGATACCCTGATAGTCTTCAAAAGGTTAGTAAAAAATTCCTAAAGCTTTTTGTAATTAAAATTATATATCTATTCCCGATAAAACAAAGTTTTCAGAAAATTTTTGTTTGTCAACGATCCGTTCCTTCCGCTGCATTTCATGTTTTAATTCCAACACATGTTTCCGGCATTGTAGGTCTTCTTAAAACCCTCCATCCAGATTGGAGTCCTGCAGCCCTTAAGTCGGCAATCATGACCACCGGTGAGGAGATATCTGCCTTCTTCGTCGCATGTTTTATCACTTGAGATTTTTCAGCCTTCCAAATAAAAATATGTTGCTTTCGAAATATCATTTCTGAGGCTTTTATCTTCTAATATTTTGCAGCTAATACAAGAGATAACAAAATGGAGCCACTGCTAAATTCTTCTAATGTCAAGGCCACGCCTTTCAGTTATGGGGCAGGGCACGTTTATCCTAACCATGCTATGGATCCTAGGCTAGTTTATGACTTATCTCTCAATGACTACCTAAACTTTCTATGTGCACTTGGATATAAGGCAACACAAATTGAAATGTTTTCAGAGAAACCTTACAAGTGCTCCAAGAAAATTAGTCTAACTAACCTAAACTACCCTTCAATCACCATCCCAAATCTCTCCGGTTCAATCACGGTGACTCGTACCTTGAAGAATGTTGGCACTCCAAGAACTTACAAAGCTCGAGTCGAAAACCCAGCTGGGATAATAGTTTCTGTTGAGCCAAAGAGCTTGAAGTTCAAGAGAGTTGGTGAAGAGAAAAGTTTCAAACTCACCCTTAAGGCCAAAAATCCAAAAGCAGCCAAGAATTATGAATTTGGAAAATTGATATGGTCAGATGGTAAGCACTATGTTAGAAGTCCGATTATGGTCAAGGCAGCCTAGAAAAGCATGCATTTCTCATTCTGCAGCTGAATTCAAGTCGCCAAGAGCCTCTAGCTTGTGCTCTACAATTATTCAACTATGCTTACTTTTAGGCAGATTCAAATCAAGAATGATAATTTGTGAAGGGGCAAAGAAAAAGTTATTTGCTAATTGTTTAGCAATAGTGTCCCTTCTTCATTGTGTTTTTCCAATATTGTCAATTGTCTCTAAAATTAAAGAGACGTATGTACCTTTATTCCATTGTGCACGTTATACTCCAATGGAAGATAGAGCCTGTCAGATAATATTTAAGTCATAAGCTAGACATAAAAAAGAAAAGAAAGATGTTAACAATATTATGAAGCAAGTCCATGGCTCTGGAAATTCAATTCTTGGAAGCTTAACATGTTGGGGGTTTTAAATCATATGTAAAATGACTTTGCATATAGACATACAAAACTCTGTCTAGACACAAACTTGAAATCTGACTGAAATAAACTTCTCATGTTGACCCCCATAATTCAAGGAAACATCAACTTTTGAGAGAGAGAGAGAGAGAGAGAGTTATGTTAAATACTAATTAAAAATATAAAACCTTTACAGGAAGGAAAGGCATGCATATGATAGCAATTGAAACAAATCTGTGTCATGAAAACTAAAGGCCTGCTCTTCTGCCAAAGAAAATAGAGGTGTGTGTCCATTCCTGACCCTCAGTGTGGGATTTGGAAGAAAAAAAGTTTATCAGAAGCTGCTTTGGTGATTTTGGCAGCATCAAATGTACCCTTTTCTCAGCTTTAACAGACTATGTATACCATCTTTGCCCCCACCTCAAACAACCAAATAAATAGGAGCTTGAAAAGGACTTGCTGATGGCCAAACTATGAGCAACATTCAAGATACAAAATCAACCCCTTTTGAAATTCTACGTATGGATAAGCAGTAGGTTGGTCTCCATCCTCAGTTCTGCACCTAAAAAGGCAAAGTGTACAACTTTTTTCTCAGTATGAACTTGGCACATGCACAAAGACAACAATAATTGGTGAACTAACTGCTTTACCCCTCCACTTTGATTAAACAGTAATTAAAGTTCCATAACAGAAAATGAGATTTATCTTTTTCTTTTTCTTTTTTTTTTAATATGAATTACCTGAAATTTTGCACAAGGTGGTGAAGGAAGAATGCCACCTCAAGCTTAGCAAGTTCAGACCCTGGACAGCATCTTGATCCCCCACCAAAGGGAGTAAACCTCTTGCACACTGGATCTTGGCTCTGTGTTTAATAATTTATTGGTGGAAAGTTATTTACTCCCACATTAGTTTATTCATGCAAGTACTTAAAAGTAGTAAGAAGCCTCCTTTTTTTTTTTTCCATAAATTTCACATATAACTTCAAACGATATTATTTGTCGCCGTAAGGCTAGAATCCCATCTTCTCACAAGATATAGCCCAACCTCAGTCTTATAACCTCAGTCTTATAGTTGGGGACCTACCTCTGATGAGAAGGTAGCGCTATAACCCGATAGGGTTAAAAATTATTTTTTATAACTTATAGTCACCAATACATCTTGAGTGTAGTGTCAAAACGAAACGCAATATCAAATAGAAGATCATTTTCATCTTTATAGGGTTGCAACTCCATTATTCACAAAACCATAAGGTTCAGTCTAGTATGTAATGTACTTTTTAAACAGGATTTCACTGTTTTGTTAATAGTGAGGTTATAACCCCATAACGTTAACTAAGATTGCTCTATCAAATAAGTAGGAAACTATTCAAGTGCTATATCTAACAACAAAAATAACATATGTCAAATGTTGACATCTAATCGTTGCTTATATATTTAACCTTTTAATTTAACAATAGCAATATTATTAATTTAAATTATTTTTAAATAAGAAACATTATGCATTGGTGCATTAGAGTGCAAAATAAAACAAAAATATCAAACACTATACAATCTTAATGCTTATTATCGTCAATATAACATTTGCATTGAGATGATCTAAAAATATATTTTTGTTCTCTGTGATGAGATTATTACCTCCCATCTCCAGGGATGAAACTGGAGAGCATTTGCATGGAGAGAAGAATCCAAGTGAACCGCACTAAATATGGGTAGGACCTTTCAGCCAGATGGAATTTTGTACTCTGAAAAGAGAGTGCATGAAAAAAAAAATGAAATGAAAAGAAAGAAAGAAAAAACGAAGCTAATAATTCGACATTATTACAAGCACAGGGGGTAAAAGTACTAAACAGTACATAGTAAAGGACAAAAAGGTTCATGCAGGCCTGATATTGTCAAGGCAGACCTACGATATTAATTTCTGGTCGTACCTCTGAGTCTGAAATCTTTTAGAGCCTTTCGGTGCACAAATTTTATGATATTTCCATATCTAAGAGCCTCATTAATGACCTATGGTTAAAAGAAACATTTAAGTTGTGTTTGGTAGAGTATTTAAGTATAGTATTTAAATAAAGATTTAAATTTTTATGAGAGAAAATACTGTAGCAAAATAATTCAAACCATGATTTAAAAACTCAAACAAGTACACTCTTATAGATTAAGTAGCTAGTGGAGAAGACTTTAAGGCAAAGTTGTCAATCTTAGTTTACGCGTTACGATAGATCTTTATTTTGAGACACAAGCTCCTATTAGTATTTCTAATGCGTACTAAAAACTTTTGTAATGTAAACATTTAGCTTCAATTAATCCAAAAGTTTTACAAAGAGAGTTGGAATACTCTTGTACAAAAGTGGGAGACACACCACAAGGCCCTTAGCCGAATTTACAAGGAGTTGCAGAAAGAAAATAAGCTTACTTTGGTGGGATCAAATCTTTGACTCAGCTGAGATGGAGGGATCTATTGTTTGTGGCGTTTGAATTTGAATCTGAAGATGATTCCTAACATGCCCTGATCACAAGACAGTTTTTTTTATCGGAGATTCCGATCTTGTATCCTAACCAATATAGAAAGGAGAAAGACCAAAGAGGCTTCATAAAAGCATTGACCAGCTGATCCTTAGAGCAGATACGACAGACATTGTAAAACCTCCAAGAGACACGATTAACAAGAAAATAATAATCCATGGAGACGTGCTTCATCTTTGAACGAAATATTATATGTTAGCTGATAAATAAGTAGCTCCAATATTGTTATAAAAATTATAGGTTGAGCGGAAGAAGTAATATATGCAACTCAGTAAAGATTGTAGAGCCATACAACTTCCACAGTACATGATGCTAAAGCTCAATACTCAGCAGCGGTAGAAGAGCGAACAACAGCTTTTTGTTTCTATGAACACCATGAAAATTTATTACCACCAATGTAAACTAATATAAATTAAAGTAGACGTGCAATTTGCCATCAATAAAAGCAGTAAGACGAAAATCGTCATTCCGCTCTAGAAGGAGACAATGATACATGGCCGCTTTCAGATAGCGATGAACATGTTCAGTGGCTGATCAATGAAATTTCTGTTCAATAAACCATTGTCAAGAACCATTTTGAGGGCCAAATTAAAGTGGGATCGACTTTGTATATCTGACAGGTCATATATAGTAGATTTACGTTATTCATTGCGAGGATATCGAATTCATATATTCACACCTTAAAATGGTTAACGGGAAAAAGGAGAAATTGATTGTGAAAATATACCCATTGGAATAGAATTTTATTGAAAAGAATGCTAAGATAAAGAGTACTACATTGCTAAGGCATAGTGTCTTAGCAGAGTTTAAATAAGTTTGCACTTGAGCTCATGAGTAAGAACTTGTACCCAAGAGGCTTTCACATGCACAAGGAGGGTGCAAATCATTGGCTCGGAGGGTCTTATGCATGTGCAAATCATCGGCTCGACGGGTTAGGGGCCCAATGTGTGCATCTGTATGATGTGGGCGATGAAAATGTTGGTCCATTTAGCTTGTTCTAATGCAGGCCCCGTTTTGAATTTTTTTTTTTTTTTTACCTAAACCAGGATATTTCAGTAGCATCATCTTCTATTCCTTTAATCTCATTAATGCTTGAGGCAATAATTGTATCTGGTTAAAATTAGAGACATCATGTAACACCCTTGAATTTTTAAAATGATATTAGTTATGTTAAGTTTAATTATTAAGTATGCCTAGTGTGCATTTGTTGTCAATTTCAGTCGTTTAAGATTTTATTGCAATTGTTATATTTGAAAATTTTATTTTTAGTTTTAAAATACCAAATGACATTTTTATACCACATTTTTCACATATTTACTAAAATGCCCTTAAGCCTTTTATTTCTTTTATTTTATTCCATCTTTCTTTCTTCCTCTCATTCTCGTAACTCTCTCTCTCCCCCACTTCTCTCCAAAAATTTCATTTTCAAGCTCTATTTTCGCTGATTTGGGCCAAGAATCGAAGTTCAATCCACAAAATCTTCTTCAAAAACGTTCAAATTCAAGGTTAGCCCTTTTTTATCCAAAATTGTTTGACATTTTTTTTTCAGATCAAATGTAAAATTGTGTCTAAAATTTGGGGAAAATAGTTTCTATTTGTTTTAATATATATTTCCATGTTTACTGTATGATTTTTATGCATTAAAAACAACAATCAAAAGATTGATTTAAAGTCGGATTGAAACTCGGATTTTCGAAGCAGGGCATGCTATTCATGCCAGCGCGGTTGACCGTGTGTAGTGTATTGGGGTCGACCACACTGCACAAGTTTGGCAGGCCGAACTTGTATAACCGGCAGGCCGAACTGTACAGGTTTGGCAGTCCAAACTCAATTTTCGATAGGCCGACTAGGCAACATGAAAATTGTATTTTTACTCATTGTTTTCAATGTTTAATGATTTAGAAATGTTTGAAAAAGGATTATGATTTGATATTATGATTATTTTGAGTCAAAAGGCACACTGATAATTAAATTAACATATTGATATTTGTTGAAAGTGATTTCTGATTTTAAATACAGTTTTCAAAATTTTGAACGTATATGGAGCATACATTGAATTTTGTTTGAAGCTTATGTTATTAGAATTTCAAATGAGGTAGGATATTCCTATCCTTTTCTTTAGCAACCATTTTTAAATTGTTTTGGCCAAATGCTTGATTTTTAAATAATTGTAGAAAATAATTTATGTCTTTGATGTTGAAGAATTGTATTCTAATATTCTTTTTGGATTTCCCAAAGTCTTACGGTGATGCTTTATCAAGTTGCTTTCAAGTAAGTATTTTTATTAAATTGTTAAGACTTTGAAATTTATTTCAATTAGAACTATGTGTGAACAATTCTCTGTTTTTTATTACTATTTTAAAATAACTTATTTTTAACTAAATATCCTACTGAGCCTTCCACTCATGTTTTCTTATTTTTAAAAATCCTCCTTCTAGGTTGGAAGAGGAAAGAAGGTCCTAGGATCGAAACCGGGCTCTATGTGTAGAAATGGTATTTTCTCTAAGACTGTTGTATGATATGCGTATGGTACAACTTGTCCTGATGTCGGTGTTGATATCGTTCCCGTCTTTGTCAGTTATATGTTTTTAATTTATTTTAGAGATGATGATTTTTAGTATTTTGCATTATTACTCTTGTTATTTGTATTTTATTTACCTACCCAACATCGTGGTAAGTGACCACATAATGGTGAATGAGAATAAGATCTCGGCCCCACCTCGTGGCATTCACGTGATGGTGACCGTCAATGATATTTATTTACTTTATACATATAATTATTTACTTTTTCTTTATTTACCTTAATTTTAACTTCTTTACCTAAAACTTACTGACCCCTACCCCGAGATGTCACACATCATCTCCTTCATCAGCCCCCATTTGGAGAGTTTTTAATTCCAAAAACGTCCCCTTCATGAGCCTATATAAGGAAGTATTCTCAATTCATTTGAAGACACACAGAACTCAAAGGAGGTCCTCTAGCTTTGCTCTTAGACGTCTAAGTATTGTTCTTAGAGTTAGAATTCTGGTTATAGAAGGAAATCATAGTCTAAGCTCACTGAAGTAAATCTTCTGGTGCCAAAGTCCTGCTCAATCGTCATTATATCTTGGGAGACAAACGCTTAACGTGTTCTTAAGCACCCGAGGAGAAAATGAATATATTTTAAGAAAGACATAAACTTTACGTGCCTCGATGTCTAAATTCTATGGTTCATTCAATTGAAGGTTTTAGATATTTGTAATTTTTCAGTTTCTAAATTTGATCACAATAATTTGCTTGTTTTTTCTCCATCATATATGATATTCAGCTAACAATATTAAAACAGATACTTGAAGATGAACAAGTTGCTACAACAAAGGAATAGACTTTATAACTTCCTTCCCATATTTTACCACTTCCTTTTGACGTCTAAGAAAATAATAATAATAATATTCCATGGAACTAAATTTGGACTTTCGATTTTCCAAAATGGTTGATAACTTGAACGTCATTCCAATTAGAAGCAATTCCACGACACCTGCGTTGTCCCCTGGTGTTAGGGCTTTGACATCTACTCAACCCTTGGTGGTTTCGGTTCTAGCAAACCATCATAAGAAACCTAAAAATTTAACTGACTTAATTTTAAGACTTGGCAACAAAAAATGTTATTTTATTTAATAACGTTGAATCTTGTGAGATTCTTAAAAGAGAATCCTCCTATTATTAGAGAAGATGAACTTGACGCTCAAGCTTTTAATGCTTTTGAGGCTTGGAAGCACTCTGACTTCTTATGCTAGAATTATATTATGAATGACTTGTCAGACACACTATATGGTGTGCATAGCTCAAAGAAAATGTATAATGAACTATGGGAATCCTTGGACCATAAATATAAGTCAAAGGATACTGGTGCTAAAAATTCTTAGGAGGCCAATTCCTAAATTTTAAAATGGTGGACTCAAGGACTATAATTATTCAAGTTCAAGAACTTTAACTAATCATTCATGAAATTCATATTGAGAGAATGGTCATTAGTGAGTCTTTTCAGGTAGCGGCAATAATTGAAAAGCTGACCCCTACGTGAAAAGATTTCAAGAACTATTTGAAGCACAAAAGAAAAGAGATAAACCTTGAAGACCTCAATGTAAGACTTCACATAGAACAAGACAATAGAGGGAGGTCTCCAACAATATAGTTGCTAATTCTGCTAAGGCTAATATGGTGAAGCATATGATTATGGCTTCAAAAAGAAAAAGAACAACAAGTCGGGATTTACACTAGGACCTAAAGGTGGAGTTTCAAACTAAAATTTGAAGGAAAGTGCTTCAACTGCAATAAGTTAAGGCACAAATCAACAAATAGTAAGCTACCAAAAAAGAACAAAAAGAAAGAGGCTAACATGATGGATGCCATTACACAAAAGGTATCTGACATCAGCCTTTCTACTATAATTTCTAAGTCAATCAAGTTGACTCCAACCCAAAGGAATGGTGGCTAGATATTAGAGCCACACACCACATCTACTCTAAGAAAGCTACGTTTGCTGATACAGTACATTTAGAAACTAGTGAGAAGCTTTACATGTGCAACTCTGTAACTTTTGAGATCAAGGATCAAGGAATAGTGTTCTTGAAGATGACATCAGGCAAGAAAGTAAAACTATATAACATGTTGTATGTTCTTGATATTTGGAAAAACATCATTTCTAGGACGATGCTAAGCTAACATGGTTTTAAAATGCTGCTCGAGTTCAAGAAAATAGTTTTGTCTAAATATAGAATGTATGTGGGGAAGGGTTATGTAAAAGATAACATATAGAAAATGAATACTATTGCTGCAAGACCCAAAGCTATTAATAAAAAGAGAAAGTCTTTTATTTATATGCTTAAGTCTTCTAACTTATGGCATTGTAGACTAGAACATGTTAATTATGATATATTGCGTAGATTAATTAATTTGGATCACATACCCACATCTTACATTGATTCCAAACACAAGTGTGAAACTTGTGTAGAGGCAACATTAACGAGTTCATCATTTCAAACAATTGAAAGGAATATTGAAATATTTGATCTAATTCATAGTAATGTATGTGACTTAAAATTTGTTCAAACCAGAGGTGGTAACAAGTATTTTGTCACTTTCGTTGATGATAGCTCAAAATACATATATATATATATATATATATATATCTTCTAAAAAAACATAGTAAATGGAGGGAAAAAAAAAACAAAAATGCCCTTTAGTCTTCCTCCTTATTCATCTTGCCGCCTTACCCATCGACCTCCCACCCCTGCCGGTACGATCGATCCACCTCTAGCTGCCCCTCTCCATGCAAGCCTCCATGGTGTCCCTGGCCTTATTCTGCTTTCTTAAGTTCTACGACGACCCCCTCCTTATGACGAAGACTCCTTGGCTTGTGTGAACTCTGTAGCGAGCTACTCACCCACCCGTAAGCAATGATCCCTCATCCCACACAATGGTGCCAACACCCCCGCCGTGCAAATTTGTTAGCATAAGAATGTCGTTGTCTTCTACGCATATTAGGTTTTATTTTGAAGTTCTTTATTTTATTTGGGCATTTTTTAGAATCATTAAAAAAAAGCACGTTTTTGGTTTTGGATTTTCATTTGAGTCGTTTTGCAAAAAATTTAAGATGTCATTTTTGAGCATGTTCTTGTCACTGAAAACAATAGCTTAATATTGGACAGTTTGGGTATAGATAGAAAATTGGGGGTCTCAACATGGTGCCGACCAAGAATCAAAGTTAGAGAAACGGTGTTTGAGAGTTTTGATTTTTTTCCCCAAACAAAGGCGATTTTTTTTTCAATTTATGTTAATAGGATTTTGATTTTTTAAAAAATGTTTAAATATTTTCTAAAAAAAATTAGTTAAGGATACTTTTGTCTTTTCATTTTATTTTTTATTTTTAAAAAATGAGGGACAAAATTGAGATTTATTTATCAAATCTAAAGGATGTTTTGTAGTCTTTAAAAATAGAAAGATAAATTATGAAATAAGTGAAACTATGAGGTATATTCATGGAATAAACCCTAATGAAGATCGCCCAAAGAACTTATAGAGAACATGGTGTCATTGCGGCCTTGTGGATAACAATTAATTCATCAACATAGACCAAGAAACAAAGATAATAGCTTTTTGGTGCTAAAATAAACAATGAAGTGCCACACCTGTAGTTTATAAATCACCTCTTTCGTTCATTCTACCTTGTTTAGGGGGCTTTTTTAATCCCATAGATAGCTTTCCAAAGCTTACAACTATTAGGATGACTAGAATCATGAAAGCCCAATGCTTGTTGTATATACACCTTTTTAGGAAGTGTGTCATGAAGAAAAGCATTATTAGCATGGAATTGGTCGAGAAACCATCCATCAGACAAAGTGAGAACGAGAATGAGACGTATTGTGGTGGATTGTATCGAGAAATAGAACCATTGAGATTCCAATGATTTGAAACACCCACTTGCATCCAACAATATTTTAAGGATTAGAAGGCCCATGTTACCAAGTGTTATTCTTAAGGAAAACCATAAGTTCATAGATATAGCCTGACACCATCCAACACTTTTCACGATTTCCTATACTTGTGATCCAATAACCATGTATTATTTCTTTTATTTTTGATTAAAAATAAGAGAAAAATTACGATAGAGAATGACAAAATTCTCCGTTGGTGGAGAATGCTTTTAAAGCCCATGGATTTCGATCTGATGGATAATATTAAATGACTCTAAAGATTAACTAATAGTCCTGATTGCACCATATTCACTTTCATTTTTTCCACTTTCGTCCTCTTCGTCTCTCTCCTTTTTAAAAAAAAAAAAAACTTTTCTCTTCCTCTCTTTATTTAATCTGAGCCCGCACTGTCTTATCCCCTTCTCCATTGCGAAATTGAAGAGATGCTCATGACACTGATATTGTTCCTTAGAGTTGACTATGATTTGGATGTGTCATCATGGACCAGCGTACATGACTCACTCTCTCTGGCACCAAAGGTCGTTGTCATTGTCGTTATCGAGTAGGTGGTTGTTAGGGTTGAGTGCCAGTGGGTGTTCATGATCAGGGTTCTCAAAGTTCTGTTTGCGATCTATCATTGGGCTCCTTAGCCTACTCGAAGAAACAATAGAGATCCCATATTTGTGTTTTCTTTTTTTAGAATAGATTTGTGTAATGTTAAGCTCCTCAGCCTAATTTGCTTTGTAAATTTATTGTGTTTCTTAAATTGATCTATGCGTAATTGAAGGATTATTTTTTGGTTGTATTATGAGATTAGTTTTTTTTTTTTTAGATAATCTATGAAATGTTTCAATTTTACATAACTAGTATGATAGGTTTTTGTGCTTGCTATTGTTGTTGAATTTGGATGCCATTGCTGTTCGTGGGAGATCAATATTTTTTAGATTGAAACAGATATGGTCTGATGGAAAATGCTTCAATTGCACATATCTGGTTTGATGGGTTTTTGTGCTTGCTATTGCTGATTTTGGATGCCACTGCCATTGGTGAGAGATCTTTTTTTGAAATTGAAACAGATCTGATCTGTTGGTGGGGCTGTGGTTGTTCAGATTGAAGCAAGATTATTTAGAGCCCGTTTGGTTCGAGTATTTGAATAGAGTATTTGAATGAAGATTTAAATTTTTGTGAGAGAAAATATTGTAGCAAAATGATTTAAACCGTGATTTAAATAGTGAAACAAGCGGGCCCTTATATTGTTTGTAGGTTGGGATTTCTATTGGCTTTCGATCTTCATCTTGAAAGGCGAACCCCTCGGCCAAACTCGTCGAGTTAGGGGCGATGGGGTTGGGCTCGTCGGTGGATGAAAGCTCATGGCTAGGCTCACCGGTGTAGAAGGAGGAGGAGGATAAAGTTTTTAACATGGTTTTTCAAAGGAAGAATGAGCAATAATCATATGTGGGAGGTTTTATTTTTATTTGATACGCCCTTATTTTTTTTTTCCTTTGATTTAAAACTAAAAATTATTCCTTACCTTTAAATTATTCTGCACTGGTGGAGAATTTTATCATTCTCTATCATAGACTCACCCTTAACATAAATACAATAACCTTCTAAATTTATATCTTCGAACTTTCACTCATCACTTCAAAGGAAAAATATAACAGACTCTGTAAAAAAAGTCAAAACAAAAATGTTTTTTCATTTCAAAGTAAAATAAATATATTAATAAATAAATAAATCTATGGTAGAGTGCACCATTTTTCTCCACCTGTGGAGAATAGCACAATACCATTGGATCAACATTTGATAGTAGAAAAAGGTGAAGGACCATCAAAACAAAAACATATCGCGCCTTACTAATTTTTTTCATTTTTTGGCAGATTAATTACATGTGGAATTTGATTTTGGGAGCCATATTATCTGTTTTCATGTCATTTAGAACTTAAATTTCCTCTTATATGTTGCGTTTATTTAGAATTTCCTTTCAGATTTAGGTTTGGGATTTGGGATTGTAATTATATATTGGTGAACGTTGTAATAAAATAGAAAATATGAAACATGTCAATTAGATATCTCTTTTGAAGTCTGTCATCGTCGAAGTTGGTTTTTGTTGTTGTACTTGTTCTTGTTATTGTTGTTGTTGTTGTTGTTGTTGATGGTGAGGGTACCATAGAGAGAAGAGGTTGCTGGAGAAGGAGGAGGTTGTCGTAAAGAGAGGTGGTTGCCGGAGAGGGAGAAGGAGGAGGTTGTTGTTGGTAGGTTGTCGGAAAGGGAGGAGGTAGCCATAAAATTTGTCCAAATTTTTATAGGTTTTAGTTATTGAAATTTGATTAAATCTAATATAAAAGGGTCTATCCAAATTGCTGTATCTTTGCCGTTTGATTTTTTTTTAAAATTTCAATCATGTGGTTATTAGTAATGTTCTTTACTGGTGGAGAGTTTTGACATTCTCTAACATAGACCTGTCTAAAAACGCAGAAACAAAAACAAAAAAATAGAAGCCAAAACACAAAATATAAAAATTTAGGAAAATCCATAGTAAAATTTACATTCAACTTGGCCGCAAACGCGTCGTCTTCTCACCACACGAACTCAGACTACGTGTCTTTTTTTAAACTATATAGGTGCGTTTGGTACGAGTATTTGAGTAGAGCATTTGAATAAAGATTTAAATTTTTATGAAAGAAAATACTGTAGCAAAATGATTCAAACCGTGATTTAAAAACCCAAACAAACACACCCTATGTATTTTTTATTTTGAACATAAAACGACATATCGTTTCTTAGAGCATCATTTTTTTATTTTTTTTACTTTTCCTTTGGATTTCTGAACGGCAAAATCTCCCAAGAGCTTTTGGAACTCGCTTGGGACTTGGAATAGAGAGACGCAGAGAGCAAAACTTTGGAAAGAAGAGGCGGAGAAATGAAGGTGGCCCCAAAAACAGTCTTCCTTTTCAAAGACTCGGAGGGTTTCGCTACAGCCATTTCAGAGGCTTTCTATCCAAACCCTAATAACCCTTCTTCTCTTTGCTTAACGTAAGCTCATTTATCCTTCAACCCAGTTTACCCTTTTTTTTGGGTATTTTTCTCCTGTTTTTGGTTGAATTGGAATCGATTTTTGTTACAGGGAGGAACCCTTTGAGCTGTCTTTGGATCGGTATGGAATCAAAGATGTTAAAGCGTCTGGGAACATCCTTCACTTTGTAGATCATCAGGGTCTCTATCAGGTTTTTTCTTTTTTTTTTTTAAGACCCAACTTTTGTTGTGATGTAAGCGTTAAAGGGTTTTCATAGTTTGCAATTGATTATCAATCTGGGTTTTTTTAGAAGCGCTTCTTGAAATGACAAGTTATTGGTTTGGTAGTAATTCTTCCTCAATTTCTAAGTAGAAGAATTTCACCAACTCAGCCCTTTGAATTTTGAGTAGTACATAATATACTTTAACATGACATAGCTGTAACAACTTTTCCCATGTGAGCTTGATCAATTGATCAGTATTGAATAAGATGTAAACCTTTTTAGTCAAAGCTCAAACGGATCTTCTGGAAGAAAGAGAAAGAACTTTGGTGTATGTCTTCAGTCTTCACTCTTTAGTGGTGTGTATGCAATATGGTTTATTTTTGTGTCCCAAAATCATGTAACTGCTACATTTTTCTTCTCCTTTTTCACCTCCATAACTCCATACTTAGACTGTGGATAAACTGCTATTGCTTAAATTGTACACTTTCATGTAGAAGATAAAAATGCAAGGACATTGATTTGTGAATTTCCTGTCTTTATTTTCAGGTGTCATTTTTGCTTATGCAAAATTATGAACCTCCAATTCTGGCATGTGTCATTAGTGAAGTTCTTGAGCAAATAACTGGAGAAAAATCATCTCCGTTGCCCACAATCATAGTTCCATTTATCGTGCCATCGTCAAAGCTTAAAAGGGATGGTAAAACATTGACAGAAAGTGAGAACAAGTTTCCAATTCATGGTGTACAGATTGGTCCAGTAACTGAAACGACCAAGGCCATGGCTGTCAGAGCTGAGAAGCCATCATGCCCGTTTCAGGTTCATCATGAACCTTTAGCTTGCTTGCTTCAGTTAGCCCGTGTCTCAAACTTGCCAACTTTTGTTCTTATTGGGGAAAAAGGTCGATGCATTTTCGATAAAAGTATAGAAGACTTAGAGGTACTTCTTGTTGTATCATTTTTGGCCATCGCAACTATCATGTCTCATGTCTCACTTTGCATGAAAATATGGAGACTATAATATTGATTTAGAAGCTTTTGTGGCGTAACTAGAAGTCTTTTTATGAACATGCTTGTTAGATGACTTAAGAAAGATTCTACATTTCTATAATATCCACTCTGCTAGTTCTAAAGTTCTTGTATGTTGATTTATGATCTAATTCTTTTCATGGTATTCAATCCAGATAATTATCGAAATTGGAGAAATTTTGTCGAGCACTCTCAACCTTCACTTTTCAAAAGAAAAAATCAAGTGGAATCCCAAAGGAACATCAAAGAATAATGAGGAGCCATGGCGCGCCTTATACGGTTGAATCATGAGTGTCATGATTCTGTGTCATTAGAGTTGTTGCATGTAACACACCAGGTTGACATTACTTGGAGCCAATTTTTCTTTTTTGGTAAAACTAAGTACTTTGTGCAATTGTTTTAAGTTAACTTTTATCTGTTTGCAATGCTAGTTTTAAACTTGCAATGGATACCCTAAAAAAAAAAAACAAAAACAAAAACAAAACAAAAAACAAAACAAAAACAACAACAACTTGCAATGGAGATAATGATATAAGCTTTTTTATTGGCATTTGTTCATTGCATTTAGGTGAGAGGAGAATTGTTACCGAGGACCACACTATTAGAATACAGTTTATTTGGTCATTTTTCACAATTTATGGCTTGTACTTTTATTGCTTGCATTTTAGTTCAATGTTTTATGGAGATAGAAACCTTTATGTTTTGAAGATTGTTGACAACAACAACATAGTAGCAACAGAAGCGGGACCAATTCGCATTTGCTAAATTCGATGCTAATTTATAAATTTTGAGAACTATGTCTCCAATGTTAATTTTGAGTATTTTATTTGACACTACCTTGGTGTCATGATTTGAAATCTAAATTGGAAAGGTTAGTCCATAAGATCTACGATGATCTAAACTTTTCTTTTTTACTTTCCTTATCCCTTTTTTTTTTCCTAAAAACATTCAAGACTATTATCCTTTACAAATATTTTATGGGACAGTGAGGGAAAGAGTAGGGTTTTTTAGGGTTTTGAAACTTTTTAAAGTAAATAGCAGGTTTTAAAAATATTTATAGTAAATTGTAGATTTATAATGTAAGCAGTTTATTTACTGTATAAATAAGAATTATTTAAACGGTTAGTAAGATGGTGAATAAATTATTTACACTTTAAATTTATTTACTGTATAAATAAGAATAATTTACACTATAAATAAGAGGGTAAATAAATTATTTATATTATTTATTATAAATATTTTCAAAATATGATATTTACTGCAATTTGTTTTAAAAAATGAAATAGTTTGAATTTTTTCATATTGCTCCAAAGTAATTTCTTCTCAAATTTGCCTTACTATTTTTTTATTTGAGTAATATGAAAGTGTTCCTTTTTATTTTTTATTACTTTTATTTATTACTTGTCGTTTTTTATTTCTTTACTGAAGTCTCACCTATTTTTTTGGGATAAATTACACTAATACCTTTTGTGTTTTGCCTATATAACAAAAACCACCTTGATCAAAGTTAATTATGTCAATACCCTCAGACCTTACAAAATAAATTACAAGGCCACCCTTCTATAAGTTAACTATTAATGTTGACCAAACTTTAACCATCAAATTTTTTAAAATGTCAAAAATGCCTTCCATGCATAAAAAAATATTTTTAGCAATATGTGTTGTTAAAAAAGGCATTTTTAACACTTATTTTGCTCCAAAAATTGAGTGTAATTAATATTTACACACTCAACTATAATTTTCACTCATAAAAATTTTTTCTTGATCTTTTTTATTCAAATTTTCAAGAAATTTAAATGTGTTTTTTTTTTCTTATGAATCGATATATTTGAGTATTCTAAAACTAAGTAGATCTTATTAAATTAGACAGCTATCATCTTCATATTGTATTTTTCATAAAAAAATCTAAACTCTAAATTTATTTTTGCAAAACACAAAAGGTATTAGTGCAATTTATCCTTCTTTTTTTTTAATTTTTTTTTCATTTTTTTCCTTGCTAAAATATAGTAATTTAGGATCCGTTTGTTTCATGGTTTGAATCACGGTTCGAATCATTTTGCTACAATATTTTCTCTCACAAAAATTTAAATCTTAATTCAAATACTCTATTCAAATACTCGAACCAAACGGGCTCTTAAAATATGTTTCATCGAAATTCTGTTTCTTTTGATTCTCTATGTTGTAATAGTTTTTCCCAAACATGTCCCCAATAAAGTCTATTTTTTTCCTTGCATTCTTCTAAAATATTGTTTCGTCATTGTGGCCTTCATAAATAATTTTATTTTTCAATTACACCACTGAAATAGTTTTTTTTTTTTTTTTTTCAAATGTCATCCTACTTAAACGTCAATTCGTTGTCATATGTAGCCCAATTAGTTTTTGATTCGATATGTGCTCACCAGATTCTGCTTTTGTTATAAGTATGCTCTACTTATCTATATAATTATAAAATTCGACCAAAATACATGGTTTGACTTTTTTTGATAAGATATATACTTTGATACATCTATCTTTTTTAATCTTATACTGTGCCCCATTAGCATAATTTTTATCTATTCTACTCAATTGAAATAATTTTTCTCAAATGAATCCTCTTCTAAAATATTCTTTCTTGCAATCTTCAACTATTATTTTTGTAAATGTTGCCCTTGTAAATACTTGTCTAACTTAAACATTTTATTAGCAACTCTTTAAAATACAATTTTGTCGTGTGTATCCCTAAAAATAGATCTCTCTCTTTTACCTCCTCTAAAATCTCTAATTATTTTTTTTATGTGTTTTACTTAAAAAAATATTGTACATTCCAAGTTGTCCCTTTTTATTATATAAATATAAAAAGTATATAACTTTCAAGTTATTTTATCTCTATTTTTCTTTTTGTCTAACCACCGTTCGTTGATTTTGATATATATAGTGTTTCCTACTTTTATGAACAAAATATTTAGATGTTATTCACACCACAAAAAATTGCAACTCTAACAATTTCTAATGAAAGTAGAAAAATTACTTTTAAATAAAGTTTTAAAAAAAATCAAAAAACTTAAATGCTTTACAATAAAAAGAACATGCATAACATACTTGGTTTCAACTAGTAATACACTAATATTGTATTGTGAGTTGATACAAATAATAAATTAATATGATTCATATCATATCATATAATATGACTCATTTTCCGTGTAATATTCTTACTAATTACATTATATGTCTACTTTTTCTTTTTTTTTTATAATGGCTTTTTAAAATTTGTTAACTTGCGATGCCCGTGATGTTCTTTATGTATATTTTGATCATAAATATAAAGTTGTGATCTTTATTATAATAAAGAGAAAGACTGTGGTAGTTACCATTCTATTGGAGGGGCTATGAGAACAAAGGTACACAAGCTTCAATGAACCTACCCATATGAAATCGAATTCTAAAAAACTAAAAAAAAAATTATCCTAGAAAAAATTATCTCGTCCACAACGCCCTTCTTGATCTCGCCATTATACGGGCTCTTCATTTTTGTGTTATAGAGCACCGACCATGCCTCGAAGAGGAAATCACTGAACAATTTTTTATGGTTTTTCAACGTTGCGACAAATATTCTTGAGCCAAGTCATAAACCTTGCATCCATCACTTTAAACTTTCTGAAAAAAAAAATGGTCACCAATAAAAATAACCAAAATGGAAGCAAAAAAATGAAAATATGAATGAAAAATCAAAGGACTAAAACAAAAAATATTAGTCTTCTACCTAGATTTGCTTTAGTAAATCAGCAAAATATATTTGTCCGGTAAGTTTGAATAAGGAGAACAAAAGTTAGTCCAATCAAATTTACAAAACAAAAAAGGAGTGTGAGATAAATGTCAAAATTATGAAACTTTTTAAAGTAAACCTTAGGTTTTGAAATTATTATAATAAATAACAGTAAAAAGAAAATGTATCGATAAATTTTTTTTCTATAATAAATAGATAAGTAAAAAAAATTACAAATATTTTTAAAATCTATTATTTACTTTAATAAGTTTTGAAAAAACATGACACTCATTATAATTTCCGAACAAAAAAAGTGCATCTTAATTTACAAAAAAAAAAAAAAGAACTATTGATTGGCTCATCACAAACAACACACAAGCCTACGGTAATGGATTGGGCTCGGAGGCTGATTCGATTTCTAGGCAATTTTGGCCAGAGAAATCGTAGAGAATAGTAATTTTATGTTAGGTTTGAAAATTAACAGCAAAATTTACCGTATATTGCACAGTAAACATTAAAAAAAAAATAGAATCTTCAAAACACCCCCAATTTTTTGGGGGAATTTAAAAAAAGGGTAAAAAAAAATTCCTAATTGAGGAAATGACTTTTTTTTTTATAAAAAAAACACGTATTTTTAAGTAGGCAAGCTGTTTTAGTTTTTTTTTTTTAAAAAAGACGAAAATAACTGTAACGATGAGATGAACCTCAACAGAGTTAAAAAAAAAAAAAAAACTGAAATAGTTTTCATATCCAAAAAACATATTTTTTTACGTCAAAAAAAATTATTGGTCCAAAATTATTTTTTCTTAAAGTTATTTTTCAAAATGCCTCCAATTTTTCGGCTTCTCCTTCCTTGTTTCTTTTTCTGCGTCTTTCAGTCTAATTCCACTTGCTCTCTCTATCTCTCTTTTGCTGTCTGACAACAACATCTGCAAGTCTTGATTTCGACATTCACAGTGACGGAACTCTCAGATTTCAAAGCTAATCGTTGATTGAATATTGCTTTCGTTTGGGATTGCAGATCTCAATGCCGCTATCACCTTCCCGGCCTCGCCATTGCCAGTCTTGCTCTCGCCATTGTCGATCTACCTCGGAGAACGCTGGGGAGCACAAGGATCAGAAATGGACAAATCTTAGCGCCAGCCTCTCCATCACTATCTAAGCCTCACCTTCACCGTCATCGTCTGAGCCTCACCGTTACCATTATCATGTGAGCCTCGCCATCATCGTCATAGCCCGAGCCTCGACTGGCCGTCTGAGAGAATACAATGAGAGAGAGATTGAGTTGAAATGAATGAGAGAGAGTAATTTCTGTAAATAAAACTTTTCGTATACGTAATTTCTAAATAATCTTAGAACTCATTAATTTTTACGTAAAAAGATTTAGAACATACCTGGATTCATATCTTCTATTTGTTGAGAACTATTTGTGCAAAA
Organism: Artocarpus heterophyllus; assembly: GCA_025403435.1. Lineage (NCBI taxonomy): Eukaryota > Viridiplantae > Streptophyta > Magnoliopsida > Rosales > Moraceae > Artocarpus > Artocarpus heterophyllus. The sequence goes on along the minus strand of CM046348.1, from coordinate 21,181,260 downwards.
ATTTTTATCAAAGAAGAAGAACCTAGTTTTTCTCTCTAGACTTACTGTTATTTCTTTTAACATATTTTTCTGATAAAAAGAAAGAATACAAAATTGATTGGGTGAAAAGAGGACTAGACTCTTATTTGTAGACACTCAATAGGTTCCTTTCCATCAAAACACACTTCTCTTCAGATATAAACATATCTTTTCAGATATAGACACATCTTGCAATAAGAGTTGCAACCCCTTATAGCCAATATAATTTTAGCATTTAAATAATTATTAAACTAAATAAATAAATCTGATAAATTTTATAGTCCTTTAATTAATTATGTGGACCATAATTCTAACATTTTCTCACTTGGCCAATGTAATATTCTTTTATTAGTTTAATAAGGCTATAATGTGCACAACAATGTTATGCTAGTTCTTCTTAAAATTAGTTAGTACTTTACATCATAATTAAATAGAAAATATAAAGTGAGTCATGACGGTCGTACATCACTAACTTAATGTAGTCCCTTCCATGCACTACAATATTAGACATCTATTTAATATGATTTATAATTGAGAGGTATAACAATAGTCCACTTTAATGTCTTTGGTAAGACTATCCTTTCAAATATTAATCTATAATAATCATGTATACAAAATAGAAAATAGGATATATCAGGAACATAATAAGTGAGCTCAAAGTGTCATATCATTAAAATAAAATAAAACATAATACATAACCATTAATGATGTCTAATAACACCTATACGTTCACTAAATGTTTTGGGTGGTAATCATTTTGTTAAAGGATCTACAATCATAAGATTGGTACTAATTTGTTCAATTGACACTTTACGTTCCCAAACTTCTTGCTTAACGACTAAGTACTTAATATCCATACGCTTTGCACCATCAGAATACTTGTTGTTCTCAGCAAAGAAGACTGTTGCGGCATTATTACAATGAATTTTCAGTGGCCTGGCTATACTATCGACAACTCCAAGTCCCAAAATAAAATTCCGCAACCATAAGTACTTAATATCCATACGTTTAACGACTAAGTACTTAACGACGACTCCAAGTCATGGTTTATGGTTGCAGAACTTCTTGCTTAACGACTAAGTACTTAATATCCATACGTTTTGCACCATCATAATACTTGTTGTTCTCAGCAAAGAAGACTGTTGCGGCATTATTACAATAAATTTTTAGTGGCTTGGCTATACTGTCGACAACTCCAAGTCCCGAAATAAAATTCCGCAACCATAAACCATGACTTGTGGCCTCAAAGCATGCCACAAACTTGGCCTCCATAACGGATACAGCAATGACAGACTGCTTCGTACTCTTCCATGAAATTGCTCCTCTGGCCAAAAGGAACATATAACCGAATGTAGATTTTCTAGTATTAGCACATCTGGCAAAGTCTGAATCTGAGTAACCAACCACTTCAAGATGATCACATCATCTATAAGTGAACATATGGTCCTTTGTTCCTTACAAATATTTGAGAACTGTCTTTGTAGCTTTCCAATAATCCATTGTTGGATTACTTTGATATCTTCCCAACATCCCAACAACAAAACTAATGTCGAGTCTGGTGCAAGTTTGAGCATACAACAAGCTACCAATGACAGATGCATAAAGAATGTTTTTCATTTGCGCTCGTTCCAATTCATTCTTTGGACATTGTATATGACTAAATTTGTCCCCTTTCTGAATTGGAACTATACATGCTGAGCATTTGTCTTTCTTAAATTTCTCTAAAACTTTGTTAATATAGCCTTTTGAGACAACCCCAACAATCCTTGTGATTTATCATGAAATATTTCAATTCCTATTACATAAGTTGCCTCACCCATGTCTTTCATTTCAAAGTTCTTAGAGAAGAATTTCTTATTTTCATGTAATAATACAAGATTGTTAGCAGCAAGCAAAATATCATCAACATATAGGACTAAGAAAATAAACTTGCTCCCACTGACCTTCATATATATACACTGATCAACAGTGTTCTCCTTAAATCCAAAGTAATGATATCATTAAACTTAAGATACCATTGTCAGGAAGCTTGTTTAAGTCCATATATTGATTTTTTTAATTTACACACCATATGTTCCTTTTCTTTACTTGAAAAGCCTTTAGGTTGGTCCATATAGACTTGTTCCTCTATATTTTCATAGAGAAAGGCGGTTTTCATATCCATTTGGTGTAACTCTAAATCAAAATGAGTCACCAATGCCATAATAATTTTGACTGAATGTTTCTTAGAGATCGGTGAAAAAGTCTTTTTGTAGTCAATGCCTTCTTTTTTAGTAAAACCTTTAGTAACAAATCTAGCATTGTATCGTTCAATATTGCCTTTAGAGTTGCGCTTGGTCTTAAAGACCCATTTACACCCAACTCTCTTACAACCTTTAGGCAACTTAACAAGGTCCCAAACTTGATTTTGATCCATTGATTTTAACTTATCTTTTATAGCGTTAAACCACTTGTCAAAATCCATACTTTCCATGGCTTGTGAAAACGAAGCTGGATCTGAAATCGGATCATTATTAATTTCCAAGTCAATTTCTAACTCTTGTAGATAAACCACATAATCATCAAGAACAACAGATCATCTTTCTCTTTGAGATCTTCTTAATACTATTTCTTGCGGTTCAGCTACTATAGGTTCTTCGAGTACAACTTCATTGTGAAGTGGTTGGTCATTTACTTGTTGCTCTTGAACATTGTTTGGCTGTACAACAATGTTAGGAACAATCTTGGAAATTACAGGTAGAGGTACTTCTACCCTAAATTCTTCAATGACCACATTACGTGGTTCTCCACTCCCCTTAATTTCACCATCTCGATAAACCTAGCATTTCCAAATTCTACTATTTTGTACTATGGGTAGGACAAAAAAATTTATAACCTTTGGATTTTTCAGATTAACTAATAAAATAACCACAAGTCGTCTTAAAATCCAATTTCTTTTTATATGGATTGTAAATTTTCACTTCCACCGGGCAACCTCAAACATGCAGGTGTCTTAAACTAGGTTACCTTCCCATCCACATCTCAAAAGGATTTTTCAGGACTGACTTGTTAGGAACCCTGTTTAGTATATACCTGGCGGTCTTTAATGCATGCATCCTCAAAGATAAGGGTAAAGATGAATAATTTAACATACTCTTAACCATATCTATTAATGTATGATTACGTCATTTTGCTACACCATTTTGTTGCGGTGTACCTGGCATAGTGCATTGCGCACGTATGCCTCACTTTTCTAGGAATTTAGCAAATGGATCTGGACATTGCCCTGACTCATCATACTTTCTATAGTATTCACCACCTCTATTTGACCTTACAATTTTCACTTTTTTATCTAATTGCCTCTCAACCTCATTAATAAATACCTCAAGGGCTTCAACAGATTGAGATTTTTTATGCAATAGACAAAGATAACCATAACGTGAAAAATCATCAATAAAAGTGATAAAATACTTTTTCTCCACCAAAGGATGGAACATCGAAAGGTCCACATATGTCGGTATGTATGAGTTCAAGAAGCTTTTGCTTTCCTTTAATGCAATTAATACACACACCGAGATCGATAAAATCTAAATTCGAAAGAATTCCATTATTTACTAATCTCTTTATTCTTTCATTGGATATGTGACCTAAGCGTTTATGCCACAAGTAAGCAGAACTTTCATCAACTAAACTCCGTTTAGTTCCAATACTTTGATGCATGGTTGACAAAGTTTAAGCAAAAAGATTATCAAGCTTTAACTTATATAAACCATCAAAAAGGATTTCAGAGCCAATAAAACTATTATTTTTATACAAACTGAAAGATCTAAAACTAAACTTACAATAAAATTCCGCTACATCAAGTTTTGATAAAGAAACTAAATTACAAGAAAAAGTAGGTACATAAAGAGTTTAGTATAAATCAAGATAATGTCTAGTATCTAATATTAAGCGATAAGTGTCAATTCCTTCTACTGGAGCTTTATCTCGATTCCCCATGTAAATAAACTTTCATTTGCTCTTATGGGTTGGATCGTAAGGAATCCCTGCATCGTATTAGAAATATGAGTAGGTGAACCTGAATCAATCCACCAAGTATTATAAAGAACTTTGGTTAAATTTGATTCAAAACAAACTAAAGCACAAGACTTACCTTTCTTTTCAAACCAAGCCTTACATTTTTGACAATATTTCTTTAAGTGCCCAAATTGGCTGCAAAAATAGCACTTAACGTTGTGTTTCTTCTTATGGATTTAAGTTGACTCATTCGGGTTACGCAACTCCTTTTTGAACCCTTTCTTTTTGTTCTTTCTAGGCTTCTTGTTAGTGCTCTTTTCAGCCTTTTGATTTACAAGATGAACGGAATGTGGTTTTTAATTCTTCAATCTCATCTCCTCTTGAACAAGCATACTGGTCAAGTCATTAATATTCCATTTATCTTTAATTGTGTTATAGCTCATCTGGAATAGACCATATTGTTCAGGAGGAAGCGAGTTGAGAATGAACTATTCTAGAAAGAACTGATCCACAAACATCCCTAAAGACTTTAATTTTGCAGCTATATTTGTCATTTCAAGGACATGCTCATGCATAGTCCAAGAACCATCAAACTTCATATTGGTCAATTAAGCCATTAATGTACTAGCAAGAGACTTACCAACAGTTTGAGAGCACTCTTCCACAAGTTTCATAAATTCCTTAGCACTTTCAGTCTTGGAAAGAGTACTTTTAATATTGTTTGTTACTGTCATCAGCATGAACATTATACTTAATCTATTCGACTTTTCCCATACTTTATGAAATGATTTCTCCTCCTCACTACTAGCACTAGTAATAATAGCGGGTTCCTTATCTTGAAGTGCTAAATCAAGATCCAAGACACCTAAGTGAAATTGGACTTATTTGCACCAATCAAAAAAATTCAATCCATTAAATAGGGGAACAGATGAAGCATGTGAATGCAGAGAAACAGGAACAGATACTGCAAATATGTAAGAAATATTCATACATTAATGCTTTGAGATGATCACATAATTAGATTCAAACTTAAGACAATAATTGTATATCCTAGTTCTCCTTTGAGTCATACTAAGACATACAAACTATGAATGATGCTAATTAAAAAAATAAAAATTTAATTTGGTAATCATAAATATGGCCAATAAAAATGCTTGCTATCTTTGGATAAACAAACAAAAATAATAGGACATATTAATTACCAACTATTATATTCATCAATTATAAAGAAAGCTAATCAACCTTTGGGCGATTCCTAAATTCTTATAATAGATGAAATTCAATAACCCATGATTTATATATATCATCTCAATTATAAGCATCAAAATTCATGAGTTGTTGAATTTTTGTTTCTCAATTTGAAAAGTATTAAGCTTTAAAGTTTTGACACTTTAATGACTAACAAACTATAATAATGTAATTTCAACATTAAAAACAATAGTTTTACTTGTTTCAAGTGATTAATTATGATCAAGTATATACGTACATCAACATCATATATGCAACCTTTACTTAAAAGTTCCCATAAACGTAATATTGCATATGCATGTTTTATTAAAACAAAACAAAACAATACATATCATATCAATTGCATAACATCAATATGTATGAGATATAAGAACGCAGACAAAATTGTTCATTTATAAACAACTTTAATTGATAGAAGACAAAAGCATTTTTTTTTACGTTAATTTAATGCTTTTCGATCAACGGATTTCTAAAATATATATACGATTTTTTTTGTTTGCTCATTGTATCCTCTTCTGCGTGTGTATAAGAAACAAAGAAACAAAAAAAATTGCTGCTTTCCATCAATTCATATACACATGGGCACGCATACACTGGGCATACAAAGAAAACAAAGAAAAAGTAGAAGTTTTCTTTACAGACAATATATCTCGTACATTTATGGACAATCTATTACATTGCAAAGACTCTTTTTTTTTTTTTTAGCAATACAAAAACTGCAAATTGAAAACTGTTCCCTTTGTTTGAATTCAAAGACAAATATGAATTAGAGTGCACGATTAGAGCGCACAATAAATCCTAGAATAGTAATAAATGCTTGGCATTGATTATAGTTCGTATAACAATTCAATTTCATGATATGAAATATAACGGTAAAAGAAAAATCATGACCTAATTGCTCTTGATATCATATGTAAATAAAACTTTCATATTTGTAATTTTTAGAGGTCTTAGAACTCATTAATTTTCACAAAAGAAGATTTAGAGCGTACCTGGATTCATGTTTTTTGTTTGCTGAAAATCCTTAGTGCAAAAACTTTTATTAGAGAAGAAGAACCCAGTTTTTTTTTCTAGACCTATTGTTATTTCTTTTAACGTATTTTTCCTGATGGAAAGAAAGAATACAAAATTGATTGGGTAGAGAGATGACTAGAATCTTATTTATAAACCCTCAATAGGTGCATTTTCATCAAAGTACACTTCTTTTCAGATGTTAACATATCTTTTCAGATATAGACACATCTTTTAATAAGAGTTGCAACCCTTCGTAGCTAATAGAATTTTAGCATTTAAATAATTATTAAACTAAATAAATAAATAAATATGATAAATTTTATAGGCTTTCAATTAATTATGTGGGCCATTATTCTAACAATTTCTTCTATTATAAGTATGAATTTGAGTGCATTTTTGGTATATTAATCTTATGGTAAATGTCGTTTTATCAGCAATGTGCTATTTATTAACCTCTTTTAAAAATTACGTGATGGATTTTTAATGAACCTCTTAGTTATGCTACTTCGTTCTTTCTTCCTTTTCTTGATCACCTATTTATTGTGGCAAGCAAATTTTGAAACCCTATGCCAGATCAAAAAACCAACTTCAAATCAAGGGTAAATGTACCTATCTATGTGGCATTTGAGAACTATCTTTTTAGTTCTAACCACATTTTGGTTCAAATTTTATGAAAAAAATACTACAACAACTAACTGTTGTTAAATTTTCTTATAAAACATGACATTAATTACTCACGGCCCATCAAACAACGACTCACGGGAGTTCTTAGAGTGTAGCTTGGGTGTTGAGCCTATTCACATTACAAGATGTGATCCTTGGCTCGGTCCAAGGTTGGGGCATTGACAAAAACAACCATCAACATAGTATAATGCCTATTATTTTGAAAACGTGTTAAAATTTAGTGGGAGACAACTTCTAAAGTTTTGGGGCACTTGTGCAAATTAGCTTAAAAAATGTGACACATATTATTATCAAAATGAATTTTGAGAAATTGCAGTAAATAAACATTTTTTAATTTAAAGAAGAAATAGTATGTTTTAAAGTATTTGAGATAAATAACATGTTTATAGTATAAATAATCTTTTTTCCCCTATTTATTATGTAAGTATGCTATTACCTCAAAACTTTAAAACATCTTATTTTGTGTTTGAAATATATATGAAGTAATATATTATATGAAATAAATATTGTTTTTTATATTCTACAGCTAGAAAACATTTTCAAATTTCTGGAGTTACCCCAAGCGTTTTATTTTTTCATTAGCCAAAACACAATGGTTTTTTGGTTATTTAAAAAAAATATATTATTGGCTTCTTTCGTGTGAATTTTTAAAAAATGAAAACAAAAAAATATTTTTGGCTCGTAAAACGTGGGAGGGCGAAAAAACAAAGGACTCGTTTGTTTCGTAATTTGAATTACGGTTTAAATTATTTTACTATAGTATTTTCCCTCATAAAAATTTAAATCTATATTCAAATACTCGAACCAAACTTACAAAAAAAAATTCAAATCCATTTAATAATGTTTCCCGCACAAATTCTCACTCCCTCCTCCCTTGAGACTCCACAGACGACAGAAGCACGCTCGGAGAAGACGACGATCTGCAAAACCCTAATCACAGGGTTCTTCTGAGAGAGAGAGAGAGAAATTCCTCTCTCATTTTGCCATCTCGGTTCGTTCGTTGGTTCAATTTGCCGTCGATGGCCTCGAATGTTCCCGACGAAGCTCCTCACACGGACACGGAGGAAAAGAGCCTGGCTCGCCGGCTCAAGAACAAGCGTGCCCGGCGAGTGAGCTTCGCCGACACCGAGATCACATCCGTCCACATTTTCCGGCGCGACGAGGACTACGAGACGCCTCCCGAGTCCAACCCCAGCTCTGAAACCGCCGACGCCGAGTCGCAACCCGACAACGAGGTCTTAGGGTTTTTTGGAAACTTGGCCGGCGACATTGATGACGACGAAGACGATGAAGGAAGCGTCGATGGCAGGAAGTTGTTCCTCAGGCCGGTGGGATCGCCCTCTCCAGGGAGTAGTTCCGCTGGTTCTGCCACCCCCAATAACGGCATGTTCACATTTTTCTTTTTCTTTTGTTTTTTGTTTGGTTCTCGGGAAAATAAGAGATTTATGTCAACGAAACTTAAAGTTCTCGAAAATGAATTTCCGCGTTTAGTATTTTTTCAATTATTATTTTTTTTCAATTTAAAGTTTTGCTAATAGGACACTAGTGATTTGTGTTATAATTTATCTGGGTGAAACCTTGAGATCGACAAATTACATGCAATTTAAATGCTCTTTGTGTGTGCGTGTGTGTGTTTTTAATAATGTTCTTTAGCACTCTTTCTGAAATGCAATTGAAAAAAAAAAAGGATTTATGTGAAGAAAACCGAAGTTGTGGAAGAAGATTTTTAGCCTTGAAATTCAAAGTTAAGCTGGTAAGATGCTAGTATTTTTTTTCCTCTCATTTTCGGTTCTTTTTCTCCCTTTTAAAACCCATTTTTGTCGTACCTAGTGGCTTTTTTGTTAGAATTTTTCATTTTGTAAAGTTCGCAGTTAGGTTCTCACTTGAATGTGTGAGTTCTGATTGTCTTTGGAGAAAACACTGAGTATCTGTTTCTGGGCTGTCCCTTGGCAGAAGACAATTTCTTTGGTCCTGTGTCGGCAAGTTTCATTAGACCTGGAAGATTATCCGACTCTGCTGGTTCGGATGAAATTCATGAAGAGACTTTGGATACGACAGCATTTTCAATGCATTACTGCAGTCTTGCATGATCGGATTCGGATGAACTCAAGACACCAACAGCAGTTCGCCTTGTTTTTGAAGAGAAGACAACAACCAAGGATCCTAATCCTACTGATTCAGGGAGTTTAATGGCATTAGCGGAGCCTAAAAGGGTAAGTTCTCAATCTCCGGTTGCCCTTGAAAAGGGTAGAGGTGGTGAAGATTCAGATGAGGGCATGAGTATTGTGGATGAACACCCAAAGACGTATGATTATGGAACTCTATCACCTAGATTGGATGCACTTTTGGAAGTAGGTAGCAAAGATCTGACCAAACTGGGGAGCGAGTTTCCAAGATCTGACCAAAATGGGTTGATGGTTCATAGAAGTGGTAGAGATTTAGAATTGGTAAATCTTGATACTAATGAGAATCTTGTGGAGGTAGCTTCCCTTTCTTATAGTAAGTTGTCAGAGGCAAATGCCAGTTTCTGTGATCCGACTGGTTTTGATTTCTTGTCTAAGAGAAACAGTAATCTAAACTCTGGTGCTTCCAGCTACCAAATAGAGAGCCCTAAGCAATTACCAAGTGTATGACTTTCTCCTTTGTTGGACACTTTTGCAGTAACGGTGTTGCCCAATTTATGTTTTCTCATCTATTTTTATTGTTTTAAATGCACGATAATCTTGAGATTTTCTTCGATGTTTACCTTATTGGACCTTTCTCATACTTATATAACATTATTATTAATTCTGAACACTTTAATATTGTTTTCGTTTTCCTATTAGACTTGATTCCCAAATACAATATCTTTTTACCTTCTTTTAACATTATTGGTAAGCTGCTTTGTTGCTTGCAGATATTTGAAGTCTCTTATGGAGAACTAAGGCATTGGTTTTTATGCTTTTTTTTGCAGGGAAGTAAGAGATTTGTTGAAGATGCCACAAATGAAAGCACAAGAAGAGAAAATTCTCTTGTGGTAGGAAGACATGATACCAATCATCATTCTTACAAACAACATGGGTCTCAGTTGGAGGGGTCCCCAATATCATTGTCTGCCAGACGACAACAATCAATTTTGAATACTCCTAATTCATTGAGAATTTCAGGTATAGTGTCCCCCTCCTGTAAACCAATAGATCTCCAAAGCAATGAACGCAGGAAGCGTAATGACAGTATTTTGTCAATTGAGAAAAGCGTTTCTCGTTCCAAAATTGCTGATACTCCATACTCTGGTTCCAGTATCAACCAAGGAACTGATAAATTGAAACAGAGATTGTCAAAGTACTCGTCTGTAAGTTCTCCCTTTGGTAGTGTTTTAGATGAAAATATCCAAGAACTTGAATCTAAGTATGGATCTACTCCAATAGCTTGTTTGGCGGAACAGTTTTTTACTGCCGATTCAAAGAATGAACAAGATATAAGTTTGGTTAGCTTAAAAATTGATCGAGTTGAACCCCCAAGAAACACTAGTAAGCTGGGTCAGAACAAAGAGACCACAGGTCTTGCAAGAGATGGACAACCTCTGGATTCCATGTCGATGGATGTTCTTTCCAAGGATGGACCTAATAAAATAACATTAGGGTCTTCGCCTTTCGGGTTGGCATCATCAGTAACAAAGGTAATGCAGCAAGCCTTAATTTCAGAGGGTTCCTCGAAAAAGATTTTTATTTCTGGAACCAATTTGGTATTTGTAAATGATGAAGAAGTTGGCTTTCCTCATATGAACATTGACGCTGAAAGTTTGAGGTATTTCCAGTTGCCTGCGGATAAAGGCATCTTGAATTTGCAGTTAGAAAGCTCTTAGAACCTTCAAACTACACAAAATACACTGCTATCTAAATCTAGTGTCAGTGGAACTAGAGCCGAGGCCCCCTCTTTCAAGGTCTCAAACTTTCTTCAACCCATTCCCCCTTGCAATGAAATATTTCACAGCAGCCAGCTTTCTTTGAGCTTGAGTGTCAAATAGTCCTTGGAAGTATTTACTTGTTAACTTCAACCGCACCTCTGCTGCAACAACGTCACCTCACTTTTATTTATTTATTTATTTGTTTATTTATTGCTTTTGCTGTTATCATTTTTTTTAGAGTTTTTGTTATTGTATGTCTTTGTTCTTATACTTGTCGATATTATTGCCATTGATGATTACTATTATCGATTGCTTCATTTGATTGTTACTGTTACTTACATGGTAATGTCCTTTTTGGTCAAATGGGTAACTTAGAGTCCTTCCAGGAAAAAGTCATTTCTGAGCCCCATCAGAAAAGTGCCAACACAAAGCCCTATGCAGGATACGCCTAGTCAGAAGGCTACATGGAAAGAACTGACTCAGATTCCCTTTAGGAAAAGTCCATTTGAGAGGATTCTACCAAGAAGTCCCCTCCGGAAAGAGTTAACTCCAAGATCCCTCATTAACATGCAAACTCAGAGCTCTCCTGTGAAAGAGCCAACTCAGATCTTCCTTAGGAAAGAGCCACTGCAAAGTCCAGGCATGAAAGAGCTTATTTTGGATCCCTCTGGTTATGAAGCAACTCATAGTCCTTCCAGAAAATAACCAACAGAGAGCCCTTCTAGGCTAGAATCATCTGGTGCAACACATGTTGGTAATATGCAATCCTTTCCTGGAAAAGACATGAATTCTACGTGGTCGGATTCTGTTGGGCCTGGGAGCGACAATCTTCGTCAAAGACATGTGGCACAGGGTCCTTTTTTCACGAAAGATGTAGAGATCTCTTTCGGGCGGAAGAAACGAAGTATTGGAGTTGTTATTGAGGATGGAAAACATACGTACAAAACTGCCAGGATCCAGAATAGTTCAGAAGTTCATAAAAGTGGAAATTATGATTCTGAGCTCATGTATTCTCAGTCTAATAAAATTCTTAGTGAGACAGATAAAGTTGAAGGTGGCAGAACATGGAAGTACTGGCTTGATGTAAGTGAAATATTTTCCATTTTGGGATTCAAATTATAGACATAATCAGTTTCATCAACAAAGTAGGCAAATCTTTTTCCTCAATTCCCTCCTTTTGATTTTAACTTGAGTTTCTCTTGCAGACTTGGGTAGCATTTTCCAGGAATGCAGAACAGTTGCTTTCACCATCAATAAATAAGCTTAACCTCAAAGCTGTAAATTCCGTTCTCTTATCTTTCCACCCACACACATGCGAATGTGCACGCACAAAAGAATGGACTGGTATCGATTTAGTGTTTCTGCCATTATTCAAATTAGTTAATCACTGTTTTTCTTCGTCATTTCACAGATAGGCATGCTGGAAGATACTTTGATTCACTCGTTGAAGGTTAAGAAATATGAGATGCTTGCTTCTGAAATTAAGTCTCAGGTATACTGTATAGAAATTAGTTCTATTTTATAAATTTATTTGCATAACTTTTTTTAGAATACTTTGCTTTTCTACTTTCTTGTTTCTCCTTTAATGTTCTTTTTTCCCCTCTTACAGAGTGTCTCTGACCGCTTCAGTGTCAGGCATAATAAAAGGTTATATTCATTCTTTATAGTTTTCTTGTGGATGCTTTATTATCCTTATTGTTGCAACACTGATTCTGCCTATTGACTTGGTAAGTCGATCTGTTGCAGGGTAGCTGAAACGAAATTGTTGCTTTATAAAATTGCATGTGACAAGGCGAAACTACAGCTGATAGGTGCAAAGAAACAGAAATTGCTGGTATTATCCTCTCTCTCTCTCTCTCCTTTTCTTTTTCTGTCAAGTTTGATTATTTACATATGCTAAAATTTTCTTACATACCCTTATCTTGCAAGCAGAAAAGGGTACAGTTTTTGAACTCCGGAATTCAGGAATGTGAAATGTTGAAATTGAATTACGTCCAACAGTCTAAAAGTGGTAGAAGAGACACTCAACTTGATGACACTCACCTTCAGTCATGTACAGTTAATCAGGAGGGTGAACATCAGGTATATGGTATACGTATGAGCCAGTAGATAGTGAAGGCATTAGGTCTTGTCACTGTGTACATGTGGTTGCTTTTACAATGGTGCTTGCAAGTCTGCCACATTTTAATTTCATTTAAAATTTCAGCCCAACATCCTGAGCTGGGTGACTTTCCCCTGGGGATTTGGGTTGGGAAATTCGGCAATGAATCTTGCTGCTTGTTGTTACAATGAAGTTTGCTTTATTACTTGGAGGTGGTTTAAACTTCTTGGGTCCTATGACTATCTTTATATTCAGAGGTGCCAAATTCATCTGTAATCTCTTTTTTATGCTTGAATTAATTTGACGTGTAACTGGAAACATTACTAGTTGCTACCCTTATCTCTCTCTTGCAGGGAATGTTAAACTCCATTTCCCTTCACTATTATTTATCTTACAGTATTTGTTAATAGCTTATGGAATGGTTAAGGTACAAGATGAAAGGAAGATTTCACCTGAGTGCAATATATTCTGGTTTTTTTATTTGGTTGATTTTGGCTGCCGACTTTTGTTGGTAGAACCATACTCTGATCATATAGGAATGTGGCAAATAACATATGCCATTCAGAATACTATTTATGTACTTTCTTATTCTTAATCTGTGGATTTTCAGCTAGATGTGACATAGTCTTGCACTGATAATCTCCTTGATTTTGGGTTGTAAAGTTCTCATTCATAAATCTTGTATAACAGGATGCAAGTGACACTCTGAGCACAATGAAGAAGGACGTTAAAGAGTTGGACACAAAAATAAATAGGTTGAGCAATTTCTTTCATAGTTATTGTAACTCGAAACTAGGAGACCCAAGCTGTGCTGACACTCTTTCACTAGTTTATGATAATCTGAAGAGAAGAAAATGTTCCAGGCTTTTACGTCAGGAGTTACAGGCCTTTCTGCTGTTTGCTGTACTATTTGTTGACACAGTAACTATGTATGTCTGAACTAGCTGACAGGATTATCCTGTCTATATTTTGTCAGTTGTGGAATATTCATGGTTTTGAGAATCAGAATGGCCTTTTCAGTCTTTTCCTCAAATATCAGGATTGCTTCATCCAAAGGTTTTTTGCCTCCTTTGATTGCTCTTCTAAATCTAATTTTATAAGCATTGTTGACTCTGTTTTTTGTCTGCATGGTTCTGTTAGATTTTACTTTTGGGATTTCATCTTGACGTTGGACAGGTTTACCCTAAATATTGAACCTCTATCAAGTATTCTTGTTGCGAATCAATTGAATGACATAAACATAGTGAAGGTAAAAGGCTAAGAAGTCATTTATCTCATCTCCTATCTTATTGTTATTATTATTTTCACTTTTTCTTTGAAGAATTTGCTTGTCCTGTTAATTTGTTATCCTTAATATACTATGCAATCTCTTGTTCACTAGATGTTTCCAAACATGGATGTTCATGTTGCTTTTGCATTTGTGTTAAATGCTGAGGTCACTAAACCATTTGTTGACTCTAAATGTTTAGCACAAGAAACTCAAGTAAGTGTTCTATCTCTTCTGGGAGACCTCTTCCCTTTTGTTTTCTCTTGTAATTATTATTAATAAGAGATCCAGTTTCTTTTCAAAAAAAAAAAAGTAAGCATTTCATCTCTATATGGCATCTTTTTATTTGTCTTCTCAAAAAGTTTGTTAGCAAAAGCAAAATTGTGGAATAGCATTGTGAATTCCCAAAGTTTGGAGTGTATGACTCCATAATTACTTTTGGATTTTTCTTTGATATATTGCTATATTTTGTATATAATAGGTTACCCGATCTGTTCTACGTAATTTGCTAGACGTCATTGAGGAGGTACAGATGGCTCAGATAGAGATTGGGAATTTGATTGAGGCAAACTTTCACTCTCCATCTGGTAACAATAATCTTTGTTACATTGCTCCCTCTTGGTTCTCTTCCATTTTTTTGTCTGTCATCTGCTTTGGGGCCTGGAATTTATGACCTCTGGTTACATGAATGTTCTTTTATAATCCTAATCAATAGTCAATAACCAGTTCCTGACTCCAGCCTTTCAAACCAATAAAGTCTGCAAAGGTTTTCCTTTTACCTCTATTAAATTGATGTCCTATTTTTCATGCAGTTCAAACTCAAAGCCGATCCTTTTTAGTTTTTAGGTACGCCCTTCCCAGGGTATTTAGAAACAATTGAAATTATTAGGTTAGTCATGCCAAAAAATGCTTTGATACCGGAGTCAGTATTGTTAAATTGATTACTGCTTCTTACAATTGGTTACACGGGTAATATTTGGGAAAGGAAACAAAAAAACAAAAAAGAAGTATAGGTTAGCGTTTAATGATCTATTTGATAGTAACATAATTGTTATGCTCTTTAAGCAGTCGATCTTTACCAGATTTGTACCGATGACAGTCTGTTATGGAGCAGTTTTAAAGGTCTATTTTCTTGGTTTTCAGGTCAGCAGCTTAATTTGCAGCTTTGTTTCGTCGATTTTCACACCGGTATAAAGGTGACTTTGAACCTTGACGTCACGGGTTTGAATAGGTATTCTTTTTTCCCTTTTTTTTTTACCTCATCTTCTTTTTTCCTCTCTTATAAATCGATTGGTTGATTGATATTGTTTGCAGAACATTAAAATAGCCTGCTATGTTATATGGTTGTTTTGGTTTTGGGTTACTATGTTTTTCCATATTGTGTGCGCTCTCATGTTGCTTAACGAATACCTTTAGCAAAAAAGACAAAAATGTTGCTCGACGAATAGGTTTATTTCATCTATTTGTTTAATTTTTAGGGTTAATTTTAGGTTTGGCCCCTAAACTTTGCAATTTGTCTCCTTTTGACCCTTGAACTTTAAAACGTAGCAAATCATACCCTTAAACGATTCAACTTGTCTCATTTTGGCCTTTCTGTTACTAAATCTGTTAAATATTAACTGAATTGGGCAAATAATTTCACTTTTGCCTCTTAAACTATACAACTTGTCCTATTTTGACCTCTAACTTTTAAACTATACCAAATCTGAACTATGAAATTTGTCCTATTTTGACCCTTCAATTACTAAATCCGTTAAATATTATATGTACCTGATCAATTAATTATAAAATTACAGTCGAGATTAAATCTTTTGTAATCGAATTTCACTTAATAAAAAAATGTACAGTTTTGTTGACTTAAAATTAACATGAATTTTGATTTTTTTTATTTTTATTTTTTGTGATTGTTGAGTCCAATTAAGCGAAGTATTCATTATTATGTCAGTTACGTAATTTTAACTCCAAAATTTAATCATAAAGATGACAAATACATTGTATAGTGGTGTCTATGTGTCGTTTTTGTTAGGTATCCATATATCTAAGTGTTTTTTTCTTATTTGTTCATAAATTTTTTTATTTTAATTCATTTTAAATCATATGATGGAGAAAATTTGATAAAACTTCTTGAGCAAGAAAAATAGTAAAACTTTTATCAACAAAATTATTAAAAAAGAAAAAAAATAACAAACTTATATAATAGATAAACATAATTTAAATATTTGGACTTCAAAATATATGTTGAAAACATATAGAGCCAAAAAATGGTCATTTGTTTCAATCCATCAATATTTAACAGCTTTAGTGATGAAAGAATTAAAATGGAACAAGTTTAGTAGTTTAGGAGTGTGATTTGTTTTAGTTTAAATTTGAGGAGTTAAAATGAGACAAGTTGCATAGTTTAGGGCCAAAGTGAAATTATTGGCTCAATTCTGTTAATATTTAACAAATTTAGTAATAGAAGGACCAAAATGGAACAAGTTGAATAGTTCGTGTGATTTGCTACGTTTTGAAGTTTAGGGGCTAAAATGGGACAAATTACATAGTTGAAATGCCAAAAGTGAAATTAACTCTTTAATTTATTAGATAATGTTTGGTTGTGGCGGTGTTAGTTTTAGTTTTGCCCGTTTAGCATGAAACGTTGTGGGGGTCAATATGTCTAATTGTTAAAAAAAAAAAAAAAAAAAGGCACAATGTGACAAACTTTTTCTGAGCTCGAGATCTGTGGATTTCGTTAACCTAATACATCTCACAGTAGCTCTGTGGTTATGCTTTTCAAAACTGCCATCCGTGCATGCAATGAATCTGTTTCTCTTGGAAAAGAATGTGAAACTAACTTGAATTTGGGCTGGCGATTGCTATTGCCATATGCCTTTTATGTTCTTAATATATTCATCTCTTGCTACGGCTGAGCTACCACCGGTAATAGTAGTTACAATTGTTCTTTCTGCTGTTCATTAACACGACAGATGACCTTAATTTATATATGTGCCCTACACTCGAGCAATTAATAACAGTGACTTGTGTATTGACATGTTGGACAGGGGGGTGTATCCTCTACAGATTCTTCCATATCAGGTGCATAGTCCGCCAGCCGTGGCACAAAAAGCAAGGTCACTCCTGGGTGAAATAAGGTCTGCGGCAGAGAATCTTAAAGTCGGATATTCAAGGTTACTGAGGCTCTGCAGGTGTGTTTCCCAGGTGTTGCTAGCTTCAAGAACGTAAAATCTCTCAAGGGGGAAGGTTAGTAAGCGGGACACTCTGGACTTTCCCACAATTTTTATGCTTGGTTTTCCACTTTTCCTTGTAAGTATTAACCGAAGAAGATCCTATCCTGACCCGCATAATGATATTGCTGTGTACTTTGGAACTTGCCACTGTTTCTCTACGGTGATGGTTCAATTAAATGTCCATTTTGAATGCGTGAAAAGTTAAAAAATCAATCTAATTTTGTGAACTTGAGAAATTACTGAGGCATGTGTTTTCTGCTTAGCGGTATGCTTTGATGTAACAATCATGAGGTGACGAGGAGAAGAAATCAAGTCATCTTGATTCTTTGTTTTAGAAACTTTGCTTCTGCTAATTAAAGGTCAAAACAAAACTGGAAGTTTTCGATACATATATCCGTTTTTATTTGGGCTTCTTGAAAGTTTCTTAAGAATGTTACTGGCTTGTAGCAGCAAGAGGATCTGCCTATTGGTAGAAGGTATGTTACACAGAGTCACAGACTGACGTTCCCGAGAAGTCTCCCTCAAGTTCTGGAACATTTAACATGGCATGCAGAGGCTGAAAGTATTTTAGTTATGGTGGTTAACTTTGATTTTTATGGGCTCAAACGAGGAAAGATGTATATAGGTATAATTATTTGGAGAATTTTATGGTTCGTAGGGTATGAAAATATACTTTATGGTAGACCAAAGTTTTTAGCTATTAGATTTTCATCTAGTTTTCATAAACTGATACATTTTGATATGATTTTTAAGTGACCCAACGGATCAGAGCTGTATTCGACTGCTGCTGTAGCATTCTGGTCTGCAGACATAAAAAGAGTATTAGTAGTGCTAATAATAAAATTTGGAAGCAAATAATTATTTTTTAAGATTACTTTTAAAGTAGGAAATAGTTTTTTTTTTGTTAAAAAAAAAAGAAAACGAAACATATACACATAAATATATTGGTAGAATAAAAAATATATACGCATATGAGCATATAACCAGAATAAATTTACAGCTAGGTTTTTCTGAATGAACACGGTATAACGTTTTGTATGTGTCTGTATTAGACAATTCTTACATTCAGCACCAGATGTGATCTGGCATTGATGTGTGTTGGCTTGTCCTTCTACACATGTGAAGATATTCCGTTATTGGGTAAGGTACGGTTGATTACTGAATGATAGGACCAAGGACCTAAAGTGGTGGACAATATTAAATTATAGATTGTAGGTAAAAGTATAACTTTATTGAAATAAAGAGCAAGAAAGTGAATAAAATATGTTTTTAATCCCTCGTAAATAACAAAGTACATAAAACAAAAGTATTGGTAATGGAAGCACAATAATGTGTAACATTATTTGATTTTGTAACCATTGTGTATTTATTTGAGAGAAGTAATGTTGAAAAATATAATTATGAAATACTACAACGTAAACCTTTATTTATTTTTTAAAATAGAGCAAAATAACAATTATTTAAGTAATCTATTTTGGTAACTCTTCATTTCATTTGTTAGAACATGTTAGGAATGGTTTTGAATGAGTTGTCCGAAATATAAAGTTGAATTTGCAATTAATATAATCTTCATACAAGTTGCACAAAGTGTCAAGTTATAAAGAAGAACTAATTTTAGCCATTACCATATTAATGGTAACTAAGAACTAGTAATAGAACTTATATGATACTGTGAATTTAAACAATATGAAATTAAGTTCTAAGTTCATATGAATGAAGACACTTGGCAGCGTGCAAGTTGGGCTCTTGATTTTGAGCAACACACGACACTTGTTCTTCATCAACAAGGAGAAAATTTTAATTTAAAATAAGAAGGGAAATTATAATTTCCTGCATTATTATTCCCATATTAAATTATAATCCAAACAATCCAATTCAATCAAGAAAAATAGATAATATAATTTCGTTAAAGTAAATGCCGAAAATATCATTAACATTAGAAACTTTAAAACCAAAAAAGCTATATGGTAACTCTATTTTATAGAGTTATCAATGTGCAACATATTTATTGATCATGATAGACATTGATCTAATATTATTCAAATCAATTCATTGTGTTTAGAAACTTTGGTTCTAATAACACGTAAAAAATGCTCACTTTATAAGGTCAAATTTCATGGATATTATATTTTTATTTATCAATTTTATTCTCTAATTTAGCATTTTTATCTGTTTTAGCGAATTTTTGTGTTTGTTATGTCATTTTAGATTTTTTAATAATTTCTTAAGTGTCTTTGTTCTTAAAATATATATTTTTTTAATTAAGTAGTATTTTTATTTTAGTTTGTGTTTTTGGTTTTAATTTAGTTTTGTGTGAAATAAGTAATTGATAATATTTATTTATTTGTAGTAATTTTATTTTGTAAAATAATTAACTTTGCTAGACTTGTTTGTTGGGAAAATTACAACCTAGGGTCAAATATCATAATTTTTAGAAAGTTTTCATCAATGCCCAGTCAACGTCACAATCAACAGTCTACTGTAATGTAGCTAACTCTGATTCATCAGTTGTCACTTCTTCATTGGGCCAGTTTAAGCGCATGCAATACATGTGCTATAAAGGGCATCTGACATGTTGGGTGTGGGCTGGACAAAACATCTTTTCTTTGCTTAACTACATATACGACTTAATAGTTTATATTTTTTAAAATTTTAGTCACATTTTCTCTCATTCTTTGATGCCTTCATGTGTGTCTATTTTTACTATTTTTTTCTTTAGCTCACCCCTCTTTAGATCACGTCTACTCAATCTTTATCCGACGCTTGAAATAAGTGTCTGAATGACGTCCACCACCTTACTCAAGACCACCCTGTTAGAATAATGGCCCATATAGTTAATTAAAAGCCTATTTAATTTATCAAGTTTATTATTTATTTATTTAATTTAATAATTATTTAATTGCTAAAATCTTATTGGTTATGAGAGGTTACAACTCTTAATAAAAAATGTGTCTATATCTGGAAGGATGCGTGCTTTGATAAAAGGCACTTATTAAGAGTCTATAGATAAGAGTTTAGTCCTCTCTCCATCCAATTGTATTCTTCTCTACATTAGAAAAATACGTTAAAAAAATTAACTATGAGTCTAGAGAGAAAATAGGCTCTTCTTCTATGACAAAGTTTCTATACAAGAGTTCTTTGTAAATTAAAGCCATGAATTAAGGTATGCTCTAAATCTTCTTCTCTAAAAATTATTGAGTTCTAAGATTACTGAGAATTACAGAACCAAAGGTATTTACATGTGGTGCCAAGAGCATTTAGGATTTTAAACTCATGATTTTCTATTAAAGTTATGTTGTAGATTATATATGAATTCTAGAATTTTTATGGCTAAATTAATTGTATTGTTCTGCTGCAATTAAGAAAAATTGGATTTCGGTTTGTGGAATTTTATCTTCGTTGATCAATGTTCAAAGTTATTCAATGAATTTTTTGAATGCGTAATTCTTGCTGTCGTGAAAAATGAATTCAAAAAGGATTTATATATCTTTGTGCGTATATAAGATACCATTATGAACTTATAAAATACAAAATACTTAGCGTGTATAATATATATAATATGCATTTCGTAACATAAGATACTGTTATGAACTTAAATCTTTGTTTCTTATTTTGTTATACTAAAGATACAATACGCAGAGTGTTGATAAATTGATTGTATCAAATTATGCGAATTATGTTACGAAATGCCCGAACTTATGTAAATATGAATTTATTTGGTTAATTGTGTACATACTGTATTGATCATTGATTGTGTATATTATAAAAAGCTTTCCGTTATTGTTGGAAACAATACAGGTAATCATATTTTTTTGTTTAGTGTGTACGTGTGTGTATATATATATGATGTAATGCTTTTACAATTATAATTATGGGTTGTTTTAATGATTCACAATGGCTGCATATAATGTCAAGTGACGCAAATATGGTCATTTATTTCATGAAACAAATGAAATTATTGTTTCTAATTTTAAAATTGCATAATTGTAGTTTGTTAGTTGTTAAAATAGTCAAACTTCAAAGCTTAGTAATTTTCAAATTGAGAAACAAAAATTCAATAACTCATAAATTTTGATGCTTACAATTGAAATGACATTTATAGATCATGGATAATTGAATTTCATGTATTCTAAGAACTTAAGAATCATCCAAAGGTTGATAAGTTTTCTTTATAATTGATGAATATGTCCTATTATTTTTGTTTGTTTATCTAAATATAGCAAACATTTTTTTATTGGACATATTTATGATAACAAATTAAATTTTTTTTATTTTTAATCAGCATTATTTATAATTTGCATGTCTTAGTATCATCCAAAGAAAAACTAGGATGTACAATTATTGTCTTATTTTGAATCTAATTATGTGATCATCTCAAAGCATTAATGTATGAATGTTTCTTGCATATTTTCAGCATCATTCTTGTTTCTCTACATTTGCATGCTTCATCTGTTCCTTTATTTAATGATTGAATTTTTCTGATTGGTGCGAACAAGTCCAATTTCACTTAGGTATCTTGGATCTTAATTTAGCACTTCAAGATAAGAAACCTACTACTATTATTGCTTGCATATTTACAGTATCTATTCTTGTTTCTCTACATTTGCATGCTTCATCTGTTCCCTTATTTAATGGATTGAATTTCTCTGATTGGTGCGAACAAGTCCAATTTCACTTAGGTGTCTTGGATCTTAATTTAGCACTTCAAGATAAGAAACCTACTACTATTATTGATGTTAGTAGTGAGGAGCAAAAATCTTTTCATAAAATATGGGAAAGGTCAAACAGATTAAGTTTAATGTTCATGAAGATGACAGTAGCAAACAACATTAAAAATACTCTTCCTAAGACTGAAAGTGTCAAGGAATTTATGAAACTAATGAAAGAGCGCTCTCAAACTGCTGATAAGTCTTTTGTTAGTACATTAATGGCTAAATTAACCAACATGAAATTTGATAGTTCTTGTACTATGTATGAGCATGTCCTTGAAATGACAAATATAGCAGCAAAATTAAAGTCATTGGGGATGCCAATGGATGAGTGCTTTCTAGTACAATTCATTTTCAACTTGCTTTCTTTTGAACAATGTTGTCCATTCCAGGTGAGGTATAACACAATTAAAGATAAATAGAATATTAATGAATTGACCAGTATACTTATTCAAGAGGAGATGAGATTGAAGAATCAGAAACCTCATTCCTTTCATCTTGTGAATCAAGAGGCTGAGAAGAGCACTAACAAGAAGCCTAATAAGAACAAGAAGAAAGGTTCAAGAACGAGTTGCATAATCTAAATGAATCAACTCAAATTTACAAAAAGGAACTCAATGTTAAGTGCTATTTTTGTAACAAATTTGGGCACTTAAAGAAAGATTTTCAGAAACGTAAGGCTTGGTTTGAAAAGAATGGTAAGCCTTGTACTTAGTTTGTTTCGAATCAAATTTAACTAAAGTTCATCATAATACTTAGTGAATTGATTCAGGTTCAACTACTCATATTTCTAATATGATGCAGTGATTCCTTACGATCCAACCCATAAGAGCAAATGAAATTTTTATTATGGGGAATAAAATAAAGCTTCAGTGGAAGGAATTGGCATTTATTGCTTAATATTAGATATTGGACATTATCTTAATTTACACTAAACTCTCATATATACCTACTTTTTTTGACAATTTAGTTTCTTTATCAAAACTTGATGTAACAGGATTTTATTGTAAGTTTAGATTTGGATATTTTGGTCCATATAAAAAAAATGGTTTTATTGGTTTTGGAATCCTTTATGATGGTTTATATAAGTTAATGCTTGATAATCTTTTTGCTGAAACTTTGTTAACCGTACATCAAAGTAATGGAACTAAACACAGTTTAGTTGATGAAAGATTTGCTTACTTGCGACATAAATGCTTGGGTCACATATCCAAGGAAAGAATAGAGAGATTAGTAAAGAATGAAATTTTTTCCAATCTAGATTTTACTGATCCCGGTGTGTGTATTGATTGCATTAAAGAAAGTAAACCAAACATTCTTTTTCAGTGTAATATATTTCCCTATGATGTAATTTTGCCTGAACATTGATAGTGACAGTATATGGTGCCTAAAGTGAGTTTTGAATGTATCAGGTCTCTTTTGTTTTTCATTCGTAAAATTTCTTCTGTTTTTGTGATGCAACAATTTCTAAGATTCGGCAGACTAGAAGATGATTTTGCTTCAGCTCGTGGACCATTTGACTCTGCAATTATTTGGCGCCTACTCATCGCTAGTTATAGCACTGTTTTGAAGGTCGGCTCACGAGAAGTTCCAAGATCAATGTCATTTGTCTTGTGAACCCAAGAGTAATTCTGTGCAAACCATCCACACAATAACCATAATAATGAATGCCCGAGTAATGCCATGGTTCCTTTCACAGGATAAAAACAATTATCTCAAACTGTTATTTTTTAGATATTTTTTCGGGGGATTTTGAAGAGTAACTTTAAGAAAAAATGATTTTGGGCAAATAATCTTTTTTTTTTGCAGTTTTTTGACGTAAAAAAAATGTTTTTTAAGCATAAAAACTGTTCCAGTTTTTTTTTCTTGGTTCCTCTCCTCGTTACAGTTGTTTTCGCCTTTTTTTTGAAAAAAACTAAGACAGTTTACCTGTCTAGAAAAGCGTGTTTTTTTTGTGTAAAAAAAAAGGTGTCATTTTCTCAATTAAGAATTTTTTTTTGCCCTTATGTCAAAATCTTCCTGTTTTTTCATACCTATTGCCAATATAATGTAACAGCCAAAATTTTGTATCCATTTATCTTTTAAAAAAATAATCCATTTTTCATGATATTATGCATGGATTTTATATATTGTGGCGAATTCTTGAGAAAATATTGTTGTCTTGTCTTTCACAACTCATGTCGCATTCTATGAATTCGAAGACGAATAACTTGAATTTCATTTGGTTTTTCTCGTGCAAGATTCTTGATCAAGAGGCATTAGGATTAAAAAAGAAAATTATGAATGCTACACTACAGTTACTTGTAAATGCTGCCAAGTTTCATTAGTTGGGCTTGTATATAAGCTCTTAGGTTTGAACAGAAAATTTTGTTCAAAACAAATTTATCTAAAAAATGTTTGAATTGTGGCTAAAATCCATCAACATGGTAAATATGTGAAGGTATGTCATCAATTAAGGAGGAATTTCCCTTCTCCCAAAATGTCGGTTCATCAACCCCAATTGCACATGCACATTAGTGTACAGCTTTGTTGGTATGTTGCCAGAATGAGAAGGTTATGGCTTAGACGTTGGTGGACATGTCCCAAGTCTCCATCTGAGGTAGAGTCACTGTCATATCAAAATACCGATATAGATCATGGAAAACATTTTTGTCGAGAATTTGAAATCACAGTTCTGCGTTGATATGAAGATAAACACCAACATAGACTACATACATTTGAGGGAGGATAAAAAAAAGAGAAGAAAAAAATAGAGGTTTGATTAGGTATGATGCATCTTCTGTTTCAACATCAATAAATGTGTAAAATGAGGAAATATTTTCTGCCACTTGCCAGACAATGGCCGTTCTCGTGACAAACATATTCTTCTAGCACATCAATTAATTTTTTTTTTGGCTATCTTAAAGTCCACATTTGCAGCAAACCAATCTACTGTATACCAAAATGCAATGTATGACTATAAGAAGTACACAGCTTCTTGAACTCATACATACCGACATATGTGTACCTTTCGATACTTCACCCTTTGGTGGAGAAAAGTATTTTGCACTTTTATCAATGATGTTTCATGTTATGGTTATCTTTATCTATTGTGTGAAAAATCTTAATCTGTTGAAGCCCCTGAGTATTTATCAATGAGGTTGAGAGGCAATTAGATAAAAAGGTGAAAATTTTAAGGTCAAATAGAGGTGATGAATACTTTGAAAAGTATGACGAGTTAGGGCAATGTCCAGGTCTATTTGCTAAATTCCTAGAAAATCTAGGCATATATGTGCAATACACTATGCCATGTACATCGCAACAAAATGGTGTAGCAGAAAGGAATAATCGTACGTTAATGGATATGGTTAGAAGCATGTTAAGTTATTCATCTTTACTCTTATATTTGTGGATGCATGCATTAAAGACTGTCATGTGTATACTAAATAGGGTTCCTAGTAAGGCAGTCCTGAAAACTCCTTTTGAGATGTGGATAGGAATGAAACCTAGTTTAAGGCACCTACATGTTTAGGTTTGCCTGGCAGAAGTGAAAATTTGCAATCCATATAAAAAGAAATCGGATTTTAAGACGATTAGAGGCTATTTCATTGGTTATTCTAAAAAATCCAAAGGGTATAAGTTTTATTGTCCTACCCATAGTACGAGAATAGTAGAATCTGAAAAATGCTAGGTTCATCGAGAATGGTGAAATTAGTGGGAGTGAAGAACCACATAATGTGGTCATTGAAGAAGTTAGGGTAAAAGCACCTCTACCTATAACTTCCAAAATTATAATGTTCAAGAACAACAAGTGAATGACCAACCACTTCACGATGAAGTTGTACTCGAGGAACCTATAGTAGCTAGATCACAAGAAGTAGTATTAAGAAGATCTCAAAGAGAGAAACGATATGCTATTCCTGATAATTAAGTGGTCTATCCACAAGAGTCAAAAATTTATTTTGGAAACCAATAATGATCCGATTTTAAATCTAGTTTTGTTTTCACAAGCCATAGAAAGTATTGATTATGACAAGTGGTTTTATGCTATGAAAAATGAGTTAAAATTATAGATCAAAATCAAGTTTGGGACCTTGCTGAGTTGCTTGAAGATTGTAAGAGAGTCGGGTGTAAATGAGTCCTTAAGACCAAGCACGACTCTAAAGGCAATATTGAGCGGTACAAGGCTAGACTTGATGTCAAAGGTTTTATTCAAAAAAAGGTATTGACTACAAATAGACTTTTTCACCGGCCTCTAAGAAAAATTCACTTAGAATTATTATGATATTGGTAGCTCATTTTGATTTAGAGTTACACTAAATGGATATGAAAGCCGCCCTTCTCAATAGAAATTTAGAGAAAAAAGTCTATATGAACCAACGTGAAGGCTTTTCAAGTAAAGAAAAGAAGCACATGGTGAGTAAATTAAAAAAAAAACCAATATATGGACTTAAACAAGCTTCCCGACAATGGTACCTTAAGTTTAATGATACATTACTTTGTTTGGATTTAAGGTGAATATCGATGATCGATGTATATATATGAAGATCAATGGGACGAAGTTTATTTTCTTAGTCCTATATGTTGATGATATTTTGCTTGCTCCTAACAATCTTGATTTATTACATGAAACTAAGAAATTCCTCTCTAAGAACTTTGAAATGAAAGACATGGGTGAGGCAACTTATGTGATAGGAATTGAAATATTGTGTGATAAATCACAAGGATTGTTGGGGTTGTCTCAAAAAGGCTATATTAACAAAGTTTTAGAGAAATTTAAGATGAATAAATGTTCAACATGTATAGTTTCAATTCAGAAAGGGAGAAAATTTAGTCATATGCTATATCTAAAGAATGAATTGGAATGAGCGCAAATAAAAACATTCCTTATGCATCTGTCATTGGTAGCTTGTTGTATGCTCAACCTTACACCAAACTTAGCATTAGTTTTGCTATTGGGATGTTGAGAAGATATCAAAGTAATCCAGGAATAGATCATTGGAAAGCTACAACAAAAGTTCTCGAGATATTTACAAGGAATAAAGTACCACAAGCTCACTTATGGAAGATGTGATCATCTTGAAGTAATCGGTTACTCATATTCAGACTTTGTTGGATTTGTT
The DNA here is from genome assembly GCA_025403435.1 of Artocarpus heterophyllus. Taxonomy (NCBI): domain Eukaryota; kingdom Viridiplantae; phylum Streptophyta; class Magnoliopsida; order Rosales; family Moraceae; genus Artocarpus; species Artocarpus heterophyllus. The sequence goes on along the minus strand of CM046348.1, from coordinate 21,154,008 downwards.
GATATTAGAAAATCTATACTCGGTTATTTGTTCCTTTTGGCCTAAGGAGCAGTTTCATGGAAGAGTGCGAAGCAGTCCGTCATTACTGCATCCACTATGGAGGCCAAGTTCGTGGCATGTTTTGAGGTCAGAAGTCATGGTTTATGGTTGTGGAATTTTATTTCGAGACTTGAAGTTGTCGACAGTATAGCCAAGCCACTGAAATTTTATTGTGATAATGCCGCAGCAGTCTTCTTTGCCAAAAACGACAAGTATTTTGATGGTACGAAACATATGGATATCAAGTACTTAGTCGTTAAGCAAAAAGTTTAAGAACGTAAAATGTCAATTGAATAAATTAGCACCGATATTAAGATTGTAGATCCTTTAACAAAAGGATTATTACCCAAAACATTTATTAAACATGTTGAACGTATGGGTATTATTAAACGTCATTAGTAGTTATGTATTTATTTTTAATGATATGACACTTTGAGCTCACTTATTATGTTTTCGATAACTTATGTTTTCTATTTTGTATACATGGTTGTTATATATTAATGTTTGACAGGATAGTCTCACCAAAGACATTAAAGTGGACTATTATTATACCTCTTAATTATGAATTATGTTAAATAGATGTCTAATGTTGTGGTACATGGAAAGGAGTACATTAAATTAGTGATGTATAACCGCTATGACCCACTTTAGATTTTTTGTTTAATTATGATGTAGAGTACTAGCCAATTTTAAGAAAATTTAGCATAATTTTGTTGTGCACATTGTAGCTTTATTAAACTAATAAAGGAATATCATATAGGCCAAGTGAAAGAATGTTAGAATTATAAACCACATGATTAATTAATGGCCTATTAAATTTATCAAATATATTATTTATTTATTTAGTTTAATAATTATTTAAATGCTAAAATTCTATTAGCTATGTGAGGTTCTAGCTCTTAATAAAGTATGTATCTATATCTGAAAGGTTGTGTGCTTTGATGGAAGGCACTTATTGAAAGTCTATAAATAAGAGTCTAGTCTTCTCTCTACTAATTAATCGTATTCCTTCTCTCAATCAAAAAAATATGTTAAAAAAACTATGGGTCTAAATAAAGAAACTAGGTTCTTTTTCTCTGACAAAATTTATATACAAGGGTTCTCTCTGCAAATTAAAGCCATAAATCAATGTACATTTTAAATCTTCTTTTGTGAAAATTATTGAGTTATAAGATTACTAAGAATTACATAAATGCAAAAGTATTTACACAACCCTCCATATATATATATATATATAACATTTAACAAGTTATGATACACCGTAAAATAAATTGACAAAAAAAAATGCACAATCAACTTATAGTCTAGTTATAAACTCCTCTAAAAAAAGAACATACTCAGAAAATGGTAAAAAGAGAGGAATAACATCATTTTTTTCAACTGAAAAATAACATTGTTATAAAATATAAACTCTACAAGAAACAATGTTCTAACTTATAATCCATAAACTCTATATCTATAATCTCTGTTTATAGGTGTTTGAAAGAATAGTTTAAACCATCAGTTTGAGTTTGAGAATTGTAGCATATAAAAGCTCTACGTTGTAGTTTTTTTCTTATAACATGTGAGAGCTTTACACTGTTCACAATTCAAACCAATATTGGAAATACTTTTTTAAACATCCTATGAATCTATAATGAATTTATAAAGGAAACAAATTTCTCTCTTTTTTTTCTTCTCTTTTTTTTTTTGGTTGAAAAGGAGATAAACTCTCTTCTAGTCCACTCTCTTACATCTATTAGGTGTCAATCTCTTTCTTTATTTCTTTTCTCTTTTTTTCTTATTTATAATTTTTTTACTTTTATTTTTTCTTGTTTGTTCTTTTTTTGCTAGAGGCTCCTCCACAATAAAGTTGTTTCAAATTTGCAATATGCTCTTTTATATATTTTTTTTCTTGTTTTATTCTTCTTAAAATAATTTCCTTCAAATGTATTCTTTTTTTTCCTTCTTACCAAATGCTTGTTTACAGTTTAATTTTTTTTGTGCTTTTTCGAAATACATTTTCTTTGCTAGCTCTTATTAAAATAAAATAGTGTTTCCAATTGTCCTTATTTAATTCCTTTCCTTGTAGAGGATGTATTTGGTATTTCAAATATGATATGATTACGTGATTGTGGCATTCTCTACCATTAATTTTTTTTTGTGATATAAATCAATCCAAACTTAATATTTGTGGCATATTTACAAAGTTCCCAAATAGTATTGCTCTTAAGTTTTAAGTCCTTCCTCGGGCTGACAATTTGCCTTATGGTTAACAAAGTTTGGAGTTATCGCAATGTGCTTTTTGAAAATTTTTTTTTGCTCGCTTGAATTTATCAATTTTTTTTTTCAATTGTACTGCTATTTAATTATTTTCAATGTAATATATTTTCTTCTACATAAATTTTCAATCTAACCTTGTCATGTCAAAAGTTATCAGTGTAATTTTTATTTCCAATGACCCACGAAAATAAGTTTTCTCAAACGTGTCTTTATTTAAACAGTTCTATTTATACAACCTTAAAAACTTATATTTTTGCATAAATATACTTTTTAAATATGTTTATAATTGTAATTTTTTTTAAATACGTCCCTATTTACATTTTTTTTACACCTTTCAGCTGCTATTTTTTCGTATGAACTATCTAGTTAATATTATGTTTGATTTATCTGCTAATATATATATATATATATATATATATATATATATTTACTTGCATGTTCTATTTGTCTATATATAAAAAAATATTTAGTCAAACATATGTATATACACACACATGTCACGACGCTTAAATGGGATATGACGTGGAGGCTTAGTTTGAGAAAATCAAGTAAATTTAAGAAAGTAGTTTAAGTTGAGGAAGGTTTTTATAACTTCTATATAAATTAAAATAAAAGCGTAATTAAATAACGATTTAATTATTATCTTCCTAAACCAATCTCATGAATAATAAAAGAATCGTTTAGAACAATTACTTCGATTCCCACCCATTTATTTTGAAGGACCATTCCACCCTTGTAACCTACAATCCTAAGTCTACTTATTTTAAACATTTGGCTCTTATTATCGAGTGTTTAGAATTTATGGGAGAAAAAAATTTCTAAAAGAAAATCTCAAAACATAACCATTACAGAAAAAGAAAACCTCTGGCATCAATTCGGGATTTATACCACAATCCTATGTTCAGAGTATACAACAAGAAATTTAAATAAATGCGATACAAACAACATCAACCACAATTCAAGGTAAAGTCCAAAAGAAAAGAAATAACAGAAATTAGGTTCTACGTATCTTGATAGAAATTGAAAAGAAAGCAAACACAAACACAAATGAGTCTCCGCTCGAGGTCTAACTCTACCTCAATTTTGACACTCTTATGATCAACTTTGCGCCGTCCTTGACACCTCTTGCAGGTTAATTTGAAAGTACAAAGAATGAGCGAGAAGGCCTAATAAACTGGTCGAAATGGATAAATAAACAAACATTTAATAACAAAAAAATTCAAGTTTTCTCGACTTAAACTCATTTCATAACGCGAAAGAGCTGAACCGGGGCATGCCGGAAGACCCGATAGGCTCGGGTGGAGGCAGCAGCTAACCTCGGCTACCGCTGGTGGTAGACTGCCCTCCTGCACCTCCACCGGACTGGGCTTCTGCCTAGTCTGCTCCTTAGGGACCTGACTTGAAAAATTCAAGTTTTTTGACTTAAACTGATTTCAAATTATCAAAATTATTCCAAAACACTTAGGGTGTGTTTGGTACGAATATTTGAGTAGAGTATTTGAATAAAGATTTAAATTTTTGTGAGAGAAATTACTGTAGCAAAATGATTCAAATCGTAATTTGAAAACCCAAACAAACACACCCGAATAAAACAGGTGTAACTTGACATATCATGTATTTCTTTTTCTTTTGGTGAACAATATTTTTAGAAGTACTGATAGCAGGATATTAGGAGGCTTCTATGTCGATGCAAGTGAATTACGCTCAAGGATGAACATGTCATCGAGGTTGTCGAGGTTTTGATTTATAGACAATGTCTTAGATATTGTCAATAATGGATTTTTGAAAAAAAAAATAGATATTATGAGAAAAACTTGTAATTTTTTCTTATAACTTTGCACAATGTTAAAATAATCAATAGTATTTAATAGTAAACGTCCTACATCCTAATAAACATGCTTTCATGAATTAAATTTGACAAAACTAACACTTTTCTTTTTTGGGCTTACATGCCATCCTACTTTCCCATGGACAAAATTTTGAGGTAAATGCACACTTAAAACCAGGTTCGTTTTAGAGAAGATCTACCGCAAATCTTCTTTAAGAAAATCCTAGAATTCTAGGTTAGAAGTCAAGCTTGAGTTCTTGAAGCTTGTTGGCCATGGTGGTGAGACTTTTTCTGAGTTTTTGGTGAGAGATGATGGCTAGTTTTCTTCAGTAATTTCAGAAGTGAGAAGGAGAAGGGAAGAGAGTGAGAGAGACGTTATAGAGGAAGAGAGAAGAGAAGAGGCTGGTCTTGCAATGTCTGACAGTGAGAAAGAGAGCATATGCATTTGTTATGTCTCAGACTTGGGAATGGGGGGAACTCTTGATCAAAGTGTTTCACATGGAGAGGGTATTCTTAAAAATTTAGGGATAATGGAAAAGGTCTTTAGAAGATAAAAATGAAGAGAAATTCTGAAATTATGAATATTAATTTAGATATCAGGTTTTTTTTTTGTTATAAAAATCAAATTATGTTTTAAAAAATAAAATTCTAATCATGCTAATTAATGAAAATTTAACTAATGGCACACTAAATAAGCAAATTTATACATAATAAATTATTTACATTTTTAGGATGTTACAATACATATGAGCGAAACTCTTCTATCTTCGTCCACATGTCACTCATTGATTTTTTTTTCTTATTTTGATTGTTTTCATTCCTTTAAATAACATAAATAAAATTAGAAAGATTAAGAAATGATGAGCCTCATATCTTTTTCCTTTTAATTTCATCTTTACTAAATAACTTTTTCTTTCTCAGCATTCATTTTAATAAATACAATTTTAATATTAATTACATCATAACAACTACATAAAACCTCTATTATTAAATAAGTTAGAAAAAAGAAAAAAATATACTAATTGAAACTTTAAGGCAGAATAGATAATTACCAAATACTCACACGTGCATCGCACATATGACCCAATTAATAAAATGATAAAAAGAGAGGAAGAATGTCATTTTTTTTTTTTGAAGAATGAAAGAGTAAATATATTAAACAGTAGCACAATTATAGTAAAAAAAATAAATTCAAGTAATAGCTTGTAATTATGTTTTATTTTTATTAAAAAAAATGTAATAATACTTAAGAAGAAGTGAAAATAGAGACTGACAAAAACAACTAACCTTTATGTTCCCTGCTGGTGGTCCAAAGGGAATATGACCCCCAACGTGCTAAATGCTTGCTGAGTTGTTTGATGCTTTATTGTCCTAAGTCCTCGAAATTCAAAAAAGGTTAATGAAAATAAGATATTCCTGTACATTTTTGTGAGATCGTCTGCACAGGCTTTTCACACAGAACTGTTTGCCATGGTATTTATGTCTGCTGTAAAAGAAGTCAATTCTTCAGCCTTTTATGTTGACGGGGCCAAAACTCACATTTGTGACTTTTTCATGGCATGGTGGTTGTGTGTCACTTTTATTGTCACGGCACTACGCCTGTTTTCCAAATGGTCCACACTCGGTGGCTATTGCTAGACACCTAAATTCAAAAATTAAAATTACTTATTTGTATTTATCTTAAATTATATAGACTATTTAAAAGAACGGTTCTAACCATTCGTGACCACTATAAATAATATAAAACTCTTACTTTCTAAAAAAAAAACTATAATATAAAACTTTCACGCATTACAATTCTCAAATCAAAACTGTCGGCTCAAACCGTTTTTTCAAATGACCTATTAGCAGTCGTTTAGAGGGTTTTCGAAAAAAAAAAAGAAAAATTCTTTTTCTTGTGCTGAAAAAAGGAATTAATCATTTATTTATAGGACTAGTGATGATGACGATCATCAAATTATCCCAAAATTACGTTTTATACTTGTGTTTATAGTGATTATCAATACTAAACAACAATGCTCTTTGTTTAGTGGTGTGTACAAAATTAATGCATATTTTGTTTACGGTTAATTCATAACGTGAATAGTTTTAGAATAATTTTGGTTAAAAATATTATAACATGTGAGAATTAACCTTATTTATTTATTTTTTAATCTTATAACATATAAAGACTATATATTATAATAATTTTAAAAATTACTAAAAATAACCTCGAATGCTAAACACAATAATTTTTTATGAGGGAGTCCGTTTGGTCATTTGTGTGGTTATCAGGAATGAATGAAAGTCATTATGTGCTTTGTGTTTACAAGCAATAACTGTCCCATGGCACCCTGAGTTGTACTCCACAGCCGAAATTTGACTTTTTTTGTTTGATGTTATTATATTTAATTGCATTCACATAAAGGCTAATTGAAAAGAACAAGTCACGGGACGTGAATTCAATGCCTAAAGTCAAGCAAATGAAGAGAGACAGGATATGGTCAATGATTACTTAAGGGTCTATTTGATAAATAAATTTAAATTAATGATTTAATTTAAGTTAATATGATTTAAATTAAGATTTGAGTTAGTGATTTGAATTGTTATTCGAAGTAACGTTTGGATGCGCATTTAAGTTTTAATCTGAATATAGAATAAAATTGAAATTTGTGTTTGGAGAGATAGTGAAAATAGTTTTTTATTTATCAACAAATCTAGAAAATCTTAATGTTAACGATCCTAAAAAATATGCAATATGGATCTTAATTTTTTCCTCTCTTTAGTAGGAACACAATGAAAAAAGAATCATCTCAATTGGATAGTAAATAAAGTAGTTATAATTTTTTCCTCAAATATATGAGAGAATTTTAGTTTTTAATGTAGCAGGGATATCCGAGTATCAAAAGTTTAGGAGGAGTCAGAACTTCAAAAACTTAGATTCTTGATACTTAAAGAATTCGAATTTTAGGGGAAACAAATACGTATCTAAAAGATTCTTAATACTCGAATCCAAATTTAAATCTAAAGAATCTAAAAAGTTCTTAAAACAAACGGACCTAAGATTTATGAAACGAATTAGGAGTCAGCTCGTCTATAAGCTCTAAGAACTAAAGAGCAAACAAAATGTGGTCACGTGCCAAAGAAAAGTGTAGTTGGTTAGTATATACTATATAGAAATAAATCCTTCTTTCTGATCAGAGTGGGTAAAGGGAAACCCTTCTTTCTGATCTGGGTGGGTTGGGATCTCACATGTCCTTTCTTTACAATTTTTTCCTCTTCATAATTGCCCTTTCTTTGTTGTTTTTTGACTAACCCTTTTTATGCTCAACCAGTTATAATTGATACCCACCAAAAAAAAAAAAAGGAAAGAAAAGAAGTTATAATTGATGGTTAACCCTACTGCCTATAAATGAGAGTGGTAGGACAGGGCATATTTTTGAAAAATTGATCAAAATTACAAAGTAAAAAAAAATATAAAATTGGTATACATGATGTTTAGTTTACCAGTTTAAATGAAAAAAAAAATTCCATTCAAATAAGTTTTGCTATCATTATTTTTATCATAAAATTTGAATTGCTACAATATTTTTAATTTGAACGAGCAGTATCAACATCATAATAATCTAATATAACATTTGACGCTTCAAAGTAGAGTCCTACTAGTAAAATAATTTTTTATCCCTTACTATAAACTTTGCATATTTAGACATTTTACCTATAGGAATGAAGTCTTATATTATTTTTGCTCAAAAACCAACAACACTAGTGGAAAAGTCTTTTTTTTTTTTTTCCTAGGATAAAGAGGGAATTAGGCCACCATTTACTGAGATTAAAAATTGATAGATCAAAATATAATAATGTTAGATTAAAATGAAATTTATTTTGGTATAAAATGACGTAGAGAAAAACATAAAACAATATTGAGATAGCGAAAAACTAAAACTAAAAGAAAGAGAAGAAGAAAAAGAAGAAAAAAGAAGAGTAAAATTGAAAATTCAAGTGTTTAGAAAGAACATGTAATTCCAAAAATGCTATATACTTAAATATTTTGGAAGTGTTATTCGCTTACATTGAGAATTGAAACTATGTTATTTAGTGCAATTTTTCCTTTTTTTAGGCAACTCACATAAATGCCATTTGTTAAACCCAGTTTTTATTTATGGCATAAAATTTAAAAAGTTTTATGCCATAAACTTGATACATGTTCCTCCGAGACATGTTGTATTTCCCTCCAAGATATTTTTTAAAAAGGACGTTACAAATTTACAATAACTTGATTATAGAGGAGCCTCTAGCACAAAAGAACAAAAAGAAGAAAACAAAGAAAAGAAAAGAGAATAGTTAAGAAAATGAGTAAGAAAATATGGAAAAAAAAAAAAGCAAAAAGAGAGAGAGGTTATACTTAGCAAGTGTAAGAGGGCCACCAAAAGAGAGTTTGGCTCTTATATATACATATACACACAAATAGATAGATATATATGTATAAATTCATTATTCTTTTTTTTTTTAATTTTATTTTTTGGTTAAACTTTTTTTTTTTCCTTTCTTTCTATTTGGCTTTTTCTATTCTCCGAGCTTTCACAGAATATTGTACTAGTTTCCTCTGACTGCCCTTATAGATGCTTGTAAAGTTTAGAACTAAAGAAGAGATAAAAGAAATAAAAAAAAAAAGAAGCAAACTAGGAAGCAAGACCGGTATATATTTTTCATTTTATTCTTTGGATGCCTCGTTACTACTGCTGGGTCCACTTGGGACTTATGATGTCTATTCGGATCATCTCGTTTATTAACGAAATTTATTTTTTATTATATGTCAAAAAAATATCAATAAAATAATAAGGGTTTTAAAGAAATTTCCCTGCGACCGGCGACTGCCACTCTCTCATCAAACTACCAACAGAAATTTAAATGGGGACAACTTCTTTTTAAATATTATTTAAAAGATATTTTGAATATATAAATAAATAATAGGGAGTGTCATTTGTGTTTGTCTACGACGAAAATATCAAGTTATTTATTGTGTTATGACAAGGCTCCGACCTTTTTTTTTATTTGCTTTTTTTGTATGTTTATTTATTTATTTTTTCAACCATTGCGTTTTATAAAATGTTTGACATGTTGATTAGAACAATTAGTTAGAACTATTTTTACTGTATCATGTAAGACATTAATACTGTAGCAAATATTTTATTTTTACTGTAACATTTAAAAGTTTTACATCGTTTATAATTGAAATAATGGTTTGAATTGGCCTTATCAGACATGACATTAGTGATTTCATCGTAGGAAAATGAAGGTCGTCACAATCTATGGGCTATGAGGACAGGTGCTTGCCGTGAAGTTTTTTTAATTTTTTAATTTTTTTTGGTAATTAAGCGATAGTGCTTGCCGTGCGGTTGACTCATGAGTGTGAGTGCAAACTTTGAAAGCTATAAAACCCACCATAGAATAATGTAGAATTATACAAGGAAGATAAACAACAACCCACCAAGTGATAAAAAGCACTACCCAATGGGGAATTGAAGAATGTACACTTTTTGGGGGCTCATTGGGTTCTCATTCTCTGGTTGCTTCATCTCCATCAACAATAATGAGGCTTCTAGAGCTTTTTAAGGTTTTTCGGATTTTGGTATGCAAGCAGTGGTGCAAAAGTAAAGTAACCAATGAAATGACTTATGAAATGAATTGCTGTCTAAAGCATCGGTATAAGTTCTTGGAAAAGAGAGATCTTAGGTTGGGTAAAAAAATCCTATCATGGTGACATAATTTTTAACTGTCAAATTTTTATCATTTATTTTAATTATTATATTTTTTTAATTTAATATGATTCTAATGTGATGTAATTTTAAAATAGTATTTTATTATTTTTTCTGGTATACTACAAAGTTTCAAAAAAAGTTAAATATATATTTTTTAGATAGAATTTTTATGGTAATGTATGTATTAAAAAAATTATAACAATATCTCGGATCTAAATCGTCAAATTTTTATTCAATTTTGTCAAGTTGTCCTGTTCTTTTTATGGTGATATATTTATAATATAACTAATGGTTTATATCCTAATGACAAAGTTAGGTGTTTTTGTATATCTTATAACATTAAACAATGCTAAAAAAACAATAGTGATATGTAATAATGAGAAAATTACACACTAATCAAGAATGAAACTGTAATATAAGATTTATAAATTGACGCACTCGTTTTTAGTTGCGATGCTCAACACCATAATATTTCAAAAAATTTTCCCACCACATAATTCTCCATCCACAAAATCAATCCGGCCAAAACTATAAATTAAAAAGTTCTCATCATCAAAAGGCCAAAACCAAACAAATAAAAAGTCTTGCCAAGGTGGCATTCGTTTATTACTCCAGGTTGCAAAAATAAAGTGAAAACTACTTCGTTTAGAACCTATAATTAATTAATAAACTTATATTTCTTTTAAAATATTGACAGCTGAGGGAAAAGTGAATGGGTAACAAATAGATAGACTCAAGAGTATCTTAGAAAATAGATGGGAAATTGACATTTATTAGGAGATGGACCCCACAGAACCCCACAGAAAAGGGAAAAGTGTTGGAAAAGGACCAGGGTCCCACAAAATGTAATGCACTTTTTATCAACTTTGCTTACGTCACATTATTTTTTTAATATCTCTCCTGCCCCAAACACTATGCCTTATGCTCACCCCATCGCCCCCACCCCATAGTTGATATCTCTCTCTCCCTTCTCTTCTCTATCTTTTCATTTCATTTCATTTTTTTTTGTTAAACCATCTTTCCCATCTCAATATTCTCTCTTTGAAAGAGATTCTGGAAACCTCTTGCTTTTAGGGCCTCTCTCTCTCTCCCCCCCGCATAGTGGGTATAAATTCCAGAGCTGTCAACCGATCTTCTTCGTCTTCTCTGTCCTGTGCGGTAAAATTTTCAGATATTTTCTGTTTTTTCTTCTTCTCCTTTTATACTTTTATTTTTGTTTTTGGTCTTTGTTATGTTTTTCAAGCTCATGAGTTCTGTTTGGTCGGAAGATTTCCTTGGATCAACTTTGTTTTTTCTCTCCTAGTTGCTGAATTATTCTTTTGTTCTGTGAATGATCTTCATTTGTAACACTGTTACTTAATTCCGGTTCATTTTTCTTAATCACTAGCTGGGGTTTGATTTATTTTTCCTTTATTTACACAAAAAGTGATTTTTGTGTTTCATTGAATTATTTGAGCATATTTTGATATGATTTTTGTCTTTCATTGAATTATTTGAGCATATTCTGATATGATTTTTTTTCCCTTCTCAAATTCTTTCTTCCCTTTTGGTGCTGAGCAAAAGTGTCTCCTTATCATTTTGTGTCAAAGCTCTAAGCTTTTTGCTTTATATCTTGCTCTTTTTTTTTTTTTATGTTATGTTTATCATGGTTTTATATCTACTCACTAGACGTGACTCACAGATTTAGATCAAATTCTTGTGGAGCTGAGCTTTGTTTCCTTATTTCCTAGGCAGAAAATTACCCTATTATTTGGTTGAATCGCAAACTTGTTGTCGGTCAAAGTTCATTTATTCTGTTGAATGAGAAGTAATATTTTTGTTAGTTTGTGATACCAGCAAAGCTGATTTTTTTTCTCCCCTGTGGCGTTGTTTTGAAGGTTGTGAGATATGCTCTGCAGGGGTGTGGGACTTGGCTAATTTGGAAGGAGTTATTTTTGTTAGGATTGATCGATAACTTGTCAAGAAGTTTGGAAGTTTAACAAGCTTTTGATTGGTTCAAGAGAGTAGCGAATTTTGAAACATGGGTTATATATGTGATTTCTGTGGGGATCAAAGGTCCATGGTGTATTGCCGGTCTGATGCTGCGTGCTTGTGTTTATCATGCGACCGCGATGTTCACTCTGCTAATATCCTGTCGAAGCGTCACTCTAGAACGCTCTTATGTGAAAGATGCAATTCGCAACCGGCATTAGTACGATGTGCAGAAGAGAGAATTTCTCTTTGTCAGAATTGTGATTGGTTGGGCCATGGTGCCTCTACATCAGCTTCAACACATAAGAGGCAAACAATCAGTTGCTACTCTGGCTGCCCATCGGCTGCAGAGTTTTCTTCGATCTGGTCCTTCGTCTTAGAATTTCCTTCTGGGGGAGAATCTGCTTGTGAGCAGGAACTGGGTTTGATGAGTATTAATGAGAATAGCACAGATAAAGCCCAGGGTAGATCTTCCGAAAATGCATCTGGTTCAGTTGGATTAAATGATGTACCCAGCATGGGCAAGGCTAGCGTTTGGCCCAGCTCGTCTTCGGAGCCCGAGTGTAACGCTGCATCTCCAGTTCTAGACCTGCCAGTTGAATCTGCAAATGCAACTTTTCCCAAGGTAAGATAGCTATAATTTTTTTTTTCCATGAAACAAAATGAGCTTGCTTGGAAATGGAATCTTCTAGAGAATTGATATTATGCTTTATAACACTTGCTGAATATTGAAAGTTTGTCCCCTTCTCCAAGTTGGTCCTTATCTAGGACTTGACAATTTAAAATCCCTGATTGTGCTTAATTCAATTATCACACAAAGAAATAATAATAATGATAAATTATGCTTTTCAATTTTTTCCCTACCCCTTATAATTGTCTCAGCCAGCGTTATATATCTGTGTATATGCATGTGTGTTTTCAATTATCATCCTTTTCTTGTATTTGAGTATTTTATTGATAGCCTATTCTCTTAGCAAGCACCCGAGACTTCCTTTTTTTTTTTTCCTACTGCACGAGATGGATGACCGCAACTGACTATTCTTCCGCTTTTTGATGAAAAATCTGGGCTATTTGTTTTTTTCCCCCTGTTTTAATTAAGAAGCTTAGGTTGATACTTTTTTTTTTATTAGACTCTAGGTTGAATTAATTCTCATAGAATTTAAAATCAGTAAAATCCACTTGGCTTAACACGTTATTTCTATCTTTTATTGCATACATTGTTTTAAATATGAAATGCCTTTAATGCATTTAAGGAGCGAATTTTCCTAAGTGCTTGGTGTAAGATGAGTTTTTTGAAATCTGAGTCTTGTTTTTGTTTCCTCTTATTTTTCCAGTTTTGTTTATGATAATATTTTAATTTCAATAACGGTGTAGGAAAATCCTACTACTTGCATCTTGAAAAACATGATATGATAGTACATGGATATCATGGATTTGTTATGCTCTTGTTAATGTCAAGCCAAATTAATTTGCCATATTGATATATTCAAGTAGTATTTTGTGTTCTAAAAAAAGTGTTTTATGTTTTTATAGGTAATTTTGTGGTGTCTTAGTTTGTTACCAATTTTTTTTCACCTAACTATGCACATTTTCTAGCCAAGCAATATAAAGTACTTGAATCAGCTTAAAAAATTGAGAGAGATAAATGATAATCAACTTTGGTGCCTGGTAGTACTACTTGTGTATCACTAAGCTTAATTAACATGTTCCCTCAGGTTCCCACTTAGTAAAGTTGGTGACAGAAAACATTGTATCTAAACCTTTGTGTTCTTTAAATTGTGTCTAAGTTCTTAAAAAGCTAGTCTTTCTGTTTCTTCATAATGAAATCTACACACCATATTATTGATAAACAGTTAAGCTTTTCTGGAACAAAAGGTCCTGAACTTTGTGGAAATGATGATCTGTATGCGGATTTAGACATGGATGAAGTGGACCTGAACTTTGAGAACTATGAAGAGCTGTTTGGGCTAGCTCTAAATAACTCAGAAGAGCTTTTTGAGAATGGAGGAATTGATAGCTTGTTTGGAACAACAGACATGTCAGGAGCGGACTCCAATTGTAAGGCCCCAGTTGCTGCTGAGGTAAATGCACCTCCTTGTGCATCTTGCATTTCACTCCCTGTATTTTCCCCTTTTGTTCTCACATTTTCTGCTTTTTTGTTTCTTTTTTTTTTTGGTTCCGGCATTTTGTTACGAGTGCTATTTTGATAGGAACTTGATAGTTATTTAGTTAATAATAGATTAGGAGTATGAAAGGGAGAATTAGCAGTGGGTGAGGGCTCATGGCCTGGTTTTAGGAATTTGAGGAATTATCGTTGGGAGAGTTGGCAGATCTCTCGAATGTCTTTTATGTTATTGAGTCTTTCGGTTCTGGTACTGAGTGTAGTAGTCTTGTTCATTCAATTCTTTACTTCATTCAATAAAGAGCACTTTCTTTGCTGATCTTTCTTGAGTGATGTTGCTGGTTCCTATCATATCTCAATTTCATTGGGTGTTCATTTCTGTTATTGTACGAGGAAAGGTAATGTCAGACTAATTGACGCAATCTATTGGGCTAATAAAATGTGGTAATACGTTAGCTATTAATATGTGAGATTATGAAGAGGTGAACGGAAACGTGTGAAAACATGTGATGGAGAAAGCAAGTAACAAACCCCGCAAGTAACAAACCCTTATCCTTTGGGGTTGTGCTAAATGCTCATTCAGTTTCTCCCAGAAATTTAGGGGCCGTCTCAAATTTTAAGTACCTTTTGTCACTGTAGTTTTGACCAGATAAGCTTAACTCGTAAAGCTCATTTTTTCTGTGGACATAACATGGTTTTCCCTAGTTTTTTATTTGTAGGATGTGCTTGACTCCCGCACAATAGATCCAGTTGTTTAGTCTGGTTTATGATGATGACCTTTGCGAATGTAATATTGAGGAAGGCAGGATCCCAATGATAAGACTAATTTCCTCAAAAATAACTCTGAGAACTATAGAGAAAGTCACACTGTTATACAGCAGAGCTGGGATTTCTCACTTTCTGGTTTTTACATGAGGGGGATGCTGTGTTACATACATGGATTTAACCATAGTCCAAGCTTTATGAAACTTAAGACGCTTAGTGCGGCTTGCTTCTTCTCCTTCTGAATCTGAGATAGAAAAAAGAAACAAAGGAGAGGAAAGGGATGAGGTGGAGTCCCAATAAGAGAGATGAAACTAATAGCTTGGTGTGCTCATTGCCTACGATAATTGGAATTCGGAGTTACTATGTGTCACAGATTTGTTGAGCATTATTGCATGGTATTTTTGTTGTACTTTTTCTAGGCATCATGATTTTATTACATTGACCTTTGAAAACCTTCCGTTTTTGACAGCTATGCAGCAATGTGTCATATCAGAGCAACTATTTAAATGATCATTTTTTGAACAAGACTTGCGGTAGTAACACATACAATCTGTAATAATCAACAGAACTGCTTGAAGACATTTCCTCACTCATTTTTTTGGGACAAGAAACGAGAGAATTTTATTAATAAAAATGAAAAGGTGTTCAGCAGAAGACAGGAGTCCGCCTAAAGCAATAACCAGAACACCTAGAGAATCAAAATCTTTGTAAAACTAAATCCCAGCCTCTTAAAAATCAGAGAAAGAAAACGCAGTAAAGCCTTTAGCTTGAGAAAACACAATATTGCAGTAAATATTCTCTTGCAATCATATCACTCTTGGATTTGGATTAGCCTTCTCTTCAGTTTCAAGTCAAAGAAGACCCGATGTTTGACCATAGCTATTATATAATACGTCTAGAAGGCTGAGTTGCATAACATGAAGAGATGTACCTTTAAGATTGTAAATGTTATTTCCTGTCAACAGCATAGTCAATGAATCAGCGCATTCCATTTTACCAGTTGGGAGGAGCCCAATCCTTTATTCTTAGCTTTGATTTCCTAAATAATCATATATCCATATGTTTCTTCTTTTGCCATTTGATATTGTGGATTATCGAAGACTGGGACAACTTCTTACTTATTATTGTTCGTTCAGTATTTCAATCTCATTCTTAAAACATGTTGTAGGCATGGCTAACCAAAAATGCTTCTCCAGGGATCAGTTGGACCGTTGAATGCTATGCAACCAGCATGCAGCACTGCAGCATCGGCTGATTCTGCAATGAGCACGAAAACAGAACCAATTCTTTGTTTCACGAGGCAAGGACATTCAAGCCTTTCATTTTCTGGAGTCACAGGGGAAAGTAGTGCCGGAGATTATCAGGATTGTGGAGCTTCTCAAATTCTTCTCATGGGAGAGCCTCCATGGTGTCCTCCAAGCCATGAGAATTCCTTGCAGCAATCAGCTAATCGTAGCGATGCTGTTATGCGATACAAGGAAAAGAAGAAGGCACGCAAGTATGTATCACAATATTTTATCCCATAACTGCTTCGTTCACTGCTTTGTTTATGTATTTCCTTGGCTTCTTTTTGTTAAATCGAATAGCTTTGTCATTGTGCATTCTAGGCTAGTTATATTTATGAATGCGTGTGTATATTAATGCATGTGTGTGTATATTCTGTTTATGCTAACTTTCGTGGTCATAATCTTGGAGAAGTCATTTACTTTCAAAGCAATTTTGGTTGCTGCACTCTTCCACCCCTTTGAGAAATTCATGTTGTTACTGTTGACTATTTCAGGTTTGAGAAAAGAGTGAGGTATGCTTCCC
Organism: Artocarpus heterophyllus; assembly: GCA_025403435.1. Lineage (NCBI taxonomy): Eukaryota > Viridiplantae > Streptophyta > Magnoliopsida > Rosales > Moraceae > Artocarpus > Artocarpus heterophyllus. Next base: position 21,137,471 of record CM046348.1, on the reverse strand, counting down.
GTAAGGCAAGGGCTGATGTCAGAAAGAGAGTGAAGGGGCGGTTTGTCAAAGCCGGTGATGCATACGATTATGATCCATTGAACCAGACCCGAAGCTACTAAGTACAAATTTTAACCATGATTTATAAAAGGATAGAATCACCTGATGTTTGATTGGAAACAATCATACCTAAACAATAGATGAAAATTTGATGCATTTGAACCTTGAGCAATGACCAGCTGTATGATTGTATCACAGGGGCCTTGATTTTCTTCGGTGAGGGAAAAAGGCGGATGTAGAAGGCTGTGCTTCTGATGCCTCACCAGTAAAGTTCCGGAGCAGAAGTTTGAATCCTATATCAACATAAACAACCACAGATCATGACATGATCCAAATTCCAATCATATCGCATAGGTTGGCCCTTGCCTTTATTAGGCTAGACCTTTTATTTCCTTTCCTTTTTTCTGGGAAAGTTCATCTTCTATAATCTCATTCATACACTTTAAAAGGAGAATTCTTATTGATCCTTTATTAGCCATAATTATGCACGATATTCATCGTCCCTACTCTATATTCCTTCTGCAGCAGTAACATACATAATGTGAGGCTGCCATGGCATCGTGAGCGGCTGAACTCATGGTTGCCTGGTCGGTGGCTTCGGGGTTGTAATATTATCCTTTTTGTTTCAACGTCTTGACACAAGTAGTTACAGGATTCGTATGCATGCGGTAGAGGGTAAGATGTTCGGCAGCAGCAGTTGCTGCCGATTCTAACACTGTTGTAAATAGTTCCTTTTTTGCCTGGACATGTATAGCACAGGATGATTTCGTATGCTGTTTAAAGAGGATACTCGACTGATTTTTCTGCACATTTACGATTTCTTTTTTTTTTTTCCTTTTCCTTTTACTTGTACTTTTATTATTATTGTTATTATTAATATTACTATTATCTTTTGGGTTGGATTTCTTCGTCTGTGGATACAAATTTGATCCGATGTCGTAAAGCTTTAGACACATTTTAGTTCGTATTTTGCTTGGTCGAGAGTGCATGGATTGAATGCAATACATTGGGTATTATAGTGCAGCGTCTATCGGCAGTTTGTGTCTTAATTTCAAGGTTTAAGTGTCCGTGCCGATGTTGTTGTTGGCTAGAGTGAAGGGCATGCCGGTGTTTTTCACCGCTCTTGTTGTGATTTATTATAAAACAAAATGTGGAAGAAAATGTTGTATCTCCCAACAAAATTAGTTGTTGCTCATACTTTCTTCTCGGTTCCTTGCTCTTGTTATGTAAATATGAAATGCGTAGCTAAAGAAATTATTGCCTCAATTAAACAAAATTTCACAAAAATTTCGAAAGATTTTGAATATTTCTATGCAATAACAAGGAGAACAACAAGAGTCTATTCCACAAGACTTTAAAATTATTCATCATCTGAGCTACTCTCTTCTGATATATTCCCAATGTCATCTGAAAAAGTTGTATCCTGCAAGCATGGTCCAAACTGCGTGTCATTCAAAAAGCAAATGCTTGGAAAAAGACCGTATGTTACGTGCATAATTGTCCATGAGGGACGGAAAAGAACAATCCGCAAGCCCACCGAATTACCCAAAAATGTTTCTTACCGGCATCTTATCCCAATCCTTAAACTTAGAGCTCGTTAACATGTAATTATCACGTAATGGTGCCCAAGCAGGCCCTTCATCATCTGCTTGGCCGCTAGATGCCTGAACCTGCATGTAAACGAAACACCACAAACAAGGGAGAAAGAGAGAGGTCATTCACACGAGTAAACCCACCGAACATAAGCTAAACGCATTTTCATGCTAGCTTTCCTTGCTCTACATCTATGTTCATAACTTTATGGACAAAAGTAAGATTATTAATACAAATATGCATAGTGTGAAATTGAAACCAGTGATATGTTATGCTTCACACTTTTGCCTCACTGTTCCTTGAGAGATAATGCAGGGGCATGATTTGAAAACAAGAGTAGGTCACTGTGGTCCCAGACGGCGAAAAAGATCAGGCCATCATAGATAGCATCTATAATGTATAACCAATAGTATAGATGGTTCTTTCTCGACCACACATAAAAACAAAAAAAGATAAAATACATTGCAAGATGTAAGAAACAGAAGAAATAGAAAAATGACCAACCTTTGCAGTAGTGTTCACTGCAGGTGATGCTGTCTTGCCTAATTCTGAAAAGAAGGCTTCTTTCCTCCGCTTCTTTATAGCTGGTAACATTTACAACAGAGGCGTTAATAGGAACAAAAGATTAAGCTTTCACAATCTAAAATCAAGAGATAAGAAACTGATAATAGAGAAAATATAGGTGGAGCAGCTCCCTGCGCCGGCGTGGGGGATGTGGGTGTGGGTGTGGGCGGGAGACTTTAATTGAAATGTTGCTAAAAACATGGTTCAATCCTTTTCCTGACAAACCCTAATAAATAAGAAAAGACAGAAAGCCGGTATGTATGTCCAGATTAGACAGCTTAATATCCTGGAAGAAATGTAAGTTTAAATTAACCACCGAAAATTTTAAATGGCCAGAGTTGCCTATAAGACTATACCTCAAGGAGAACTAAAATCCTTTCAAAATGACAAATAACCATAAATTGGTTCCCAAAAACTTAATGGTGTTATACATCAACAATTGTATCCTCAAGATCAAACGTTAACAAGGAAAAGTAGCAGGAAGAATGAGGGTCTCTCTAAGATCACTGCAGAAACTGAATACTCATACCTTTTTCATCTTTAAACCTTGAAGGATTCAATCCTTTCTGAGCATGTTGTGCCCTGTTAACCTGCAGAGCATTTCAACAATAGTAGTCAATGCCTGAACACAACAGCATTTACTGGGCAATTAAAATGAAACATGAAAAGAACCAAACTTGATTATATTTTCACAAAGCAACTTACAGCATTGAACAACTTGACCACTGAAACTCCACCAATGCACAAGTAAAACCAAACTTAGTAAGCAAAAAGAAACAACGTGTTATAATCATAGACATCTCAACCAAAAAAAAAAACAACTCACTACCTCCTTTCGTGGCAATGCCGATTAGAAACTTCTCATGCGAATCTAGATATGTTTCCGGTTTCACATGCCCCTTCTCTCCTAACTATAACAAATCAAAATGCTAATAAGACACTGAACGCCAAAATCGGCATACGTTAGTTGCTATTGCAGGAACATGGTAAGCCTATCTTTCTTGACATGGAAGTGCAGTAGACACTTTTTAAAAAAATCCTAACAGCATTTAAACAAACACATACACATAGTCACAAGATCTCAATTTAAAAGGAAAGGAGATCAATAGAAACACAATAAACTACGAATTTACCAAGCGCTTTTCCTTTTTGGCTTGATGCTGGACTTTACGCTCAGCCTCTTCTTCAGCAAGTTTTTCAGCAACAAGCTTCTTGTGAGCTGACAAAACTGGACCCTGCAAAAAACACCCAAAATTATATCCAAATTCACGTTCTTAAATTAGCACAAATTCTAAGAACATAACAGCAGATATTATACCAGAGCATCATCATGAACAGCCTTCTTAATGATACTCTTGAAAGCGATCCTAAATGCTCTGCATCCCTCCGTAAACTTGGTAATCCCTGGCTGAATTTCTCCGTCTTCGTCTTTATCAGAGAAATCGTTATGTTTATTCCCCTCATGATTATCATCTTCCTCTGCTTCTTCAGAGGAGTCTCCTCCTCCACCGGTTAACACGTTTTCCTCTCTCTTGTCTTCAGATTCTTCTTCGTCGGACTTGTAGTCCCTCGCTCGCTTTCGAAACAACTTCTTCATCTTTCGATCAATCTTCTTAGGCTTCAAGTCTCCAACTCCCTGTGGAAAATGCGATACTTTCTTTAATTTCTTCTTCATCTTAGGGTTATTTCTCTTCCTCTTCTTTGGCCCTGTTGTCGATTCCATTATCAGGTTGTCTTTGGCCATTGCAACTAGATCAAATGGTTTTGAATCACTGCAATTAAAAAATTAGGGTTTTCAAATCACTCGCCAAAATCAATGTTGTATTTAGAGTGTGTTTGGTGGGATTGGCAGAATGGCAATGGAATGGAATAGGCTTTGAACCACAGCAATAAAAAAATCAGTGTTTCTGAATCACTCTCAGAAATCAATGTCGCGGAAAATGTCGATTTTTCAAACCTTGGTCATAATATGTGTTTCCCAATTAGCAACTACAGTTTTGATGGATGATTTAGCATTACTATTGAGAATCATGAATAGTACTACAACACAACCTAAGAATATACGGGTATAGAAACAGGACATGGGTTTCCAGCAAAAAAAAAAAAAAAAAAAAGGACACAATATAGCATCATCAAAAAAGAAAATAGCAATGGAGGATAACACCCAATATTGTGAATCAACATAACCCAACAGATATTTCGGTCCCAAAAAAATGGGAAACGTGAAAGAAGAACATCAGGTATCTGAGAAAATGCCCAATCAGATATGAGAAAGCACAGAACATGAGGTGAAAATAAAAAGAAGAAGAAAGTAATGTGAAGGAGCAAAAGAATGAGGACGAAAATTACATTTTCAAACTTGTAAAAGAACGGCACCGAAGAGGAAAGAAGAGAACAAATGACCGTCAACGGCGGCGGAGCGCTGGCTGCGTGAAGGATGGAAAGTAACAGTGAAGTGGGGCTGAAGTGCTCTCGGCTCTGTATTGTTGTATCTCGTCGTCGGGGAGGGAGGGGGAGGGTGATTAGGGCACAAAAGAGAACTGATGGAAAGGAATTGCAATTCCTCTCTCATATTACGTGAACCCAAAAGTGCTAGCTCGTTTGGAACAGGAAGATTTAAAAAAAAGGTAAAAAAAAAAACTTGAATAGAGTAAAAGTCTTTTTTCTTTTTTTTAACAAAAAAAAAATATTTTTTTATGTAGGTAAATTGTCTATTTTTTTAAAAAATAAAAAAATGACTGTAGCAGAATTATGAACCTCAACAGGATGAAAAAAAACTGAAATTGTTTTGATGTCTAAAAAGCCTTTTTTTTGTCAAAAACTGTCTAAAAAAAAGGTCATTGACCAAAAATTTTTTTTTCCAAAAAGTCATTTTTAAAATCTCCCTTTGGAACATGATGAATCCAACGCACCGTGGTAACTCAAATTTGAAAAAAAAAAATAGTGGAAAATAATTTTTAATACAATGTTAAACTAAACTTATAATCAACTAAACTGCCCTCACTTGTCACTTTACATAAGTTTAGTGTACATATTTATAGTTGTTTAAATTATAAAGGCGGTTTAAATTTACGTTTGATAGAGTAATAACTTAGGCTAGTACAAACTATAGAAGTGGTTTTAAACTGGCTAAAACCATTAAAATCCAAATTCTGTTTCCTCAAGTTCACATGCTTTAAATCATTTTCTACAATAAAACTATTCTCATTCTCGTTTTGCTTTCATAAACCTTAATTTTTCAAATACTAGTTTTTGTTTAAAACTTGATGCGATGTTTTATTCTCGTTTTAAACCTTTACATTCTAAACACCAGTTTAAAACTACCGTTTAAACCATAAAACTTAAAACCCATAGTTCAAACTATAAAGTTTTAAACCACACCATTTTGAGCTTGAGCACCAAACGAACCCTTAACATTTGAGTATAAAAAATTACTCTCTAATGTAATACCATTTTAATGCTAAATTTTTTATATGTTATACCATAAATTTTAGCATATAGCAAATTTGATATTTAATTCCTATTGATTGGTAGATAAACCTTTTTACTTTAATAATTACAATATTCTTACTTTTATATTATTTTAATATTAAAAGTTTACTTTTACAAGTTTCAAGGTTTAATAATTATGACAAAAGACAACTGTGGCATTATTATGCATTAAAGCAGAAAATTAAATAACATATCAAATATGCTTTTTTATATTTTTTGATGGCAAATATAATATTGACGTTGACATTTGTATTGAAAATGGTCTAACAAAACTACTTCTCATTACCATTAAAAAACAATTTCTATTCCATTACATTCAGCACAACCATACGCATCCTTAGGGTTTAAAGAAACAAATTGATAGCAGTAAATAGGGATGTGCAAAAAAATCACAAAAACGCCAAAACCATACCAATCTAGCGGTTTTTAGACATTCGATTTATTTTTATGTCATAACCATTTTTCAACAATTTGAGACCGGACAAGACTATATAAAAACTGATCTAATCCGGTTTGTGAAATTTGAAAAACAGTCTAGACCGGATCGGATCGTTTAAATTTATACATATATATTTTATTTTGAGTGCAGTTTGGAGTGTTCATCTGTTTGAGTGTTCTTAAAACTGAGTTGTTTCAGTGTGCTGTACTACATTAAGTTTGGTTTGTTGCTTCAGAGTGCTGTACTACTTTAAGTTTGGTTTGTTGTTTCAGAGTGCTGTACTACTCATCTGTATTATATATGTAAGTTTCAATCTTAAGCTTCTTTAAGTTTGGAATCATCATCATCTTATATCATCAACTTATATCATCTTAGACAAATCTGGTATCAGAGCCATTGATCTACTGGGAGGGGAAGTAGTTGGGAATTTTTAGCATTTCTGTTATTTGTGGTTAAGAGGTTTAGTCGCGTAACAGGGTTTCAGGCCGTCTTGTTATTCAGGTCGTTTTTCAGTCCCAATATAAGTCGTTGACCGATCTCAAAATTAATCAACATTATGGCAGGAATTTTGAGAAACCTTTCTAAGTCCAGCTCATCTAGGTCGATAAGTTCTGATGATGCATCCTCATCTTCATCCCTATTTCCTGTAAAAAATAAAGAAATAATAACTATAGAAAATATGGAAAAACATTTGCAAAACTGGAATATCCCTAAGGTTAGCTCATCATCTGTTTATAATAAAGGAAGTTTTCTTCAAAAGTCTGATTACATAATAAAAACTGTGGAAGAAGTCTTGCCTATAACAGGACAATATATGGAAATATCATTATTGTCTCAAAAATTAGTCAACAACTATGCTCAAAAGTATGGTTATATACATTATGGGTTGGTTCAAGTTGCTGTTAAACCCTTAACTAGAGAAGGCTTAAATAATTCAGTCTTAATTTGTGTCAGAGATAAAAGGCACAAAAGGTTTGAAGACTCCTTAATAGGAGCAGTTGAGTCAACACTCAGCCAGGGACCATCCCATTTTGATTGTCTACCTAATTTTTCGGTCCACTTAAGAGACTCAAATGTCACCCGATCTTTAATGGTTGATATTCAAACCCATGGGTTTGATATGGAAGAGGGAACCAGTAATTTAGCCTTTATTTACAGAATATACTTAAAGGTCATGGACACAGTATGCCCTAATGTCAACATAAAATCCCTAATTAGGGATAAAAGAGGAGAGACAACCATGTTTCAAACCAATCTGGCAAAGTCAAAACTAGTAGTCCCTCATAAGATCATGTGGGATAAAATTCAGTTCCCAGAATCATGGACCTTAGACAGGGTAGTTAAACCACATATTCCCCAGAATATTGAGCCTGAACAAATAATAGAATATGAGGATGGAACAGTAAGGTTAAGGTTTAGCAGAGAAGGGCCAAAGTCACTCCCACCTAGACCTTCAGATGTCAGTGAAAGCATAATCTCCGAAAACCTTAATAGGAAATTACAGGAGGTTTTGCCACCAAACCTAAAAGAAGAAGATTTGGTCGGAATAAGAAATACTACTGAAGGGATAGCCCAACCTTTGTATAAAGCTCCTGAAAGCCCCACTCCGTCAGATATGGGTTACCAGAGTATAAATATGGTTGAAACAGGTTCAATAAGTCGAGGACGTCTTATACGGATGTTCTATTCAGATAAACATAAGAATCTGAGAAAATGGTTTTTTGAAAACCATTCTGAAGAAAAAAGAAAAGAATTGCATAAAATATATAATAAACTTCTTAACAGAAGTAAAAAAGAAATAGATTTCTTCATGTTCTTACGAAATTATTATGAGCTCAAAAAGCTCAACTTCCCTTCAGAAGATCAACTTAATGTAGTTGAAAAAATTCATAATGAATACACGTTAGCCTCAGGAGATAAAATTGTATCCATACATCCCCCTGAGTCAACAGTACATATTCAAAAAGAAGTTTTGGCTGTCCCATATAAAAGCACCTCAAAAAACCTGTCTGAACCGGTCTCAGTAGCAGCTCTAAATCATGTTGTAGAGCAAAATAATTACTCGAACCTGTTCTTACAGACCCTAGGAAAATAATTAAATAGAATTGAATCCCAAAAAGATATGAAAGGAGAGGAGGCTAAGGCAGAAAGCTCAAAAGCTGAAAGGTCAAGGTCTAGTAAAATAGAACCAGCCTTCTTTAAGCCACCACCAGAAACTTCCAAATTCAAATTAGAAAAACAACCAGAGTTCTTATCAGAACTTGTTTCAAGATTATCACAGCTTAGTATAACTGAAAAGAAAAATGTGAATATTATAGAGGAAGAAGAGATTCTAGCTAATGAGCTCGAAGAGGTAGATGAAATTTTCAATAAAGAGCAAAATGAGATAAATAAAATATCTCAAAAGACTAATTATAGTCAGCCAGAAATAAAGCCTTATTATCACAGGCCTTCATTAGTTGATCTTCAATATGAAGACGAAATTTGGCATGAAGTCCAATATGATGGATCCTCCATTGTAGAATGGAATATAGATGGTTATCTGAATATCAAATTCTCAGAGTCATTAAAAATATGACTATGTTTGCGTCATCATGTAAGATTAAGAGAAATAAAGATCTAGATATAGCCAATATTATAATAACTGGGTTCACTGGTCAGCTTCAAGGATGGTGGGATAATTATGTATCCCAAGAGCATAAAGTGTCCATATTAACAGCCTCCAAGGTAGTTGTAAAATCAGAAACAGGAGGAACAGAATCAGAATTACAACAAGATGCAGTAAACACTTTAATATACACCATACTGCTGCATTTTATAGGAACGACCAGAATCCTAAATGATAGAAGTCAGGAGCAGTTACTCAATTTAAAATGCCCTTCCTTGTCTCAATTTAAATGGTATAAAGATGTGTTTTTCTCTAAAGTCCTAACTAGAGAAGATTGTAACAATGATTTTTGGAAAGAAAAGTTCATATCAGGATTTCCACCCTTATTTGCTGATAGGGTTAGAATGAGAATAAGACAAAAGAATAATGAGATAATTCCATATAGCCATTATACTTATGACGAGTTGGCTGCTGAAGTAGTAGCTGAAGGTTTATCTCTATGTAATGATATCAAGCTCAAAAAACAGCTTGAAAAAGAAAAAACATTTGGTAAAAAAATTTTGGGAGATTTTTGTGAACAATTTGGTTATCCTCCAATCAACCCTCATAAAAAGGGTAAGAAATTAGAAAAAACGCATAGCACAACATTCTTTAAAAAGAAAAATTATAAAAAATACAAACCATATGGTTCTCAAAAAGATAGGAAAAGGGTTATTAAACCAAAAGAGAAGGACTCAACAGTCCCTATTTGTCATGAATGCGGAAAGATAGGACACTATGCCAATAGATGTTGGACTAAGGCAAAAATAAATGAATTAGAAATTGAAGAAAAACTTAAAAGAGAATTATTAAAGCATTTTATAGAATCAGACTCAAATAGTGAAAGTGAGGAAGAATCAGTAGATTGTTCGTCAGAAGAAAGAGAAGAAGAGGACCAAAATCACTCTAATTGTGAGTGCGATCACTACGAAGCAATCCTTAGAGAAAATGGACTAAAAATAAATGTATTAACCAAAAAAGAAAGTCTTATTTTAGACATTATTGATAAAATAGAAGACCTAGAAGAAAAAGCTAAGGCTTTACAAAAATATATTTCTTTGTCTAAAGAGGAAACAAGTAGAGAACCTCAAACAAAGGTTCAGAAAAAGTTAAAGGAGAAAACCCAGCAGTACTCCTTCAACGAGATTCTTAAAAGAATCAATAAAGGAAAGGAAGAAAAAGAGCCTACTATACAAGACCTTAAAGCAGAGGTCCATGAGACCAAAGAAGAATTAAAAAGGTTAAAAACCAGGGTACAAACTTTAGAGCTTATAAGCTTTAAAGAACCCTCTGAAAAATCTGAAGAAGAAGAGCTAAATGAGCTCTTAGAAAAAATAGATAATCAGTCAATCAATACCGTAGAAAGAATTATAAACCAAAAATGGTATAGCAAAATTACTCTAGTAATTGGGAAAGAGTATACTATTAAGATCGAAGCCCTTATTGATTCAGGAGCAGATCTTAACTGTATAAGTGAGGGAATTGTCCCTACTAAATATTTCTCAAAAACAACTCAAGTGCTTAATACAACAAATGGAGGTAGAATGCCAATCCAATACAAACTAACTAATGTAGGAGTTTGTTTGGGAAAGGCTTGTATAAAAACAAATTTTTTACTTAGCAAGGATATTTCAAGACTGGTTATTTTAGGAACTCCTTTCTTAAGCCAGTTATATCCTTTCGAAGTCTCACATAAAGGAATAACAGCCAACATAAACAATGAAAAAATAAAATTGAAGTTTACCACTAAACCAGAGTGGCATGAGGTCAATAACCTCAAGATAAAAATAGAAGAAAAGGAAAATTTTCTATTTTCCTTAAAAAAGGAAATAAATTACAAAGTAATTAAAGAGAAAATAGAGATGCCTCAATGTCAGGCAGAGATTACAAAATTAAAAGAAAAATTAGAAAATGAAGTCTGCGCTGATATTCCCAATGCCTTCTGGCATAGGAAAAAACATATGGTAAATTTACCTTATGAGCCAGACTTTCAGGAATCCATGATTCCCACGAAAGCAAGACCAATTCAGATGAATAAAAGGCATCTAGAAATTTGTAAAAAAGAAATTGAAGAGCTTTTAGCCAAAGGACTTAGAAGAAGAAGTTCGAGTCCCTGGTCTTGCCCAGCATTTTATGTAGAAAATGCTGTGGAATTGGAACGAGGTGTTCCAAGACTAGTAATAAATTATAGACCCCTCAATAAGGTTCTAAGATGGATAAGATATTCTATTCCAAATAAAAAAGATCTATTAAATAGACTTCATAAAGCCACCATATTTTCAAAATTTGATCTAAAAAGTGGCTATTGGCAAATACAAATAGCAGAGGAAGATAAATATAAAACAGCGTTCACAGTTCCATTTGGACATTTTGAATGGAATGTTATGCCATTTGGGCTTAAAAATGCTCCCTCTGAATTCCAAAAAATAATGAATGAGATATTCAATCCATTCACTGATTTTATTATCACTTATATTGATGATATTCTAATATTCTCCGAGAGTATTGAGCAACATTGGAAGCATTTGAGAATATTCTTTGATGTCATTAAAAGAATGGGCTTAGTAGTCTCAGCCAGAAAAATGAAAATCTTACAGACAGAAGGTAGATTTCTGGGCCATAATATTCAACAAGGACTTATAAGTCCAATTGATAGAGCTATAATTTTTGCAGAAAAATTCCCAGACGAAATAAAAGATAAAAAACAATTGTAGAGGTTTTTAGGAAGTCTCAATTACATCGCAGATTTTTATAAAGATCTCGCTAAAGACTCAAAACCCTTATTTGAAAGATTGAGAAAAAACCCTCCTGACTGGAATGATATTTGTACTAAAGCAGTACAAAAAATAAAATCAAAAGTTAAAGAAATTCCTTGCTTAGTTCTTCCCGATCCAGAAGCTTATAAAATAGTCGAAACAGACGCCTCAGAAATAGGCTATGGAGGAATACTAAAGCAAAAGAAAAATGATAAAGAAGCCTTAATTAGGTTTACATCTGGATTATTGAATTCGGCACAAAAAAACTATCCAACCATTAAAAAGGAAGTCTTGGCCATAGTCCTAGTTATTTCAAAATTTCAAGATGATCTCTTAAACAAAAAATTCCTGCTAAGAATAGACTGTAAAGCAGCTAAATCAGTGCTTGAAAAAGACGTTAAAAATCTAGAGTCAAAACAAATTTTTGCTAGATGGCAATCCATACTAGCTATTTTTGACTTCGATATTGAGTATATTAGAGGAGACACTAATTATTTGCCTGACTTTTTAACTCGAGAATATTTACAGAGCTTGGAGAAGGCAGAAGTCGGGTCCATTAAGCTCCTCAAATAATCTAAAATTAAAGTCTTCTTAATTAGAAGACGACTTCAAGCTTATTAGCAAGAAAAGAATTCTGGTCCTTAAAGAATCAGATCTTAAGAGATCTTTAAATGATATTGTAAGTGAGCACTTACCCTTCCACTTAGCTCCTAACACCTACCCTAAATCCAGGGATTGGTACGAATTATTACTTAGAGAAACTCTTTCGGCCTCTTTCTCTCATACTATGAGAAATAACTCTGAAATAGCTTACTCAGCTATCAGAATCCACAATGTCTTAACCTTGGGAGACTGGGATAAGAGCCCTCATCAAAGGGTTTATCTTTCTTCATCCAGTAGCTATCCCAAGTCCTATAACTATTACGATTACATTGAGGCCTGGGAAAATGTTCTTTTCTATCAAAATAAATCAGGAAAACACACTTGGTTTTGCAGCTTTAAAACAGAAGAAATTAATAGGTATCAATAAGAAATTAATTCCCGAAGAAGTCTTAAAGGGCTTTGCATCCTTTCAGAAAGAAAATAAAACCAGTCTACCCAACTCTGAAGAAGCCTGGTTAATGTTTTTAACATTTTATGAAGTCCCTTGGATTCTTAGTTGGGACTATGAAATTGAAAGCCCTTGATCAAAAAATGACTTAATAGTTCCGTTCTTATCTAGAACATTTTCTGGATAATGGTGGAGAAAATATGATTTTTCTCATCTATTAAAAGAAAAAATTAAAATAATTAAATTCAAACCCTCATTGGATTTAAGGGATTTCATGCAAAAGGAAGATACTTAATCAATATCTAAAATAATTGATTCTCTGACTAAAAAGTCTCTTTCCAGCCAAGAGAAAGAAAAGTTAAAACAATTGCTTAATTCGGATAACGATGAAGAAATGACAACTATAAAGTCAGAAACAGACAGTGATGATGACTGGAAACCACCACATTATTTAAGGACCCACCTCGTGGGATATTCTCAAGATCCGGATGAAGATTGACAGGTGGCCTGTCTCTTCCACTACCTTTTGTTAACAAGTCTTTCACAGCTGGCATCCACTATCCTTATCTGTTACAGCTGGCATCCACCTTGAAAAGGAATCCTTATCTACTACAGCTGTCAAGCATATTGGAGAAACGTGCCTTCTTTCATAGAAATTCTATTTAAGGAGGATTTGGAGCCGGAGTGGAATCAAGTTTTTCTAGAAGAGTAAAAGCAAGCTTTAAGTTTTCTTTAGAGTGTAATTTTGAGTGCAGTTTGGAGTGTTCATCTGTTTGAGTGTTCTTAAAACTGAGTTGTTTCAGTGTGCTGTACTACTTTAAGTTTGGTTTGTTGCTTCAGAGCGCTGTACTACTTTAAGTTTGGTTTGTTGCTTCAGAGTGCTGTACTACTCATCTGTATTATATATGTAAGTTTCAATCTTAAGCTTCTTTAAGTTTGGAATCATCATCATCTTATATCATCAACTTATATCATCTTCATCAACTTATATCATCTTATCCCGCGAGGTGGGTCCTTAAATAATGCGGTGGTTTCCAGTCATCATCACTGTCTGTTTCTGACTTTACAGTTGTCATTTTAATTACTTTGTAATTTATTTCCTTTTTTAAGGAAAATAGGAAATTTTCCTTTTCTTCTATTTTTATCTTGAGGTTATTGACCTCATGCCACTCTAGTTTAGTGGTAAACTTCAATTTTATTTTTTCATTGTTTATGTTGGCTGTTATTCCTTTATGTGAGACTTCAAAAGGATATAACTGGCTTAAGAAAGGAGTTCCTAAAATAACCAGTCTTGAAATATCCTTGCTAAGTAAAAAATTTGTTTTTATACAAGCCTTTTCCAAACAAACTCCTACATTAGTTAGTTTGTATTGGATTGGCATTCTGCCTCCATTTCTGTATTAAGCACTTGAGTTGTTTTTGAGAAATATTTAGTAGGGACAATTCCCTCACTTATACAGTTAAGATCTGCTCCTGAATCAATAAGGGCTTCGATCTTAATAATATACTCTTTCGCAATTACTAGAGTAATTTTGCTATACCATCTTTGGTTTATAATTCTTTCTACGGTATTGATTGACTGATTATCTATTTTTTCTAAGAGCTCATTTAGCTCTTCTTCTTCAGATTTTTTAGAGGGTTCTTTAAAGCTTATAAGCTCTAAAGTTTGTACCCTGGTTTTTAACCTTTTTAATTCTTCTTTGGTCTCATGGACCTCTGCTTTAAGGTCTTGTATAGTAGGCTCTTTTTCTTCCTTTTCTTTATTGATTCTTTTAAGAATCTCGTTGAAGGAGTACTGTTGGGTTTTCTCCTTTAACTTTTTCTGAACCTTTGTTTGAGGTTCTCTACTTGTTTCCTCTTTAGACAAAGAAATATATTTTTGTAAAGCCTTAGCTTTTTCTTCTGGGTCTTCTATTTTATCAATAATGTCTAAAATAAGACTTTCTTCTTTGGTTAATACATTTATTTTTAGTCCATTTTCTCTAAGGATTGCTTCGTAGTGATCGCACTCACAATTAGAGTGATTTTGGTCCTCTTCTTCTCTTTCTTCTGACGAACAATCTACTGATTCTTCCTCACTTTCACTATTTGAGTCTGATTCTATAAAATGCTTTAATAATTCTCTTTTAAGTTTTTCTTCAATTTCTAATTCATTTATTTTTGCCTTAGTCCAACATCTATTGGCATAGTGTCCTATCTTTTCGCATTTATGACAAATAGGGACTGTTGAGTCCTTCTCTTTTGGTTTAATAACCCTTTTCCTATCTTTTTGAGAACCATATGGTTTGTATTTTTTATAATTTTTCTTTTTAAAGAATTTTCTGCTATGCGTTTTTTCTAATTTCTTACCCTTTTTATGAGGGTTGATTGGAGGATAACCAAATTGTTCACAAAAATCTCCCAAAGATTTTTTACCAAATGTTTTTTCTTTTTCAAGCTGTTTTTTGAGCTTGATATCATTACATAGAGATAAACCTTCAGCTACTATTTCAGCAGCCAACTCGCCATAAGTATAATGGCTATATGGAATTATCCCATTATTCTTTTGTCTTATTCTCATTTTAGCCCTATCAGCAAATAAGGGTGGAAATCATGATATGAACTTTTCTTTCCAAAAATCATTGTTACAATCTTCTCTAGTTAGGACTTTAGAGAAAAACACATCTTTATACCATTTAAATTGAGACAAGGAAGGGCATTTTAAATTGAGTAACTGCTCCTAACTTCTATCATTTAGGATTCTGGTCGTTCCTATAAAATGCAGCAGTATGGTGTATATTAAAGTGTTTACTGCATCTTGTTGTAATTCTGATTCTGTTCCTCCTGTTTCTGATTTTACAACTACCTTGGAGGCTGTTAATATGGACACTTTATGCTCTTGGGATACATAATTATCCCACCATCCTTGAAGCTGACCAGTGAACCCAGTTATTATAATATTGGCTATATCTAGATCTTTATTTCTCTTAATCTTACATGATGACGCAAACATAGTCATATTTTTAATGACTCTGAGAATTTGATATTCAGATAAGCCATCTATATTCCATTCTACAATGGAGGATCCATCATATTGGACTCCATGCCAGATTTTGTCTTCATATTGAAGATCAACTAATGAAGGCCTGTGATAATAAGGCTTTATTTCTGGCTGACTATAATTAGTCTTTTGAGATATTTTATTTATCTCATTTTGCTCTTTATTGAAAATTTCATCTACCTCTTCGAGCTCATTAGCTAGAATCTCTTCTTCCTCTATAATATTCACATTTTCCTTTTCAGTTATACTAAGCTGTGATAATCTTGAAACAAGTTCTGATAAGAACTCTGGTTGTTTTTCTAATTTGAATTTGGAAGTTTCTGGTGGTGGCTTAAAGAAGGCTGGTTCTATTTTACTAGACCTTGACCTTTCAGCTTTTGAGCTTTCTGCCTTAGCCTCCTCTCCTTTCATATCTTTTTGGGATTCAATTCTATTTAATTGTTTTCCTAGGGTCTGTAAGAACAGGTTCGAGTAATTATTTTGCTCTACAACATGATTTAGAGTTGCTACTGAGACCGGTTCAGACAGGTTTTTTGAGGTGCTTTTATATGGGACAGCCAAAACTTCTTTTTGAATATGTACTGTTGACTCAGGGGGATGTATGGATACAATTTTATCTCCTGAGGCTAACGTGTATTCATTATGAATTTTTTCAACTACATTAAGTTGATCTTCTAAAGGGAAGTTGAGCTTTTTGAGCTCATAATAATTTCGTAAGAATATGAAGAAATCTATTTCTTTTTTACTTCTGTTAAGAAGTTTATTATATATTTTATGCAATTCTTTTCTTTTTTCTTCAGAATGGTTTTCAAAAAACCATTTTCTCAGATTCTTATGTTTATCTGAATAGAACATCTGTATAAGACGTCCTCGACTTATGGAACCTGTTTCAACCATATTTATACTCTGGTAACCCATATCTGATGGAATGGGGCTTTCAGGAGCCTTATACAAAGGTTGGGCTATCCCTTCAGTAGTATTTCTTATTCCGACCAAATCTTCTTCTTTTAAGTTTGGTGGCAAAACCTCCTGTAATTTCCTATTAAGGTTTTCGGAGATTATGCTTTCATTGACATCTGAAGGTCTAGGTGGGAGTGACTTTGGCCCTTCTCTGCTAAACCTTAACCTTACTGTTCCATCCTCATATTCTATTATTTGTTCAGGCTCAATATTCTGGGGAATATGTGGTTTAACTACCCTGTCTAAGGTCCATGATTCTGGGAACTGAATTTTATCCCACATGATCTTATGAGGGACTACTAGTTTTGACTTTGCCAGATTGGTTTGAAACATGGTTGTCTCTCCTCTTTTATCCCTAATTAGGGATTTTAGGTTGACATTAGGGCATACTGTGTTCATGACCTTTAAGTATATTCTGTAAATAAAGGCTAAATTACTGGTTCCCTCTTCCATATCAAACCCATGGGTTTGAATATCAACCATTAAACATCGGGTGACATTTGAGTCTCTTAAGTGGACTGAAAAATTAGGTAGACAATCAAAATGGGATGGTCCCTGGCTGAGTGTTGACTCAACTGCTCCTATTAAGGAGTCTTTAAACCTTTTGTGCCTTTTATCTCTGACACAAATTAAGACTGAATTATTTAAGCCTTCTCTAGTTAAGGGTTTAACAGCAACTTGAACCAACCCATAATGTATATAACCATACTTTTGAGCATAGTTGTTGACTAATTTTTGAGACAATAATGGTATTTCCATATATTGTCCTGTTATAGGCAAGACTTCTTCCATAGTTTTTATTATGTAATCAGAATTTTGAAGAAAACTTCCTTTATTATAAACAGATGATGAGCTAACCTTAGGGATATTCCAATTTTGCATATGTTTTTCCATATTTTCTATAGTTATTATTTCTTTATTTTTTTACAGGAAATAGGGATGAAGATGAGGATGCATCATCAGAACTTATCGACCTAGATGAGCTGGACCTAGAAAGGTTTCTCAAAATTCCTGCCATAATGTTGATTAATTTTGAGATCGGTCAACGACTTATATTGGGACTGAAAAACGGCCTGAATAACAAGACGGCCTGAAACCCTGTTGCGCGACTAAACCTCTTAATCACAAATAACAGAAATGCTAAAAATTCCCAACTACTTCCCCTCCCAGTAGATCAATGGCTCTGATATCAGATTTGTCTAAGATGATATAAGTTGATGAAGATGATATAAGTTGATGATATAAGATGATGATGATTCCAAACTTATTTAATTCCTATTGATTGGTAGATTAACCTTTTTACTTTAATAATTACAATATTCTTACTTTTATATTATTTTAATATTAAAAGTTTACTTTTACAAGTTTCAAGGTTTAATAATTATGACAAAAGACAATTGTGGCATTCTGAATAGCATTATGCATTAAAGCAGAAAATAAAATAACACATCAAATATGCTTTTTTAATATTTTTTGATGGCAAATATAATATTGACGTTGACATTTGTATTGAAAATGGTCTAACAAAACTACTTCTCATTACCATTAAAAAACAATTTCCATTCCATTACATTCAGCACAACCATACGCATCCTTAGGGTTTATAGAAACAAATTGATAGCAGTAAATAGGGATGTGCAAAAAAATCACAAAAACGCCAAAACCATACCAATCTAGCGGTTTTTAGACATTCGATTTATTTTTATGTCATAACCATTTTTCAACAATTTGAGACCGGACAAGACTATAAAAACTGATCTAATCCGGTTTGTGAAATTTGAAAAACAGTCTAGACCGGATCGGATCGTTTAAATTTATACATATATTTTTATTTTTATAGTATATATATGTGTATATATGTTATATATGTAGAAAAATGTATCTTATTTTTTTACGGTTTGAATATTTAAAGTTTAAATGCCTCAAAATAACAACAAAAATAATAATATAAAAAAGTCACCAAAGACTTCAAAAAAAAAATCTTTAAGAAATTTTTAATAGAGTTCAAACTACTATTTAAACTGGACCAATCATTATACAACAGTCCGATTCGGCTTGGTCTCCTACAAAGATGGTCTGGTCCGGTTTGTATTTTTCTAAACCGCCAAAATGTTTTGATCTAAAAAACCTAGTGGTTTGCGGCCAGACTAAATCGTACACGACTCTAGCAGCTAAAGAAAGTGTGGTTTATCGAAGGCCAATTTATACTTCACATCCCTTAAGTTTTGTCAAAATCATAGAAGCACTCTCTTGACCGAAACAAATAATGTTGACACCCCAACTTTTCAATATAATCTCAGAGACCCTGAATGTTACTTGACCAATAAGTTTGACTGCTAAACAATATTAAAATGCCAAAGATGTCCTTAGTTGTATTAGAAGTTGCTTTGAACAGTATATAAAGTTGAAAAGCCCTTATTCGGCGCAAAAAAAAAAAAGAGTTTAATAGTAATGTTATTGGACTATCAAACTTACTACCTAAAAAATCAATTTCCAACAATCTCAAATTCATTACACAAATTAATCAATTATAATAATTCAAAAGAATATAAAACCTAATTACACAAACTAATTTCTAATAAAAATCAAACTAACATCATCAATTTCCAACAATCAAAAACAATTTTCAAATTTCCAGTAATATCAAACAATCTAATTCTAAATTTTGTAACACAATTTCACCAAAATATCTATTAACCCAACTCTTTAACACAAATTCCAAAATCAAGAGTGGTTCAGAGAAATATGTGTCATTTTCTTCATGGAAATACGATATATGTAGACGAATTCTACACTCTATAGTTTCTTTTTTCTTGAAATGAAACCACCAAATCTTTTCCATTTGAATTTACTTGCAAGAATTACCTAGACCCAATATAACCACCAAGCAATATTAGAGACGAAATAAATATGTGTATAACCGATATAGAATAATCTGTAATTCTCATTTATAGAAAAATGATGCAAAAACACGTTCATATATAGCATATACTCTAGCACTAAGTAAGAAAAACTATCTACAGCTATTAATCAAGCATTCTATTAGTTGTACATTTCCACACTTCCCTTAATCTGAGGAATATGTGTCTTCTATTCCCAGCTTGGAAACAATCCTATGAAAATTTGTATTGTTGACTCTTTTCATTAAAACCTCCGCCAATTGATTTCTTGACTGATAGGGTGTGTAGATCAATCAACGTTTTAGCTTCTCTTGGATGAAACGTATGTCTATCTCAATGTACTTTGTTCTATTGTGTTAAAGTGGATAATGAGTAATGTTAATTGATGACTTACTGTAACGCCTCAAAATTTATTTAATGTTATTATAATGTAAAATGATGAATTAGTATGCCATAATTAATGTTTCAACATTAATTTGATTATTTGGTTGAATTTTAAATTTTTGGTTGTTTTGTAATTTAATAAAATCAAATGATTTCTTATTGTTTTAAAATGATGTTTTCAGTTTTAAAACACAACAATTTGTAAAATATTAAAAATATTTCATTTTACAAAACCGTGGGTGGCATTTGGTTTTTGCACAGTAAAACCGCCCACCGTTTCTCTCTATTTATTCTCTCTCCTCTCCTTCTCTCTTCACTCTCTCTGATCTCACACTCTCTCCTCTCTCTCTTGCCCGTGAGCTCTCTCTCTTCCTCTCTCTCGGTTTCCCTTGTTCTCTCTCAATTCTCTCTCAAATTTTTGAATCAAAATTCGAATCCAAGCTTCGGGTTAGTAAGGAGGAAGCTCGGGAACGTGATTTGGCAACCAAGAACGCGGATTGAAGCTTCAATTCGAGGTTAGTTTTGAAATTTCTAAACTTTTTCCAAAATTTTCAATTTTGTGCATTTTTGAAATTTAAGTTCATTTGAGCTTAGAAAACTCTTCATTTGAGTTAAATGAACTTAGAACAACTAGAATCTAAGCTTAGATTGAAGACAAACGGATTGGATTCAAGATTTTTCATTTTTCTCCTTATTTTCCCATTTTTGGATTTTTTGAGTTTAAATCTAGTTTAAATAAGTTCAAAAGTATTCTAGCATGTTTTTCTATCATCTATGATTGTTTTCCATGCCTGAGATTTGAGAAAAATAGGTTAAAATCAAGATTTGGATTTTGGGAGATTGAAAACCCGTGGCTGGAATTTTTGGGTTTTCCCTGTTCGACAAGCCTGATTCAAAGGATCGGCAGGCCAAACCTGGGAAATGTTCGGCCGACCGGACTTGGTTTTCGGTAGGCCGAACTGCACAGTTCGGCAGAGCCTAGGAAAATTTTGTGATTTTTCACCCGTTTTCACTGTTTTGAACCTCGATTTAAATTCTAACCTTATAAAATGATTTTAAATATACAAATGGCACACTAGGACATTATGAAATGGTTTAGTAACATAGAATGTCTCAAACTGACATTGTTCGACTTAGTGTGTATCTAGGATCGTTCGTGGTTCTGCGGAGCTAACGTATAGCTGACCGGGATTACGGTGTGGGGCACCGGCACGAGTATCGAGGTAGGACTTCTACCTCATTCCTTGGTAGCCTAGATTTAAAATGATTTGGCTTTGAAAAGGTTTTCTATAAAAATGTTTTCAACGGTTGTTTGAAAATGAATTTATCAGTTATATTTTAATATACCGTGAACTGAAATGAACTTCATAATGAATGTAAATGACAACACTCGGTAAATGGGTTTTGAATGATGATGAAAATAAACACATAGGCATGATGCCATATCAGAGATCGGGTCGTGTAGCGATCGACCTTGGGCGCAGGTGCTGAAACCCAGCTGGGCCACTACGGTGGTGATATCCTTATGGTTTGCGTAGGAAAAGAAAATGATGTTTCTGGTTGTCTGAGTAAACTGTTTTGGGTAAGAACAGTTTTATTTAAATTTTATTTATTTATTTAATGTTTCTTTTAAATAATGCCTTCAATAATGAGATTTTCCTTTAAATTAAATGATTTATTAAAACATAGTCCTACTGAGCCTTTCGCTCACATTTTTTTTTTTCTTAAATCCCCCTAAGTAGATTTCCATTTAGGTTCAAAGAAGACTCAACGAACAGGACTCAGGAGCAGTAGAAAGATTAGTAGATTTATTTGTATTATTTAATCAAGTCATGTGAGATTTTAACTTTATTTGTACTGGGACTGTGGTTGTATTATTATATTGTCAGTACCATGTATGTGCACAAGTTGTGGATCAGTGGGACCTATACTCGCTATATTTATTATTTAATATTTATTTTTCATGCAATGGCTTTCTTGAAACTTTCACATTTTATATTTAATTCAACCCCTAAACTCTTGCTTTTAATTAAATTCTCTTTTAATTAATTTAATTAAACTGCCATGTCACCTCCCGTACTCCGGGGTATGACAGAATGGTATCAGAGCTCAAGGTTATGAACCTTGAGAATTGTGCACACATAGGTATGACAATAAAAATACCTCTGACAGTCTAAAATTTTGTTTCAGAAGTGAGAGAATGGCACCTAGATGTCGTTCGACAGTTGACGTCGAGTTTGAAAATGATGAGGGCATGATGAAGTCTATGTTTGCGACTTTCTGGCAGATGGTAGCCAGGGCTAGACCGGAGGATTCTGATGTTGGTCGTCGGCATATGTACTTTAAGGAATTTTGACATGTATCTATTCTGACTTTTGATGGTAATGGGAATCCGCAATTGGCAGAGTATTGGCTAGATTCGATCGTGAAGCATTTGGATACCCTTGGTGTGCCTAATGAGTATTGTGTGGAGTTCGTTGCATATAAGCTCGAGGGTGGTGCTAACAC
Source organism: Artocarpus heterophyllus (assembly GCA_025403435.1). Classification (NCBI taxonomy): domain Eukaryota; kingdom Viridiplantae; phylum Streptophyta; class Magnoliopsida; order Rosales; family Moraceae; genus Artocarpus; species Artocarpus heterophyllus. Next base: position 21,115,098 of record CM046348.1, on the reverse strand, counting down.
TTGGTGGAAACAAGCTAAGCGTTTGGAATGCGGTGGTGATATCAGTTGGGATAGATTCGAAGAGCTGCTCTATGATTGATATTTTCCGCAGGGGTATAGAGATCAGAAGGCAGCTGAGTTCTACAGGTTGCAGTAGGGTGATCTGTCAGTCCGGGACTATGAGGCAAGATTTAATGAGTTGGCCAGGTTTGCTCTATCGGCGGTGGCATCGGAGCGCGAGAAGTGCATTAAATTTCAGGAAGGGCTCAAGGCTCCTATTCGGAGACAGTTGGTTGCTCAGCGACTCAGGAGTTTTGGAGAGCTTGTGTCATCAGCAATATCAGTGGAAAATGATTATGCGCAGTATTGTGAGGATCGAGCAAAGGCTTCAGGAGGATTGCAGAGGAGTGGTAAGAAAAGCACCAGCAGCCATCCGACTCCGGGGAAGAGCAAGCAAAGTGGCGCGAACAGTAGTAGCAGTGGTTCATCTGGCAGTGGGCGCAGCAATCCCTACAGCTTCCATTGTCATTTTTGTCAACAGCTCGGACACATCAAGAGGAATTGCCTGATCAGGAGTGCCCGTCTTGGATCTCAGACCGGGGAGGATGCCAGTCGTCAGTCTCAATCTCAGACCCTACCTCCGCCTCAGCAGTATCCGCAGTTGCAGTATCCTCAGTTCTCCCCTCAACAGTTTTCGTATCCGTCATGAGGGTAGCAACCGCAGCATTTCCAGCATAACGTCCCTCAGTATCGAGCACCGAATACAACTAGTGTGCAGTCGTCTCCATCCCAGCAGTATCGGTAGGATAATCTCGGACCTAGCAATGTTGGTAGAGGAAAAAGAAAGGCACCAGTGTAGGTTCATGCAATAGCATCTGGAGGTTCAGATTCTCATGTTGGTAACACGGTTGTCGATGGTACGATCTTAGTTTCTAGATCCTTAGCTCGCGTTTTATTTGATACAGGTGCCTCTCATTCTCTCATTTCGAGTTCTTTTGTGCATGCCTTGGGATTAGAGATGGAAGAGTTTGATGAACCCCTAGTCATAACTTCTCCCTTGGGGCAGGTGTGTGTGAATTGTGTATGTAAATCTTGTAAAATAAAGATTGGGGATGAGATTTTGAAAAGTGATTTGATTATACTCCCCATGAGCTCATATGATGTAATTCTAGGAATGGACTGGTTGTCCAGGTATAATGCAGTTGTAGACTGCCAACTTAGAAAAGTGACCCTAGTGTCTGATAGGGGGACGATGATCACTTACCAGGGTGGTGGTGATTGGCTCATGAGTGAGCGTCTCATGAAGTCGTGTCTAAGAGGGCGAAGGAATCTGGGTTGTTGTGCTTTTCTTGCTAACCTAGAGTGCGAGCCCTATGCTTTGAGAGGAAGTGTAGCGATTCCAGTGGTTGATGAGTTCGAGGATGTCTTCCTCGACAAGTTGCTAGGATTACCATCGCATCGGGAAATTGAGTTGTTTCCAGGGACAGCATCAATTTCTATAGCACCTTATCGGATGGCGCCAGCAGAAATGAAAGAATTGAGGAAGCAACTTCAGGAACTTGCTGATAAAGGGTATATTCAAAATAGCACATCTCTGTGGGGAGCACTGGTTTTGTTTGCTAAGAAACATGATGGGACTCTCAGGTTGTGTGTAGATTATCGACAGTTGAATCGTGTTACGGTGAAGAATAAGTATCCCTTGCCTAGGATTGATGAGTTGTTTGATCAGTTGGGAGGTTCGCGATACTTCTCAAAGATTGATTTGCGTTCAGGGTACCATCAGCTCAGGATTAAGGAAGAGGATATTCCTAAGACAGCTTTTAGGACCCGGTATGGACACTTTGAGTTTCTAGTTATGTCGTTTGGGTTGACGAATGCTCTGGCAGCTTTCATGGATTTGATGAACAGGATATTTAGGCCGTATTTGGATTAGTTTGTGATCGTGTTCATCGATGATATTCTTGTGTATATTAAGACTTGGGAGGAGCATGAGCAGCATCTCCGGATCGTGCTTCAGACTCTGCGGGAGCACCAGTTATATGCTAAGAGGGAAAAGTGCGAGTTTTGGTTGACTGAGGTCAATTTTTTGGGTCATGTCATCTCGGAGCATGGTATTTCTGTGGATCCGTCCAAGATTGAAGCCATAGTGGAGTGGGAAGGACTAAGGAATGTAGCAAAAATTTGCAGCTTCTTAAGTCTTGCTGGTTATTACACGAAATTTGTAAAGGATTTTTTGAAGATTGCAGCTCCGTTGACGAGATTGATCAAGAAAAATGTCAGGTTTGAGTGGGGTGAAGATTGTGAGCTTGCTTTTCAGGAATTGAAGAACCGGTTGACTTCAGCTCCAGTGTTGGTTATTCCTAGTAGTGACGATCAGGGTGCGGGCTTGGGTGTGTGTTGATGCAGCATCGACGTGTGGTTGTGTACGGATCGAGATAGCTACGACCTCACAAGCGGAATTATCCTACTCATGACTTAGATCTCGCAGCAGTGATTCAAGCGCTAAAGATTTGGAGATGTTATTTGTATGGAGCGTCGTTTCAGGTCTTCTCTGATCATAAGAGTTTGAGGTATCTGTTCACTTAGAGGGATCTTAATTTGAGGCAGCATAGATAGAAAGAGTATATGGAGGATTATGATTTTGCGTTGCAGTATCATCCCGGGAAAGCTAATGTGGTCGCGGATGCGCTTAGCAGGAGGTCTTCAGGGATTCTCGCTTATTTGGCTTTTGAGGACTGGAGCAGGGATGCGACAGTGAGTGAGTATGGGCTACGGTATCATGAAGACTAAGATCGAGTTTCGGTATATCATGTGGAGGCGACCCCAGCTCTTGTTCAAATGGTGAAGCAAAATCAGTGGCAGGATCAGCATTTGCAGGGGATTTGGTCACAAATTCAGAACGGGGAGCAGTTTGAAGAATGGAGTGTGCATGCAGATGGATCGTTGTATTTTTGGGAGCATCTTGCAGTTCCAGCTATCGTCGAGGTGACGAAAGTCGTTTTGGACGAAGCTCATAGGTCTTAGTTCGCTATTCATCCGGGGAGCACAAAGATGTATCGCGATTTGAAGAGGCAGTATTGGTGGAGAGGCATGAAGAAAGATGTTCAGGAGTACGTGGCCAAGTGTACGACGTGTCTTTAGGTGAAAGCCGAGCATCAGAAGCCTGCGGGTCAGCTTCAGCCGCTTCCTATTCCATGGTAGGAAATGGGAGCATGTGACGATGGATTTTCTCACAGGTTTGCCGAGGACGGAGCAGTGGCATGATTGCAGTTTGGGTCGTGGTCGACAGGTTAACAAAATCGGACGCATTTCATTCCATTTAGGTCGACATGTTCGAGGAGGATTCTCAGGGATTTGTATCTGCAAAACATTGTGAGATTGCATGAAGTTCCCTTGTCTATCACTTCTGATCGAGATACCAGGTTTAATGCTAAGTACTGGAGGAGTTTTCAGGAGGCTTTAGGTACGGATTTAAACTTTAGTACGACGTTTCATCCTCAGACTGATGGGCAGTCTGAGCGGGTTATTCAGATTCTCGAGGATATGTTACGTGCCTGTGTGTTAGACTTCGGCTGGAATTGAAAGAAATATTTGCATCTGGCGGAGTTCGCGTACAACAATAGCTATCAGGCGAGTATTGGTATGGCACCATTTGAGGCGTTGTATGGGCGACCGTGTCGGTCACCGGTGTGTTGGGCAGAGCCGAAAGATAGGGTTATTCTTGGACCAGATGAGATCTGTGATAGCAATGAGAGGGTCGTTGTGATTCGAGATCGATTGAGGGCAGCTCAGAGTCAACAAAAGAGTTACGCGGATAGGAGACGTAGAACCTTAGAGTTTGTGGTTGAAGATTTCGTTATCTTGAAGGTATCGCCTCGTAAAGGAACTATGCGGTTCGGAGTGAGTGGAAAGCTTGCACCGAGGTATATTGGGCCGTTCGAGATCACTCAGTGTGTTGGTTTGGTTGCTTATCGGCTTGATCTTTCGCCCGAACTTTCTCATGTTCACAATGTGTTTCATGTGTCGATGCTTAGGAAGTGTCTGCTTGAGTAGGGTAAGATAGTTTTATTTCGCGATGTGCAGGTTCAAGAAGATACGACATACAAGGAGGTGCCGATTCAGATCATTGACCGAAAAGTGATCAGTTTGCGTCGTCGTGAGATATCATTGGTAAAGGTCGTGTGGCAGCAAACCTGGGAACTAGAGTCGAGTATGCGGGAATTGTATCCGCATTTGTTTTGTTTCTGAAATGAGTTGTAAATTTCGAGGGCGAAATTTCTTTTAGGGGTGGAGAGTTGTAACGCCCTAGAATTTATTTAATGTTATTGTAATGTAAAATGATGAACTAATGTGCCATAATTAATGTTTCAACATTAATTTGATTATTTGGTTGAATTTTGAATTTTTGGTTGTTTTGTTAATTTGATAAAATCAAATGATTTCTTATTGTTTTAAAATGATGTTTTGAGTTTTAAAACACAACAATTTGTAAAATGTTAAAAATATTTCGTTTTACAAAACCGTGGGTGGCATTTGGTTTTCGCACAGTAAAACCGCCCACCGTTTCTCTCTATTTATTCTCTCTCCTCTCCTTCTCTCTTCACTCTCTCTCTGATCTCACTCTCTCTCCTCTCTCTCTTGCTCGTGAGCTCTCTCTCTTCCTCTCTCTCGGTTTCCCTTGTTCTCTCTCAATTCTCTCTCAAATTTTTGAATCAAAATTCGAATCCAAGCTTCGGGTTAGCAAGGAGGAAGCTCGGGAATGTGATTTGGCAACCGAGAATGCGGATTGAAGCTTCGATTCGATGTTAGTTTTGAAATTTCTAAACTTTTTCCAAAATTTTCAATTTTGTGCATTTTTGAAATTTAAGTTCGTTTGAGCTTAGAAAACTCTTGGTTTGAGTTAAATGAACTTAGAACAACTAGAATCTAAGCTTAGATTGAAGAAAAACATATTGGATTCAAAATTTTTCATTTTTCTCCTCATTTTTCCATTTTCAGATTTTTGAGTTTAAATCTTGTTTAAATGAGTTCAAAAGTGTTCTAGCATGTTTTTCCTATCATCTATGATTGTTTTCCATGCCTGAGATTTGAGAAAAACAAGTTAAAATCAAGATTTGGATTTTGGGAGATTGAAAACCTGTGGCTGGAATTTCTGGGTTTTCCCAGTTCAGCAGGCCAAACTACGTGTTCGGCAGGCCGAACTACGTGTTCGGTAGGCCGGATTCAAAGGATCGGCAGGCTGGAGTTCATCTGTCCGGCAGGCTGAACCTAGGAAATGTTCAGCCGACCGGACTTGGTTTTCGGTAGGCCAAACTGCACAATTCGGCCGGCCGAAGCAGGGAGTCCGACAGGCCAGCAGAGCCTAGGAAAATTTTGTGATTTTTCACCCATTTTCACTGTTTTGAACCCCGATTTAAATTCCAATCTTGTAAAATGATTTTAATGATACAAATGGCACGCTAGGGCATCATGAAATGGTTTAGTAGCATAGAATGTCTCGAACTAGATATTGATCGACTTAGTGTGTATCTAGGATCGTTCGTGGTTCCGCGGAGTTAACGTATAGCGGATCGGGATTACATTGTGGGGCACCGACACGAGTATCGAGGTAGGACTTCTACACCATTCCTTGGTAGGCTAGATTTAAAATGATTTGGCTTTGAAAATGTTTTCTATAAAAATGATTTCAACGTTTGTTTGAAAATGAATTTATCGGTTATATTTTAATATACCGTGAACTGAAATGAATTTCATAATGAATGTAAATGACAATACTCGGTAAATGGGTTTTGAATGATGATAAAAATAAACACATAGGCATGATGCCATATCAGAGATCGGGTCGTGTAGCGATCGACCTTGGGGGCAGGTCCCGAAACCCAGCTGGGCCACTATGGTGGTGATATCCTTATGGTTTGCCTAGGAAAAGAAAATGATGTTTCTAGTTGTCTGAGTAAACTGTTTTGGGTAAGAATGATTTTATTTAAATTTTATTTATTTATTCAATGTTTCTTTTAAATAATGCTTTCAATAATGAGATTTTCCTTTGAATTAAATGATTTATTAAAACATAGTCCTACTGAGCCTTTCGCTCACATTTTTTTTTGTTTTTCTTAAATCCCCCCCTTAGGTGGATTTCCATTTAGGTTCAGAGAAGACTCAACGGACAAGACTCAGGAGCAGTAGAAAGATTAGTAGATTTATTTGTATTATTTAATCAAGGCATGTAAGATTTTAACTTTATTTGTACTAGGACTGTGGTTGTATTATTATATTGTCAGTACCATGTCTGTGCACAAGTTGTGGGTCAGTGGGACCCGTACTCGCTATGTTTATTATTTAATATTTATTTTTCATGCAATGGTTTTCTTGAAACTTTCACATTTTATATTTAATACAACCCCTAAACTCTTGATTTTTAATTAAATTCTCTTTTAATTAATTTAATTAACCGTCACGTCACCTCCCGTACTCCAGGGCGTGACACTTACTGTCACAATACAACTTCATAGGTCCTTCTTACTTGATTCTTAGGTCATCCAAGATGATCTTCAGTCACAGTAATTGACGAACTCATTGTGTTTTTGCTCTAAATTCTAATTCTACACTAATCCTGGCTACCACATTTTGCTTTTTTACTTTTCTATGTTACCACATTGCCTCCAAGGAATACACAATAACTAGAATTGGATCTTTTGTCTACTGATTACCCTAGAATCTACATCTGTATAGGCTTCTAGTGTGAGACAAGCATTTCTTCTAAACATAATTCCTTTTCCTAGAATACCTTTCAAGTAGTGTAATACTCGGTATGCAGTTTACAATTATGCTTTTCTCGGATCATGCATGAATTGCCTTATCATTTAGTAAATATGCTATGTCTGGTCGAGTATAAGCAAGGGAGATAAGCTTCCTTACCAATCCCTGGTATATTTCTCCATCTATAGTCAGATCTTTTTTTGCTTCTCCAAGTTTATTATTGGCATCAATGAGAGTGATCGCTAGCTTGCAGGCAAGTTTTCTTATTTCCTTCAAAGATTAGTCACATACTTTTGTTGCGAAATATAGATGCCATGTCTTGAGTATGAAACTTAAAATTCGATGAAATATATTCGAGTTCATTTATCTCGAGTTCCCTGATTAGGCATTGTTTTAGGCTAGTTTCTCCTTCTCATCATTTTCTGGCATCAACATATACCAAAAGAGCTTTCTCTCCCCTGCGTCAGAGTGTTTGATAAATAGTGCATGATCCCCTTGACTCTATCTATAATCAATGTGGTTCATTACTTTAGTAAATCTTGCAAACCAGGCTCCAGGGGATTTCTTCAACCTTATAGAGCCTTTCTAAGTCTACTCACCTTGTTAGTTGTCTTTTTTGCTTCAAAGCCTAATGGAATACTCAAATATATTTCTTTCTTTGGGTCCTCGTGCAAGAAGGTGTTCTTTACACCATATTGTTGCAATTCCCAGTTGTAATGAGCAGCTAATGACAATAGAATTCCTATCATGTTTATCTTAGCCATTGAAGTGAAAGTCTCCTGATAGTCAACCCCAAAAGTTTGGATATAGCCCTTAACAACTAGTCTCGTCTTTTATCTCTCTAGAAATCTATTAGCTTTGTATTTTAAAGTGAAGACCTATTTGCTACCTACCAAGTTCTTTCTTTTTGTTCATTCAACAAACTCCTATGTCTTTTCTTCTCCAATGCATCCATCTCCTCTCTCATAGCATTTCTCCATTCACTTTTAGTCAATGCCTCAAAGAAAAGTGTTAGGAACAGAGATAGTACTTAGGTTCATAAAGAAGTTCCAATGTGATGGTGAAAAGCAATTGAGTGACACATAGTAAGACAACGGATATAAAGGCCTTTTTATACATCTCTATTACCTTTTCTTATAGCAATAAGTAGATCAAAGTTGTTTGGTGTGGTTGAGTAGATAATGAATTCAAAGGAGAAGCAGAACTTACTATGTTTTCATTAGCAGGGCTCATGTTGGAATTTTAAACTTATACAGGATTAGGAATGTCTCTCCCATTTAAGTATACCTTTTAAATTTGATAAGTGTTATAAATAGGGACAGACACTAGATTAGACATAGGAGTAGGAAGGACAGACGTTGGATTAGACACAGGAGCAGGAACAGTCATGGGGTCTGGCTTAAGAGGTGTTCCAACAATGACACTCTAAGAGGGAAGTTAAGAGGGGCTTTCAAAAGTAGAAGCAAATGGCTCAAAAGCGGATGGTAGAGATGGAATCGATGATGATGAGGGTAAATCAAGAGGAATAAAGGGCCAATTCGGCATTGTTGTATTGTGTTATTGCTTTTGCTATGTTGTGCTTTTGTTGTGTTGTGCTATAGATTAGAAGCAGGTAGGCATTTGGTAATTTATTATTAAAGCTGTTGTGAATACCAGAAGTAGAATTGCAGGTGTTTGGTAAACTATGTATAAAATTTTTGTGAAGATATATAATGACGAAAATGGACATACTTTACTAAGCATATTTATAGTTTTAGTTTTTAATTTAATTTTAAAATTAACATACACAATATTTGTACATTAAAATGCTAAAAAATAATCTTTATTATTTAATATATTTTTTAAAAAATCAATTACTTTTATTAAATGAGATCAATTATATATGCATGTAAAAAAAATCACTGTAAAAAAGCATAATGATATTTAAAAAGTTTCCTTATAAATTAATTTTAAACTTATTGTATTTATGTTATTTTAATTTGTTATGAAAAAATAAATAGATTGGGAATTACATATTTTTACTCAGGTTAGTTTAGTAATTTTTAATTATAACAGCAAAACCTGCTGTAAAAAAGCAACCCTTAACCTGCTTCTCAGCTTTTTCTGTTGAGTAGTAATTTTTAGAAGCAATTTTATAAATGCAAGTTTTACCAAACATCTTAAACTGTTGTAGATGGTTATAGAAGCTAAAAATAGCCTCTAAAAGCAATACCACATGGCCCAAAGTCTTTGTCTTCCATGAATAATGTCCTCTCTAAAGATAAGATTGTGTGAAATATGCCTTGTTTTCAACAAAGATGATATCATTGGATATGTAAGACTTCTCGAAGAAGGATCATAACATTTGTATCCCTTTTGTATGGATGAGTAGCCAATAAAAATACACGTAGTTGCTTTAGGGTACAATTTCCTTCTGTTTTAACTATGAACATGAACAAAGGCAGTACAGTAAAAAATTCTAGGAATTAGACCATTTGAGATTCTCACATGTGGATAAAATTTTGCAAGAACTTCCATAGGAGTTTTAAAATCTAGCACTCCTGAGGGTAATTTATTGATCATATATGTGGCAGTAGGGACAACTTCCCCTAATAAGACTTAGAAACATTCCCTTAAAATAATAAAGCTTGAGTGGTATCAAGCAAATGCCCATTTTTTCTTTCAATGACCCCATTTTGTTGTGGTGTACTTATGCAAGAGGATTCATGAATAATTCCTTCCTTTTGAAAGTATGGAGATAACATTTGATTAAAATGATGTTTTATGTTATTAGATCTAAAGCTTTTGATTTTTACCCCAAACTAATTTTGAACCATTGAATGAAAATTATGTAAAACACTAATCCCATCGGATTTTTTTTTTTAGCAAGAATAACCATGTAACCTGAGTATAATGATCGATTAGAGAAACAAACTATCGTGACCCCAAAATGTTTAGAATTATAGAAGGACCCAATATATCACTGTGAATCAAGTCAAAAGGATGAGAATGCTTTTTTACTACTAATAGGAAAAGATACACTGGTATGTTTTGCAAGTTCACTAATATCATAAGGAAAATATGTAATCTTTAATTATTTGAACATAGCAGGTAACATGATATTTAAATTTCTAAATGATGGATGACCAAGATGAAAATAGTGAAGCTAGATAGCATCTTTATTTGACGAGCTAAGAAAAGATGAAGACAAACTCTTTATGACTTTTTTCGAATTAATTGATATCTCAAGATAGTAAAGTTAGTGCTTCTCCTTACCAAGTCGAATCCTCTTCCTTGAAACTTGGTCTTGAAAAACACAATAAAAGGGATAGAAAACAGTTTGACAATTAAGACTTTTTTGTGATTTTTTGAATTGAGATAAGATTAGCCAACAACTTAGAAATATAAAGGGCATCTTTAAGAATAATAAAAGGTGTTATTTGAATATTTTTTAAACCTGAAACTGTAGCAAGAGAACCATTCGCTACAAAAATATTTTAATTGTTTGGAGACAGAGTATAGGTACTGAAACATTATGAGAATTAGGTCATGTGATTAGTAGCCCCTAAAGCGATTATCCAAGAATTTACGTAACACTTTTTCGCGACATGTAAACTAAAAGAGAATGGTGAGTTACCTGAGAATGCTAATGAACAAGCACCAGAAGAAAAACTTCTAAGCCTTTTAATTTTTTTCTTTTAATTTTTTTCTTGAGGGTCACCTTCACCACCAGAATTCTTCACACCTCCCTTGTTTGTGATCTCTAACATAATTGTTATCTGAAACTTTAAATGATAGGTATGCACTAAGAGTGACAGGTTCACATTGTATGAGAACAAAAGGCAGCAACCAAAGGAAAACCGATCGGGGATTTTTTAAAGCCAGCACCCACGACAAACGAGAAAGTCAGAACTAAAACCTGGAACTCGACGACGGGCGGCGGAACCTAAAACTCAGAGCTGAACGGTAGTGACAAACTATAACTTGACGATGGCGATAGCAAGGAAATGTTGTCGACACCCATAGAGGCGCCAATCATCTGAGAAAAACCCTAGGAACTCTAGATCCGCAACTTGGAGGCACTAAGAAAACAAGGTGGTGCAGCGAGAAAAGGGTCTGACGATGACGGCTTGAACTCGAACCATAATAACAGTGGCTCATGGTGGTGTGAATGACTACGACTGATTTCAGACAATGTCACGCCCCGGGGTACGGGAGGTGACGTGGCAGATTATTTAAGTTAATTAAAAGAGAATTTAATTAAAATCCAGAGTTTAAGGGGTTGAATTAAGTATAAAATGTGGGGTTCATTAAAACACTTTATAAAGAGTTCATATTCACTAAGCAATTTAAAACATTAAACGAATAATAATTAAACAATAAAGCCGCGAGTATGGGTCCCACATACCCACAACTTGTGCACACACATGGTACAGACAATATCATAAATACAATCACAGTCCAGGTACAAATAAAGTTAAGATCTTACATGCCTTGATTAAATGATACAAAAGAAAATCAATTCTTCTATTGCTCCTGATTCCTGTCCGAAGATTCCTCTCCAAACCTAAATGGAAAACCACCTAGAGGAGGGGAAATTTAAAACAAATAAAACGTGAAAGAAAGGCTCAGTAGGACTAAGTTTTATAAAATAATTTAATTTAAAGAAACAGGCCATTATTCAAGAGTTATCTAAAAGAAACCTTGAATAAATAAATAGATAAATAAATAAACAATTTTAAGTAAAACCATTCTTACCCAGAACAGTTTACTTGGATAACCAGAAATATCATTTTCTTTTCCTAGGCAAACCATAATAATATCACCACCGTAGTGGCCCAACTGGGTTTCAGGACCTGCCCCCAAGGTCGATTGCTACACGACCCGATCTCTGATATGGAATCATGCCTATATGTTTATTATCATTATCGTTCAAACCCAACTATCGAGTGTTGTCATTTACATTCATTATGAAGTTCATTTTAGTTCACGGTATATTAAAATATAACCGATAAATTCATTTTTCAAACAACCGTTGAAAACATTTTAATAGAAATCCTTTTCAAAGCTAAATCATTTCAAAACCAGGCTACCAAAGAAATGGGATAGAAGTCCTATCTCGATACTCGTGCCGGTGCCCCACACCATAATCCCGGTCCGCTATACGTTAGCTCCGCGGAACCACGAATGATCCTAGATACAAACTAAGTCGATCAATATCTAGTTCGAGACATTCTATGTTACTAAACCATTTCATGATGTCCTAGTGTGCCATTTGTACCTTTAAAATCATTCCATAAGGTTGGAATCTAAATTGGGGTTCAAAACAGTGAAAACGGGTGAAAAATTACAAAATTTTCCATGCCTCGGCAGCCTGTCGAACTGTACAGTTTGGCCTGCCGGAAGCCAGGTCCGGTCGGCCGGTCATTTCCCCAGGTTCGGCCTGCCGGATGGAAGAACACCGGCCTGTCGATCCCTATTCCGGCCTGCCGAACACGTGATCCGGCCTGCCGAACTGGGAAAACCCAGAAATCCAGCCACGGGTTTCTCGATCCCCAAAACACAAATCTTGATTTTAACCTATTTTTCTCAAATCCCAGGCATAGAAAACAATCATAGTTGATAGAAAAACATAGTAGAACACATTTGGACTCATTTAAACAAGTTTTAAACTCAAAAATCTCAAAAATCCGAAAATGAGAAAATAGGGAGAAAAATGAAAAATCTTGAATTCAATCCGTTTTTCTTCAATCTAAACTTAGATTCTAGTTGTTCTAAGTTCATTTAACTTAAATCAAGGGTTTTCTAGGCTTAAACAGACCTAGATTTCAAAAATGCACAAAATTGAAAATCTTGAAAAAGTTTAGAAATTTCAAAAACTAACCTCGAATTGAAGCTTCAATCCGCGTCCTCGGTTGCTAAATCACGTCCCCGAGCTTCCTCCTTGCTAACCCAAAGCTTGGATTCAAATTTGATTTCAAAAATTTTGAGAGAGAAGTAAAGAGAGAAAAGAGATGGCTCACGGGTGAAAGAGAGAGAGAGAGAGAGAGAGAGAGAGAGAGAGAGAGAGAGTGTGTGAAATCAGGGAGAGTGAGGAGAGAGGAGGAAGAGAGAGAATAAATAGAGAAAATCGGTGGGCGGTTTTACTGTACGAAAACCATGTGCCGCCCACGGTTTTGTAAAACGGAGTATTTTTTTAACATTTTACAAATTGTTATGTTTTTAAAACTCAAAACATCATTTTAAAACAATAAGAAATCATTTGGATTCATCAAATTAACAAAACAACCAAAAATTCAAAATCCAATCAAGTAATCAAATAAATGTTAAAACATTAATTATGGCACACTAATTCATCATTTATATTACATTAACATTAAATAAATTTTGGGGCGTTACAACTCTCCACGCCTAAAAGAAATTTCGCCCTCAAAATTTACATCTCATTTCAGAAACAAAACAAATGCGGATACAATTCCCGCATACTCGACTCTAGCTCCCAAGTGGCTTCATCAACCCTGTGATGCTGCCACACGACTTTTACCAACGGTATCTCACGACGACGCAAACTAATCACTTTTCGGTCGATAATCTGAATCGGCACTTCTTCGTACGTCGTATCTTCCTTAACCTGCACATCGCGAAATGAAACTATCTTACCCTGCTCAGGTGGACACTTCCTAAGCATCAACACATGAAACACGTCATGAACATGAGAAAGTTTAGGTGGAAGATCAAGCCGATAAGCGATCACACCAAAACGCTGAGTGATCTCGAACGGCCCAATATACCTCGGCGCGAGCTTCCCACTCACTCCGAACCGCATAGTTCCCTTACGAGGTGATACCCTCAAGAGAACGAAATCTCCAACCGCGAACTCTAAGGGTCTACGTCTCCTATCTGCGTAACTCTTCTGTCGACTCTGAGCTGCTCTCAACCGATCTCGGATCACCGCGACTTTCTTGTTGCTATCACGGATCTCATCTGGCCCAAGAATAACCCTATCTTCCGGCTCGACCCAACACACAGGTGACCGACACTGTCGCCCATACAACGCCTCAAACGGTGCCATACCAATACTCACCTGATAACTATTGTTATATGCGAACTCTGCCAGATGCAAATGTTGCTTCCAATTCCCGCCGAAGTCCAACGCACAGGCACGCAACATATCCTCGAGAATCTGAATAACCCGCTCAGACTGCCCATTAGTCTGAGGATGAAACATCGTACTGAAGTTCAAGTCCGTACCTAAAGCCTCCTGAAAACTCATCCAGTACTTAGCATTAAACTTGGTGTCTCGATCAGAGGTGATGGACAAAGGAACTCCATGCAACCTCACAATGTTCTGCATATACAAGTCCCCGAGAACCTTCCTCGAACACGTTGACCTAAACGGAATGAAATGCACCGATTTCGTCAACCTGTCGACCACGACCCAAACCGCATCATGTCGCTGCTCCGTCCTCGGCAAACCTGTGAGAAAATCCATCGTCACATGCTCCCATTTCCACCTTGGAATAGGAAGCGGCTGAAGCTGACCTGCAGGCTTCTGATGCTCGGCTTTTACCTGAAGACACGTCGAACACTTGGCCACGTACTCACGAACATCTTTCTTCATGCCTCTCCACCAATACTGCCTCTTCAAATCGCGATACATCTTTGTGCTCCCCAGATGAATAGCGAACTGAGACCTATGAGCTTCGTCTAATACGGCTTTCGTCACCTCGGCGATAGCTAGAACTATAAGACGCTCTTGGAAGTACAACGATCCATCTGCATGCATGCTCCATTCTTCGAACTGCTCCCCATTCTGAATCCGCGACCAAATTCCCTGCAAATGCCGATCCTGCCACTGACTTTGCTTCACCATCTGAACAAGAGCTGGGGTCACTTTCACATGATATACCGAAACTCGATCATAGTCTTCATGATACAGTAGCCTAAACTTGCTCACTATCGCATCCCTGCTCTAGTCCTCAAAAGCCAAACAAGCGAGAATCCCTGAAGACTTCCTGCTAAGCGCGTCTGCGACCACATTAGCTTTCCCGAGATGATACTGCAACGCAAAATCATAATCCTCCATATACTTGATCCATCTACGCTGCCTCAAGTTAAGATCCCTCTGAGTGAACAAATATCTCAAACTCTTGTGATTGGAGAAGACCTGAAACAACACTCCATACAAGTAACACCTCCAAATCTTCAGCGCGTGAATCACTGCCGCGAGCTCTAAATCATGAGTAGGATAATTTCGCTCGTGAGGTCATAGTTGTCTCGATCCGTACGCAACCACACGTCCATGCTGCATCAACACGCATCCAAGTCCGCGCCCTAAAGCATCTGCATAAACCTCATACGGCTCGTCACTGCTAGGAATAACCAACACTGGAGCTGAAGTCAACCGGTTCTTCAATTCCTGAAAAGCAAGCTCACAATCTTCATTCCACTCAAACCTGACATTTTTCTTGATCAATCTCGTCAACGGAGCTGCAATCTTCAAAAAATCCTTTACAAATTTCCTGTAATATCCAGCAAGACCTAAGAAGCTGCGAATCTCCGCTACATTCCTTGGTCGTTCCCACTCCAATATAGCCTCAATCTTGGACGGATCCACCGAAATACCCTGCTCCGAGATGACATGACCCAGAAACTTGACCTTAGTCAATCAAAACTTGTACTTTTCCCTCTTAGCATACAACTGGTGCTCTCGCAGAGTCTGAAGCACGATCCGAAGATGCTGCTCATGCTCCTCCCAAGTCTTAGAAAACACAAGAATATCATCGATGAACACGATCACGAACTAATCCAAACACAGCCTAAATATCCTGTTCATCAAATCCATGAAAGCTGCCAGAGTATTCGTCAACCCAAACGACATAACCAGGAACTCAAAGTGCCCATACCGAGTCCTAAAATCTGTCTTGGGAATATCCTCTTCCTTAATCCTGAGCTGATGATAACCCGACCGCAAATCAATCTTTGAGAAGTACCACGAACCTCCCAATTGATCAAACAACTCGTCAATCCTAGGCAAGGGATACTTGTTCTTCACCGTAACACGATTCAACTGCCGATAATCCACACACAACCTAAGAGTCCCATCATGCTTCTTAACAAACAAAACCGGTGCTCCCCACGGAGATGTGCTATTCCTAATATACCCTTTATCAGCAAGCTCCTGAAGTTGCTTCCTCAATTCTTTCATTTCTGCCGGCGCCATCCGATAAGGTGCCATAGAAATCGGTGATGTCCCTGGAAACAACTCGATACCAAACTCAATCTCCCGATGCGGTGGTAATCCTGGCAACTCGTCTGGGAAGACATTCTCGAACTCATCAACCACCGGAATCACCACACTGCCTCTCAAAGCATAGGGCTCGTAATCTAGGTTGGCAAGAAAAGCACAACAACCTAGATTCCTTCGCCCTCCTAGACACGACTTCATGAGATGCTCACTCATTAACCAATCACCACCACCCTGGTAAGTGATCATCGTCCCCCTATCAGACACTAGGGTCACCTTTCTAAGTTGGCAGTCCACGACTGCATTATACCTGGACAACCAGTCCATCCCTAGAATTACATCATAGGAGCTCATGGGGAGTATAATCAAATCACTTTTCAAAATCTCATCCCCAATTTTTATTTTACAAGATTTACACATACAGTTTGCACACACCCGCCCCAAGGGAGAAGTTATGACTAGGGGTTCATTAAACTCTTCTACCTTTAATCCCAAGGCATGTACAAAAGAACTCGAAATGAGAGAATGAGAGGCACCGGTATCAACTAAAACGCGAGCTAAAGATCTGGAAACCAAGATCATACCGTCAAGAACCGCGTTACCAATATGAGAATCTGACCCTCCAGATGCCATTGCATGAACCTGCATTGGCGCCTTCCCTTTTCCTCTACCGACATTGCTGGGTCCTGGATTACTCGATCGATGCTGCTGAGATGGAGACGACTGCACAATATCTGTACTCGGCGCTCGATACTGAGGGACACTGCGCTGAAAATGCTGCGGCTGCTACCCCCGTGTCGGATATGAGAATTGCTGAGGAGAGAACTGGGGATACTGCAACTGCGGGTACTGCGGAGGCGGAGGTAGGGTCTGAGGCTGAGGCTGAGACTGGCGACTGGCATCCTCCCCGGTCTGAGATCCAAGACGAGCACTCCTGATCGGGTAATTCCTCTTGATGTGTCCGGGTTGCTGACAGAAATGACAGTGGAAGCTGTAGGGATTGCTGCGCCCGCTGCCAGACGAACTGCTGCTACCATTGGTCGCGCCACCTTGCTTGCCTTTCCCTGGAGCTAGACGACTACTGGTGCTCTTCCTGCCACTCCTCTACGGTCCTCCTGAAGCCTTGGCTCAGTCCTCACAATACTGCACATAATCATTCTCCACGGATATCACCGACGACACAAGCTCTCCGAAACTCCTAAGCCGTAGAGCAACCAACTGCCACCGAATAGGAGCCTTGAGCCCTTCCTGAAACTTAATACACTTTTCACGCTCTGATGCCACCACTGATGGAGCAAACCTAGCCAACTCATTAAACTTTGCCTCATACTCCCGAACTGACAGATCACCCTGCTGTAACCTGTAGAACTCAGCTGCCTTCTGATCTCTATACCCCTGCAAAAAATATCGATCATAGAACAGCTCCTCGAACCTGTCTCAACTGATATCGCCACCGCGCTCCAAACGCTTAGCTTGTTTCCACCAAGTGTTAGCGCCACCCTCGAGCTTATACGCAGCAAACTCCACACGATACTCCTCAGGCACACCAAGGGTATCCAAATGCTTCAAGATCGAATCCAACCAATACTCTGCTAACTGCGGATCCCCATTGCCATCAAAAGTCAAAACAGAAGCACGTCAAAATTCCTTAAAGTACGTATGTCGACTACTAACATCAGAATCTCCCGGTCTAGCCCTGGCTGCCATCTGCCGAAAAGCCGCAAATATTGACCTCATCATGCTCTCATCATTTCCGAACTCGGCGTCAGCTGTCGAACGACGTCTAGGTGCCATTCTCTCACTTCTGAAAACAAAATTTGGACTATCAGAGGTATTTCATTGTCAAACCTATGTGTGCACAATTCCCAAGGTTCATAACCTTGAGCTCTGATACCATTCTGTCACGCCCCAAGGTACGGGAGGTGACATGGTGGATTATTTAAGTTAATTAAAAGAGAATTTAATTAAAATCCAGAGTTTAAGGGGTTGAATTAAGTATAAAATGTGGGGTTCATTAAAACACTTTATAAAGAGTTCATATTCACTAAGCAATTTAAAACATTAAACGAATAATAATTAAACAATAAAGCCGCGAGTATGGGTCCCACAGACCCACAACTTGTGCACACACATGATACTGACAATATCATAAATACAATCACAGTCCAGGTACAAATAAAGTTAAGATCTTACATGCCTTGATTAAATGATACAAAAGAAAAATTAATTCTTCTATTGCTCCTGAGTCCTGTCCGAAGATTCCTCTCCAAACCTAAATGGAAAACCACCTAGAGGGGGGGAAATTTAAAACAAATAAAACGTGAGCGAAAGGCTCAGTAGGACTAAGTTTTATAAAATAATTTAATTTAAAGAAACAGGTCATTATTCAAGAGTTATCTAAAAGAAACCTTGAATAAATAAATAGATAAATAAATAAACAATTTTAAGTAAAACCATTCTTACCCAGAACAGTTTACTTGGATAACCAGAAATATCATTTTCTTTTCCTAGGCAAACTATAATAATATCACCACCTAGTGGCCCAGTTGGGTTTCGGAACCTGCCCCCAAGGTCGATTGCTACACGACTTGATCTCTGATATGGCATCATGCCTATATGTTTATTATCATTATCGTTCAAACCCAATTATCGAGTGTTGTCATTTACATTCATTATGAAGTTCATTTTAGTTTACGGTATATTAAAATATAACCGATAAATTCATTTTTCAAACAACCGTTGAAAACATTTTAATAGAAATTTTTTTCAAAGCCAAATCATTTCAAAACTAGGCTACCAAAGAAATGGGAAAGAAGTCCTATCTTGATACTCGTGCCGGTGCCCCACACCGTAATCCCGGTCCCCTATACGTTAGCTCCGCGGAACCACGAACGATCCTAGATACAAACTAAGTCGATCAATATCTAGTTCGAGACATTCTATGTTACTAAACCATTTCATGATGTCCTAGTGTGCCATTTGTACCTTTAAAATCATTCCATAAGGTTGAAATCTAAATTGGGGTTCAAAACAGTGAAAACGGGTGAAAAATCACAAAATTTTCCATGCCTCGGCCAGCCTGCCGAACTCCCTGCTTCGGCCAGCCGAACTGTACAGTTTGGCCTGCCAGAAGCCAGGTCCGGTCGGCCGGTCATTTCCCCAGGTTTGGCCTGCCGGACGGAAGAACACCGGCCTACCGATCCCTATTCCGGCCTGCCGAACACGTGATCCGGCCTGTCGAACTGGGAAAACCCAGAAATCCAGCCACGGGTTTCTCGATCCCCAAAACACAAATCTTGATTTTAACCTATTTTTCTCAAATCCCAGGCATAGAAAACAATCATAGTTGATAGAAAAACATAGTAGAACACATTTGGACTCATTTAAACAAGTTTTAAACTCAAAAATCCAAAAATGAGAAAATAGGGAGAAAAATGAAAAATCTTGAATTCAATCCATTTTTCTTTAATCTAAGCTTAGATTCAAGTTGTTCTAAGTTCATTTAACTCAAATAAAGCGTTTTCTAGGCTTAAACAAACCTAGATTTCAAAAATGCACAAAATTGAAAATTTTGAAAAAGTTTAGAAATTTTAAAAACTAACCTCGAATCGAAGCTTCAATCCGCGTCCTCGGTTGCTAAATCACGTCCCCGAGCTTCCTCCTTGCTAACCCGAAGCTTGGATTCAAATTTGATTTCAAAAATTTTGAGAGAGAAGTAAAGAGAGAGGAGAGATGGCTCACGGGTGAAAGAGAGAAAGAGAGAGAGAAATCAGGGAGAGTGAGGAGAGAGGAGGAAGAGAGAGAATAAATAGAGAAAATCGATGGGCGGTTTTACTGTACGAAAACCATGTGCCGCCCACGGTTTTGTAAAACGGAGTATTTTTTTAACATTTTACAAATTGTTATGTTTTTAAAACTCAAAACATCATCTTAAAACAATAAGAAATCATTTGGATTCATCAAATTAACAAAACAACCAAAAATTCAAAATCCAACCAAGTAATCAAATAAATGTTAAAATATTAATTATGGCACACTAATTCATCATTTATATTACATTAACATTAAATAAATTTTGGGGCGTTACAGACAACGAAACGACTGTGAAACAACGATGAATCTGGTGAGCTTTAGGGCAATGAAGACCCTACTACAAATGACAATGATAGCCCAAATAAAGAAATGACAATGTTTCTAAAAAAAGACAATGAAGGCCAAGACTTAAGAGACAATGACGGTCACAGAACATAAATCATAGGCGGCAATAAAGGCTCGCTCAAAAAAATGGCAATAAAGGCCAAAACTTAGAAAATCAGTAATGAAGGCTGAGAGAAATTGATTTCCTAGAGAAAAATGAGCCTAAGGCTTTGATACCATATAGCAGATTTGGAATAGTCTGTAATTCTTATTCATAGAAAATGGTTTCAGGTTTATAAGTAGCACATAATATAGCACTAAAAAGGAAAAACATTTGCTACTATCATTTTACATCTATCTTATAACAAAAGAAATTTAGTTGACTGTTCTAAACACAATGATCTACTCCTATTAATCAGCCATTCTATTAGCTGAACATTTCCACAATGTGAAATATAATTTCTTCAGAAATAATTTAGCAACACTAAAAGCAGCAACAACAACAACAATAGTCAATTTTATAGAGCCACTTTCATTTAACAGTAGGTTATCATTCACCCAAAGCACAAAGATTCAAAGAGTTCACTTTGCGTCGGGGATCGATGACTCATGGTCAAAGGGTAACCGAGGGGGTTGCTACACTTAACTGAGATTGCTGCTTATGAAAGTGGAGGAACACTAGGGGTAGTGCTTATGACGACAGACGGTGGTAGAGATGGTGCTCTCGTCAGCAAGGAGTAACTTGCATTGGGGTTGTGTGTGCGGAAGCGACAAATGATGGTAGACGGGGGGGTAAGGCAAAGGCTATAGGGTTTTGTCTAAACCTCTATAAGGGCTTAATATTATTGAAATTGATTAGGGTTACTATGTTATTTATATTTAAAATTAGTTGGTATATGAGGATATTGATTTGCCTCATTTTAGTTTTATGATAAGTGCTTAATTTTTTATATTTTTTAATTATTTTTTCTTGTGTTTTCATTGTTAGTTTCTTGGGTTTCTTATGTTTTATTTGTATTTTTGTGTTTTAAAGGTGTTTTAGATGCTAAGTATTGTTTTAGAGCAAAAAAACCATGATTTAGAAGAGCTTTGGGTGCCCAAGCGCCATAGAATAGCAATTTAGTGCCCCAGTGCCAAACAAGCAGAAATTCGAGCACACGCGCCCCAGCGTCTTCTTTCCACGCCCCTACATGTATTTAGGAGTTTTTATTCGACGTTTAGTCAAAAAAGGCTCCAAACTTTTCCATTTTCATCCCTACTTTGCAAACTTATAAATGTATCATCTTAGAGCATAAGAAGGAATGTTTTCATCAGTTTTTCTTAGTTTAAGAGAGGAGAGATGAGAGAGAAGCTCAGATGGAGAGAATCATCTGCTTAGAAAACTCTTCAACAACAATCTTCTTCTTCTTCTTCTTCCTTCTTTTTTTTTTGTTGTTGTTGTTAGTTTAGGTATATTTTCAGTTGAGGGTAGTTTCAAAACTCTAGACATGGCTATGTAATTGATTTTCAAAGTTATCTTTTGATTTTTTGATTGAAATTGTTTATGTTCCTCTATAATTATAGTTTATGGTTATTTTTTTGTTTTATTTGGGTGTGCAACTGAATAGCACTTGAAAATGATCTATAACTAGATTCAAATGTTTGGTCCATAATTGTCTTGTTTTTTCAATCATAAGTAGCAATGTGTCAATAATTGTAGGAGTTTTTTTTGTAGGTTGCTTAGATTAATCTATCTTTTTTTTTTATCTTAATGTTTTCTTTAGGTTAAATCTAGAGAGCATGTTCTAGGTTATTTGATAGAAGGAGATTTAATAAAGAGCTTTTTTTATTAAATAACACAGTAAGGAAAGATTGAGAAAGTAGAGCTTGTTGTTATCTATGGTTATTAGTTTCAATAGAGAATTGGTAAAATTTTTGTGATTAATTTAATAGTTATTGTCTAGTGGTAGAGAATGATCCTTTAACCTATTATTGTTTTGCAATTATTTATTTTCTTGTGTTTTCTTTAATTTAGTAATTTAGTTAATAATTAAAACCCCCAATTTGTGTTTGGTTTTAGTGTGTCTTAGGTTTTAAAGTCAATACCCTATATTTGTTAGAACCAATCATCTGCAAAAATTAACCTTGCTTACAACTTTACTCTATATAACAATCATATTTTTACCAATGTTTAATTTGGTAATCTCTTGGAACCTATCAATTTTTAGCGTTGTGGCATCGAGGATTGTTTATCTAATTAATTGGTTATTTTATTTTTGTTTTTTCTTTTGTTATCTTTAATTACTACTTTTTTTTTTGGGTTTTTGTCTGAGGTACTTCAAGATGTTACATCAACTAGTTGTTTTGAGTTTCATCTTATAAGACTTAGAGCCATTGTATAGTACTTCGCGGAGATACAAAGATTTGCTCAATTGGTTTCCATATCATGGTTTCTCTATGGAGTGTCAACTTCATACCTTTCTCAACGGCATATGTGTCACAACAAGATATTGGATTGAAAACAGCAATGGCACCATCTTTTTCTACCAACAATCTGTAGATGATCCTATTATATGTTGGACAAAATAGTTGAATATGATCAATGGAATTAGAATTGTTCAAGGACCAACTAAAGTTGGAAGGATAATTATAACAATTTGGAGCCATGTTTTGATGTCTGACCTCATGATATGGGGATATTAGCTGTAAGTTGAGGAGTCTGAGGAAACCAAACACCTGAAGGTGATTCTCTAGAATACATAGTTAGAGCTTTGGATGCTAATAATGCACAATTTTATTAGGATACTAAAGCAAGTCTTCAAGACTTGGAGAATCAAATTAGACAACTAGCTAGAACAATGAGCAGGTTAGAGGTACAACATAATAATCAAATGGTGAAAAATATAGTGTGGCTTAAAGATGATGACTCAAATAGGCAAGGTTGTGAGAGTAATTTGAAGTACATGGAAGATTCATAGGGATTCAAACCTCAAGAAATAATAGAGCCTAAAATGGAAGAACAAGAGCCCTTCAAAGATGTGTTAGCTCGATACTTCGTTGAGTTATACACTAGCTTGATTGACACCGATTTCAATTTGATAAATGATGCAATGTCCATCCTACACCATGAGTGTTATGAAGATCAAATTACAAGCATGGTTATAGATAGCCAAGTGGAGAGTAAAGAGCAATTAGAAGGGTTCCTACAGAGAAGCCAAAAAAGGCATTGGTGGATGAAAAAGAATATGAGGTCATCGATTTGAGCTCATTGATAGTAATAACACATACACCATCAACAAATCATTACTTCCCAGTAATGCCACCTTCACCATATTACACCCTCTTTGAGCTAAAGCGGGAAATGGAGTTTCACTCCTAAGCATATTCAACAAAGTTGAGTTAAGTGGGTGCGACATGCATATTGCCATATGTTGTTAAGCTTGATGGTATTAATAATAAAGACCTATATGTAGTGTTTTATAACACATTTTATAGGCGGGAGCCGCTCATTGATGAACATTTTTCCAAGTCAAGCTGAGAACATTAAACCAAGCACTTACTGTAAGGCAGTCTAACGGATGAAGAGTACGCTAAAACATAATTGATTTTTCTTACTCTCGTCCATTTTATCTTTTTATTTGATTTGTTGCTTTTATTGTTTTGTTTCGTTTTGTTTTGTTTGTCTTTGTCTTTGTCTTTTCTTCTATGCCTAGTCTTACACTAAGGACAATGTAAAGATTAAGTGTGTGGGGAAGGATTTAGGATTTTATGTTTCTTTTTGGGTAGGTTTTTGTATCCTTGTTTTCAAAATAAAGAGAAAAAAAGCAAAAAAAAATTAAAAAAATCATATCCTAAAAATTTTTTTATTTTTGTTTAGTTTAGTTTTTTGAGTCTTAGGATAACTTCTAGCCACTTTGATGAGAACTGAGCTTTAATGTTATGGCTTTGATTGATCACGTATATTGTTTTGGATTTTGATATCACTCTAAGGTTGATATGTTTTAATGATGATTATACTCAAATATTTTTGTACAACAGCCATGCTATTTGGCATAGAAACAAGCATGCTAAGATGAGTAGATTATTATATCCTCACCTTAATTATCATTTTGGTTTTGACATGTAGAGGTTACAGATTAGAACTCTCTTGGAGGTATTTCAAGGCAAATGATTGATTAAGAATTGCCTGGAAATGATTGAGGCATTAGGATCTCTAGCACTAAGGCCAAATCAACTAGAGCCCCGATTGATGTTCCCAAGAGGATATCCCCTAGTAAGCCAATTTGAACTTCTATGTAGACCCTTTTCTTTAGCTAACCACATCTTCTTACTTAGCCCAAGTATACTTATATCTTTACCCTTGTTTGAAAGATGAATTAAAACTTTATAGTCTGATAGATTAGTTTTATTTACTATCCTCACTTTTATACTTTGCTAATTTTTGAGATATATTTTTTCCTCAAAAATTTTTGTGAAATATATTTTAGATTATTATCTTACGTTTTTTTAATGTTTTGTTAGGTTTGATCATAATTAAGCAGTATGGCAATTTTAGGTTTTTTTTGGCAAGTAGAGGCAGTAACAACAGTGCCAAGAACTTGGTCTTGTGTAAGCGTACATGGTTGCAAGTGATAAAATGACAGCACAAGTGTCGATTTCTATAGGGATTGAAATACTTAGTTTTTACTATCTATTAAGGTTTAAGCACTTTCAATTTTATCTAGACAATCAAGATTTAATAGCAATTTAATTAGAAAAAACAAGAAATTAAAAAAAACTAAATTAGAATATTAAAAGTGAATTTTAAGGAATAATGAAAATAAGAAACAGATAATAAAAGAGCCTAGAGGAACTAGTTCACCTAGACTTCATCATGTTTTGTGTTTGCCTAGATTATTACTAATTAATTCCACTATTTTAATGACCAAGAACTCAATTATATCCCAATTCTCCTCTACCTAGTACACAATTAAGAAATACCCTAAATAATTAATTCCAAGATGCCTATCTAAAACCAATTATCAAGAATTCATTAAGTTCAAATTCTATTAAATGATCACAAAAAAAAATTATAAGTCTCCCTACTCTATAATCCCTAGGTTGTGTTTCCAAAACAAATGTTTAGAATCCTCCTCTCCTAAGTATTAATTGTAAAAATTGAATCAACTAATTGACGATCAAGCAATTAGAAGCATCAACATCAAAGAAACAAAAATAAATGGAAATGGAAATTAAATTACAATAATCATAGGTAAATTATCCAAACACGAATCCAATTAGGCTATAGAGTCCTCTTAAAAAGATATCTAGCCCATTATAGTCTCAATAAAATCCACAATTACAAATATAATAATAAGCATAGAATCTATCACAATTATCAAAGGAAATCAATAGAAAGAAAACAAATAGAAAGAACCTAGTTGATCCAAGCTCCAAGCAATCTTCAACTCTTCCTGTTCTCTTCAATTTTCCCGAAAATGGCTACTCTTCCTATATTTCTTCATTTCAAAACCCTAATTTGGCTATATATATGTTGTCCTAAAATTGAGGAGTTCCCCCAAAATCAACATCAAAATCAGGCTTTACTGCAGAAGTAGGACAGCGACAGGGCCGGGAACCTTTGGCTCGGCCTCATGGGTGAGCTAAACAGTCACCGAGACGAGATTTGCATGCACGTGGCTGCATGCTTCTTTTAGCACTAGGGTAAGCTTTGTCTTTTGGTGACCCTAGCTTCTATCTCACATTGGGGTGCCGGTTATTGGTGCCAAGGCATCGTGCTATTGCCTCCACTAGCATAGGTTTGGCAATACAAGTTACACACTATGACACAACATAAACACGATACAATTTTTATGGGCTCGTGTTAGAAAACTAAGCCATGGGTCATTTTTGTAAAACCCAAAATTGTCTTGCCCCAAAAAAGGTTGTATTCATGTCAATCCGCTTGACACTAAATTGACCTGTAGGTTATTTGTCTATTATTTTTTAAAAAAAATAGCTGCCTTAATATCAATAAATTGACACTAAATTAGACGTGTTTGAAGTATAGAAAAGATTTAATTTTGAGAAAATACATATTTTATGTTACTTTTATGCAATTTTGGTATATAAATTATAAATTTGAAATTATAAAATGTCATAGATTGATTTCAAGTTGTGGGTTAATTGAGGGCCATGTGTTACATATGTCACGGGTTATAGCAAGTCGTGTTCATATCAACCAATGTCAAATCAGGTTATGTTAGTGCTAAGATTTCCTAACCCATCGTGTCATAAGTCTATTAGTATTGAGGTATTTTCTATATTTGAGTTTTAACCCCACACGAACATGAACCGCCGAACTACCCAAAGAAAACCTCAAATTGCCATATTGTTCAATTATGATCAAACCTAACAAAACATAACATAAAAATCTAAAATATATCTCAAAAATTAGCAAAATATATTAGTGAGGATAACAAATAAAATCAATATATCAGAGATATATTTCATGCATGAGGAAAATTTAGCAAGGAATTAGGTTAAGGACAGAAGATAAGTATGGAGGAGGGAAAGAATCAAAAGAAAGGAAGGAAGAAGAAAGGAAGGAAGAATTATCAAAAAGACATCTCAAGAAGAAAAAATAAAAAGAAAAAAAAAGAAAAAAAAATTCGAGTATGCATACGCAAGTGCCCTCTTTTTGCATCCTTGCACATGTTTATATGTTTTTTTTTCGATTTTTAGTCTAAAAGGCTCTAAACTTTCCTGTTTTTATCCCTACTTTTTAAACCTATAAATTCATCATCTTAGAGTACATGAAGGATACTTTTCCTAAGTTTTTCTTAGTTTTTGAGATGAGAGATGGGAGAAAAGCTCAAGTGGTGGCTCAGGGAGAACCATTTTCTTAGAAGACTCTTCAATACCATTATTACTCTTTTTCTTCTTCCTTCTTTCTTTTCTTCTTCTATATTGTTAGTCTAGGTTTATTTTAGGTTGACGGTAGTTTCAAAACCCTAGACGTGGCTATGTGATTTTTTTCATAATTATTTTCCTATTTTTCAATTGTGATTGTTTATATTCTTCCATAATTATTGTTTATGATCATTTTCTTGTTTTACTTAGGTGTGCAACCGAATAAAACTTGACAATTATCTATTATTAGATTAGAATTATTGATCTATAAAAACTCTTGTTTTTTCAATCATAAGTAGCAAATTGTGGTCAATAATTGTGGAGGTTTTTGTTTGATCATGGTGTGGAAAATAACCTAGGTTGAATGAACCGAACTTGTGTGTTTGTTGCTTAAATTAACCTATCTTTCTTATCTTAATGATTTTGATTTGGTTAAATTTAGAGATCATGTTCTACGATATTTAATAAAAAGCTTGTTTTATTAAACGACATGATAAGGAAAGATTAGGATAACAGAACTTATTGTTATCTACTATTGGTAATTTCAATAGAGAATTGGAGATAATTTCTATCATTAATTTAATAATTATTGTCTAGTGATAGAGAATGATTTTAACTGCTTTTCTTATTATTGTTTTGCAATGATTTATTTATTGTGTTTTCTTTAATTTAGCAATTTATTTAATGATCAAAAGCCCTCAATTTGTGTCTAGTTTTAGTGCCTTTGAGGTTTTAGAGTCAATAAACTCTTAATTAGAACCAATCTTATATGGGAATGACCCTTGCTCGTAACTTTACTTACAATGATCATATTTTTTGTGAGGTTTTAATTTGGTACTCTCTTTAAACCTATCATTCTAACATTCAATTTAGATGTCTGGCTATGATCATGAGATCGTAAAAAATATACAATTTTGACATGTTGTTAGTAAATAGTTTATTTTTTGAATATAGACGAAAATAACGTAAAGATGACTTGTAAGTAGAGTTTAGAAAAATATGTTATGATTTTCTTCATGGCGTAATGATATATGTAGGGGAATTCTGCACTCTACAGTTTCTTTTTTTTCTTCACATGAACTATCGAGTCTTTTCCGTTTGAATTTACTTGTAAGAATTATTTAGAGGGCGTCTGAAAATACTGGTTTGAACCAAAGGTTTGAATTTAAAACATTATAGCAATTCAAATTTTGTAAGAGAAAATATAAATTTTGTAAGAGAAAATATTATAACAAAATCGGTTTAAATCAAAACTTTTTTGTTTGAAACGATATTTTCAAACGCACTCTTAGGCCCCATGTAATGACGAAGCAACATTAGAGATAAATAAATACGTGAAATACGATTTCCTGAGAAATAATTTAGCAACACCAAAAGCAAAAGCAGCAGCAGCAACAACAACGGTCAGTTTCACACAGCTACTTTCTTTTAAGAATAGTTTTCCACTCATTCAAAGCACGAAGATTCAAGGAGTTTGCTTTGTGTGGGATTGAAAAGACAAGGGAGATTGCTTAGGCCTTGGTTTGTTGTACTTGATGGTGCTCGGGCTGCTATTTGCGACAGCAGAAGAATGCTCATGCTAGTGCTCGCAATGGCAGATAATTCCAGGGCTGGTGCTCGCGATGTATGTCCAGAGAGGTGGTAGAAAATGGTGGAGGGGGGCTGCTAAGGCCAAGGCTATAGGGTTGTCTAAATCTCCCTAAGGGCTTGATATTAAATTAATGTTGAGATTGAAGGGATGCATTTTTGTTGTTTTATATTTAAAACTAGTTGGCTTTGAGGATATGTATTTGTTTCATTTTAGCTTTGACATTAAATTTTAAATATCTAATTGTCATGAGATTTTTAAAATATACAGCTTCAACTCCTCTATTAGTGAATAGTTTATTGTTAAATTTGGGACAAAAAATACGAGGGAGATGACTTGTAAGGGTTGTGAAGGAGATAAAATGGTTAAAAAAACAAGCAAGTTTGAAAGCTTTTTTGTACGGTTACCTTTTAAACGTTACGTATTTGGTAATCTGTTACTAAACCTTAAATTTTAAAATTTATTACACAGCAAATTCAATTGATGATGTCATTCAAAATTTGGACGGAATGGTCATGTGTTTCTTCACATGTGTGAGTTATCGGGGACATGATTTAAAAAAAGTAATATGCAACTTTGTAAGAGTAAAATTTCTCAAAATTATTGAAAAAATCCAGGTTTGTTTCTTCCCTTTGAATATAGTCTATAGTTATTTCTCCGACACAGAGCTCGTCTCCGGCGAGTTCTCGCTAGCAAACACATAGTACTTGGCGACACATTTGAACGGAGTAGGGTTGGAGAAAGACGTTAGGTTGGAGCTGAACAGCTAGTTCATATCATGTTTTTTCATTTCTTTTAGCTTGCATTTTCAAGCTTTTAATTTATTTTATTTGGTTTTCACCATAAAAACTCCTCTTCCAGTAAGATAGGTTAAAAAAATGGTCCAAACATTGCAATAAGCTTCTTCAGGTCAATTTTTTCCTCCTTTTAGTGCCCGTAAAAGGAAAAAAAAAAGAAAAAAAAAACCTTTGAAAAGCTGATGGTAACTCTTTCTTACTTCACTATAACTACGAGACAAGCTAAGGCTGAAGTTCCTTCCTTCAAGAGTGTGTTTGTTTGAGTTTTCAAATCACGGTTTGAATCATTTTGCTACAGTATTTTTTCTCACAAAAATTTAAATCTTCATTCAAATACTATACTCAAATACTCGTACCAAACGAATTTCTCTCACAAGACCACAACTTTTATTTCTTTCAACTTTTTAAATATTTTTAATGATTATTTTTGGTTAAATTTGAATTACGTCCCTGTTACGTTGCACACGCGAGGGACATGTCACCATTTTGTCCTACTTTTTAACGGTGTCATTAATTAAACTAGCTATGCAACAAATTTTAAAATCTAATAGATGAATCGTTAAATTTTTAGTTTAGGAACTGAAATGCCAAACGTATAAAGTTTAGGGGATATTCATTCTAAAAAGCGCATTTGAAAAAAAAATCTTAAAAAGAAAAAATAGATCTAAAATAAAAGCTATATTGTGTCACTAGATCGAGCTTTCTTTTTCTTTTTCTTTCTTTTTATAATAAGCTTTTGGAGAGTTCTATGGGAGGAGAAGCAAAAATTTCCACAGGTGATGTACTAAATAAGGACCATTGGATGGTTATATAATAGATATTATGAATAAGCTCATGATTAGCACATAGTTTTGACTATGTGGAATTGACCCGCTTACCAATCTAATAAAAAATAAACTTTTACCCAAATCAATGTCAACCATTAATTTAATAGAACTTTTAATTCTAGCTTTGATTCCATTTTTTTTTTCTTGTCTAAACCCTAACGCAGTTATTGAGCCAAATTGAGGACCATAATCGTCGTTGCTAGCTGGCCTCCTGCGAACCAAACTCTCACAGGCTTGAATCACTCTTCTCTCTCTGCCCTTCGTTTTTCTCTCTCTATTGATCTATTTCCTCTCTTCCATTGGGACAATTGCCAACTATGTTCCCCAACAAAACGCTAGCTGAACACTTCGCTTTTTCTTGGACAATACCATCGTTGGAATCCAACCCACCCCATGCCTCTCATCAAGCCCTCCGATTGCCATGCCATCGTTGTCGTCGTCTCGACCCTCCACGACCATTATAGTCGTCGACATACCGTCCCCATCCACGCCTCACTGCCGAGCCCTCTCCCCCCTTGTGTGATCATGGTAGTTGGCAGTGAGACCATAGTTGTTCCCCTAAGCAACAAATTAAATTTCTTTTATTCTGCTTTTTATTTTTGAAGAAAATTGGTTTGATTTTTTAATGCAAAACTTAGTTTTATTTTTGTGACATATGTATTAAAGTTAGTTTTTGTAATATTAGCCAGTTTGTTTTTTGGTAAAATTATGTTGGTTTTCTTAATTTGTGTATTGCTGAAAGGTAATATTCGAATTATAATCAGTTTGATGTTTGTTGTACTTAGACTCCTTTAATGAATTCTTTTTTGGACATATATGATAGGTTTAATTTGAAGATTACAATTAAATAAGTTTTGAAAAATAGTTTTTTTTTTTTTAAAAAAAAAGGATAATCAAATGCAGCAATAGCTATGTAGAGCCATTTAAATCCTCACAAGATTGAATAGTAACCGTTAGATCATTTTCTACCTGTGAGAAATGTAAGTAACCTACCATAGACTTTTCCTAGGTATGCTTGTTTTTTAAAATCCTTTTTCCCCCTTTAAAACCTCACCTCATCTCCATGTTACATTTTGTTTGAAAATTGGCGGTTAATGATAGAAGAGCTAAATGTCACGCCCCACCAAGCCACGAGGTGGCCACACACTTGTCTTGGGCGTTTTTGGGGGAAAGCATAGCCCAAGTGAGATTCTAGAAGGGTCCAGACTGATCTACAATGTTCTGCAGCATTCCAGGAGGTTCCAGCACAGTCTAGAAGCATCCTGATGAATCTAGCAGATCCTAGAAGACTCAAGACTGCTCTAGAACTCTCTAGAATATTTTATATTTGTAAATATCTTCCACACTTTGCTAGAACATTCTAGATAGCAAATACTAGTCGTTAGATCAATGTAATCTAGACCGTCCATTAGTTGGGAGGATGGCTATAAATAGGACCATCCCCTTCATTTGTAAAGCATCCAAGGAAATCAAGAAGCAAGGCCTTTCAAAGTTCTCCTTGTTCTCTCTTGTGTTCCTTTGTGTTCAAGGCGAGAGCGTGAGTGAGTTAGACTGACTTAGCATCGAGGCTGTGCTAAGGCCGCACGAGTAGCTTAAAGAAAGTAAGCTCGTGACAGTTGGTATCAGAGCGAGGCTCAGGCTGAGACAATGGCTAAGAACAATGCTGCTCAAAGGGCCACGGGATCCAACCCTTCCGACGTGGAGGTGACGCAAGAGCGAGGCCGCGAAGAAATAGTCGACCCCAACGTTGTGGCTAAGCGGGGTCGGTCTAAGGACGTGATCTCTAGTTTCGACTCACGCCTATCTCGGGTAGAGGAGGACGTGAGTGGCGTGGAGGCCCAGGTGGATGACCTAAGCCAACGGGTGGATGGCCTAGAAGCGGAGGATGCTGCTATCCACACTGCGATCCGAGGTATGTTGCTTCAACTAGAGGAGTCCTTGCGGGCTGAAATTGAGAAGGTTCGTGAGGAGTTTGCGGGAGAGCTCACCAAAATGCGTTGAGCCCACGAGATGGAGTTGAATAGCACACTCGCATGCATTGAGGATATGCGTGGGGACTTAGCCCTTTGCAAGCAGGCATTGGCGACAGGGTCCAGCAGTAGCACCGTTGAAGCCAGGCGCATTGATGTGCCAAAGCCTAAGAGTTTCGGGGGATCACGCAATGCACGAGAAGTGGACAACTTCTTGTGGGGCCTAGACCAATACTTTGGAGCCATGGGCATCACAGATGAGGACGCCAAGATCCAGTCCGCGGCTCTTTACCTCAATGACACAGCCATGCTTTGGTGGAGGAGAAGACGAGGAGACGTCGAGAAAGGTACGTGTACCATGACTACCTTTGATGACTTTAAAAGAGAGCTTAAAAGGCAGTTTTATCCCGAGAATGCTGAGGATGAGGCTAGAGCTCATCTGCGAAGGCTTAAACAATCAGGGCCTATTCGTGACTATGTTAAGGACTTCACTAACTTAGTACTTGAGATCCCTGATTTGTCCGACAAAGACGCACTCTTCAATTTTATGGATGGGCTCCAACAATGGGCCAAGACCGAGCTAAGGCGACGTGGGGTGCAAGACCTTGCCACTGCCATAGTTGTAGCCAAAAGCCTGATTGACTATGCAAGCCAAAAGGAGTCCACCAACAAGCCGAAGGACAAGAAGGGTGGTCAAGCCAAAGGTGGGGGAGACAAAGGCCAACGCAGAGATGAGCACCGCCAAGATAACACCTCAAGGGGCAAGGACAAGGGCAAGCAAAAGGACGGCAAGAGTTCGAGTAAGTCCAACAACAACAAATGCTTCCTTTGTGATGGTCCCCACTGGGCTAGGGATTGACCACAGAAAAGAGCTTTGAATTCACTCCTTGCAAGTCATCAAGATGGGACAGAGGCCGATGGTGGCAATAATGGTGCACACATGGGGTCCTTGCAGCTACTCAATGTGATCCAATCTGCTCCCAAAACCCAAGCCAAAGGGCTGCTCTTTGTGGACGTGTCCATTGGAGGAAAACCAACGATAGCCATGCTTGATACAGGTGCGACCCACAACTTTATCTCAATCGAAGAAGCCCAAAGGTTAGGACTTAAGGTGACTGGTGGAGGGGGCTCCATCAAGGCAGTTAATTCAGCTGCTCGACCCATTCATGGCATAGCTCGAGGAGTTAAGACCAGCGTGGGAGCCTGGTCCGGACATATGGACTTCTCCGTAGTTCCAATGGATGACTTTAGGGTTGTCCTGGCATTGGAATTCTTGGATCAAATCAAGGCATTCCCAGTACCATTCGCCAACAGCATGTGCATCATGGACGGCGATAAGGCTTGTGTGGTACCAACAACAAGGACCAACAAGCAAGACGTAAAGGTGATCTCAGCAATGCAATTTAAGAAGGGCATCCGGAGGGACGAGGAAAGCTACTTGGCTGTTCTCAAGGAGTATGACGATGAAGAACAAGGGCCACCAGAAGTCAAGCCAAAGGAGGTAGCCGCTGTCCTCGAGGAGTTCAAGGACGTTGCACCAGCAGAGTTACCAAAGAAGCTACCACCAAGGAGGGAGGTAGACCATCAGATCGAGCTGGAACCAGGGACAAAGCCACCAGCCATGGGTGCATATCGCATGGCACCACCAGAACTGGCGGAACTAAGAAGGCAACTCAAGGAGTTACTTGATGCAGGGTTCATCAAGCCTTCCAAAGCGCCGTTCGGCGCACCAGTCCTGTTCCAGAAGAAGAAGGATGGTTTCCTTGCGCATGTGCATCGACTACAGGGCTCTCAACAAA
Source organism: Artocarpus heterophyllus (assembly GCA_025403435.1). Lineage (NCBI taxonomy): Eukaryota > Viridiplantae > Streptophyta > Magnoliopsida > Rosales > Moraceae > Artocarpus > Artocarpus heterophyllus. The sequence continues at coordinate 21,081,146 of CM046348.1, read as the reverse complement.
ATCACGGTAAAGAACAAATACCCCATCCCTCTGATTGCTGACCTGTTTGATCAACTAGGTCATGCCCGCTACTTCTCGAAGTTAGACCTTCACTCGGGGTATTACCAAGTTCGCATAGCCGAAGGAGACGAACCAAAGACCACATGTGTTACAAGGTATGGGTCTTATGAATTCTTGGTTATGCCATTTGGACTAACCAATGCACTTGCTACATTTTGTACTTTGATGAACAAGTTGTTCCAACCGTATCTCGATCAATTCGTGGTCGTCTATTTGGACGACATAGTGGTGTATAGCAAGACCTTGGACGAGCACGTGTAGCACTTGAGGGAGGTGTTTAAGGTGCTACGAGATAACGAGCTATACATCAAGAAGGAAAAGTGTTCCTTTGCCAAGCCGGAGGTAGTCTTCTTGGGGCACAAGATCAAGGGTGGCCAGCTAATGATGGAAGATGACAAGGTGCATGCTATCCAAACTTGGGAGCCACCAACCAAGGTACATGAACTGCGATCTTTTCTTGGGCTAGTAAACTACTATCGTCGTTTTATCAAGAGTTATTCAGCGAGGGCTGCTCCACTGACCGACCTTCTCAAGAAAAACAAAGCATGGGACTGGACAGAGAAGTGTCAAAAGGCCTTTGAAGATCTTAAGAAAGCAATCAGTGAGGAGCCCGTACTCAGCCTACCCGATCACACCAAGCCATATGAGGTACACACAGATGCCTCAGACTTTTCCATAGGAGGCGTTCTTATGCAAGAAGGACACCCAATTGTTTATGAAAGCCGAAAGCTCAATGAGACTGAGCGACGCTACACAGTACAAGAGAAAGAGATGACAGCCGTCGTCCATTGCCTTAGAGTGTGGCGCCATTATCTACTTGGGTCTAAGTTCGTGATAATGACTGACAACATTGCAACAAGCTACTTCCAGACCCAAAGGAAACTCAGTCCAAAGCAAGCTAGATGGCAAGACTTCTTGGCCGAATTCGATTATGTCATGGAGTACAAGCCAGGAAAGGTGAATGTGGTAGCTGATGCGCTGAGTCGAAAGGCCGAACTATCAAGTATTTCTCAAGTCACTAGCCCACTATTGAGCAAAATCAAGGAGGGACTAAAGGCGGACCCTCAAGCACAAAGTATCATTGCCTTGGCGAACGAGGGCAAAACACGAAGGTTTTGGCTAGCTGATGACATCCTCTACACCAAGGGCAACCGAATGTACGTACCAAAGTGGGCCAATTTGAGGAGAGATTTAATAAAGGAGTGTCATGACTCCTTATGGGCAGGCCACCCAGGTATGAAACGTACACTTGCTCTCTTGAAGTCTGTCTACTATTGGCCTGACATGCGAGATGGGGTCGAGGAATATGTGAGGACCTGCCTTGTCTGCCAACAAGATAAGATAGTCCAACAACAACCAGGAGGCATGCTCAACCCACTACCCATCCCAGAGAGACCATGGGAAAGCGTCTCTATGGACTTCATCACCTGCCTGCCGAAGTCCGATGGATGTGGAAGCATCATGGTCGTGGTGGACAGGTTTAGCAAGTATGCAACTTTTATTGCAGCGCCTACTGACTGCACCGCGGAAGAGGCAGCTAGACTATTACTTCGCAACGTAGTCAAACTTTGGGGCGTTCCAACAAGCATCATCAGTGATCGAGACCCTCGTTTTACTGGAAGGTTTTGGACGGAGCTGTTCAAGATGCTAGGGTCGGACTTGAACTTCTCAACAAGCTTCCATCCCCAAAGCGACAGCCAAACAGAACGCATCAATGCTCTTTTGGAGCTCTACTTGCGGCACTATGTGAGTGCCAACCAACGGGACTGGGCCAAGCTTTTAGACGTTGCACAATTTTCCTACAATTTGCAACAAAGTGAGGCCACCAACAAGAGTCCTTTTGAGATCGTCATGGGACAACAGCCAACAACCCCTCTTTCCCTTGCCACTCGCTATGAAGGGAAGAGCCCTGCTGCATTCAAATTTGCTAAGTCATGGCATGAGAAGGCAGAGTTAGCCCGGGCATCATTGCACAAAGCGGCAAAGCGCATGAAGAAATGGGCCGACAAGAAGAAGAGGCACGTAGAGTTTAAGGAAGGAGACCTTGTCTTAGTGAAACTTTTGCCACAACAATTCAAGACATTTAGGAAGGTTCATAAGGGCCTAATACGCAAGTATGAAGGACCTTTTGAGGTAATCAAGCGGATAGGTAAGGTCTCATATAAACTCCACCTCCCACCCAAGCTAAAGATTCATCCAGTCTTCCACGTAAGTATGCTCAAACCATACCATGAAGACATGGAAGATCCAGTAAGGGGAGTCTCCCATCGAGCACCCACAGCCGTGGTCACCTCCTTTGACAAAGAGGTAGACGAAATACTAGCGGATCGAGTCATCCGAAGACGAGGCGTGCCAAGCTACAGGGAGTACTTTATCAAATGGAAGGGACTGCCGGACACCGAGGCTAGTTGGGAAACTGAGGAGGCACTTTGGCAATTCAAAGATCGGATCCAACAATACCACGAGGACGCGACGAGGGCGTCGCGAGCATAGGTGGGGGAGAATGTCACGCCCCACCATGCCACGAGGTGGCCACACACTTGTCTTGGGCGTTTTTGGGGGAAAGCATAGCCCAAGTGAGATTCTAGAAGGGTCCAGACTGATCTACAATGTTTTGCAGCATTCCAGGAGGTTCCAGCACAGTCTAGAAGCATCCTGATGAATCTAGCAGATCCTAGAAGACTCAAGACTGCTCTAGAACTCTCTAGAATATTTTATATTTGTAAATATCTTCCACACTTTGCTAGAACATTCTAGATAGCAAATACTAGCCGTTAGATCAATGTAATCTAGACCGTCCATTAGTTGGGAGGATGGCTATAAATAGGACCATCCCCTTCATTTGTAAAGCATCCAAGGAAATCAAGAAGCAAGGCCTTTTAAAGTTCTCCTTGTTCTCTCTTGTGTTCCTTTGTGTTCAAGGCGAGAGCGTGAGTGAGTTAGGCTGACTTAGCATCGAGGCTGTGCTACGGCCGCACGAGTAGCTTGAAGAAAGTAAGCTCGTGACATAAAGCTGTATATTTTAAAAACTTCAAGGTGTCAAAAACTAAATGTTGGTGACCAAAATAAACTAAGTGCATATTCTAAAAGACTAGTGGTGTAAATAACCCAAAAAAAATAGAGTTAAAGGTTAGTATTTTTTTTAACGCGTTGCAATTTCAAGGAAACACTGGAGGCATCAATATAGTTCTTCCTCCATTAAAAGATAAAACCTTTAGTTTTCTTTTTTGCATTATAACCATTATTTTAAAAAATTTTCCCTTTCTTCTAATTTTTATTATTTGTTATATAATTAGACAAACTTAATAAAAAACTAATTCTATTGTAGTCTTGTTCAATGTATTCTTATATATAGGTGTCTTTACAATGTTATCAACATTCTAACAACCTGGATAAGACAATTTGGACATGATCATTCCTCCAACTAGATAATAGACAACATTAAAAACTTATCACAAATCAAAACACGCAAATTTAATTAGAGGTGGCAATTCGTGTCAATGGGTCAGGTTAATAGTCAATTTTTACATAAACCAACTCGATACTAACCCGATCCGTAACACGAACAGGTTAAGAAATCTTAACACTAACACGTCTTGTTCTGACACGGGTTGACATAACCACGACCTATACTAATCTGTTCCTTATACAACCTATAAAATGCCAATAACCCGTAACCTGTCAATGACCAACAACTTGTTAATTACCCGTTGTAACCCATACCAACCCGTGACTTGTTTAAGCTTCAAATTTGCACTAGTATAACATAAAACAATTATCCTCAAAATCAAATGAGTTCCATACTGCAACCAAAAAGAAAATTAAGTCCTAAAAATTTCAAAAACATCCAAAAAAAAAAAAAAGCTAACACTAATGAAATAACAAAGTCCAACAAAATAAAAGGTCTCAAGTGATCTAGCTAAAATCATTTTCTTATTGATCAAGAGTTACAATGAATTTAGTTTGAAGTTTGGTCAGAGAGTAAGTGAGCTGAGGTTTTGTCTTATGGGTCTATTTGATAATAGGGGAAAATATTTTTTAAAATATTAAAATAATTAATCGCGGGTCAAACGGGGTCATTTTAGTGTTATGTAGTTTGACTCTAACACGGTCCATTTTTGGAGGGGTCAATTTCGGATTGACACTAAAATGACCCACGGTTAATTTTTTGACCCTAACGTGTAAAAAAACGTGTTAGGTTCGTATCGTGATGTCATGTCATAACCTATATTATCGACCTTAACTTTAACTTTATGAGTTGATGTACTTTATAATTACACTAAGTCCTTTAATCATATCTTTTATACATGAAGGCTTCATACTATAGGTGTCAAAGAGGTTGGGCCATCCAGCCCACTACAGTAAAAGATTCGGCCCGGCACGGCCTTGTATTGTGGAGGGCTGGACTGGCCCAGCACTCTAGAGGGGCTAGGACTGAGACTCACTTATGAAGCCCGCAGCACGGCACAGTACTAGCGTCGAACCAAGCCTGAAAACCAGCCCGACATGTGAAGGGCCCAGGCTTGGAACGTGAATGGCCCAGGCCCGGCCCTCTTTCTTAAGCATGTATTGCTGATGCTTTTTGCATGTTCAGCACTTCAATACTTAAAACACTTATTCCATACTTGTCAAATCAAAATTACGTCATGTGCTCCACTGTTTAAAATTTTTTGAAGCGTTTTTCATTAAAAAATAAAAATAATAATAAAAAGGAGGGCCTAGTGCATGCCTTGTGACATGTGAAATCAAATATTGTATAGTGTTGCTATATGGCTCTGTATCTCCCTTTTGTTATTTTTTTTGCTCAATCATCTCCCTTTTGATATACACGTTTTTTTCCAGATTTGATTAAGCTACATGAACGTTCTTTTTTTATTTTATTTTCCTTTGAAAAATTGTGGTAGCACTGCTTCATCTAATATGTATATATGTGTATGTGTATATGTCAGTGTATTTATATGACAATATATATGTATATATGAAAACAGATATCCTAATCATTATCTTGGCTTTTATTTTTACACGACTAAAATTACTAAAATTAAGTGAATATTTTTATATGTCAATATTTTTAAACATTTTTAAAATCTTACAAGATTTTATTGTCTATATTTTCTTTTTTTTTTGTGTGTATCGAAGCTCACGTTTTTTAGTTTCCTCTTTCTCATATTTTATTTTTTCAATTTTTGCCTATTATATTTTTTATTTTTTAAAAAAAAATTTATTTTAAAGTGTTTTTTAAGATTTAATGAACACATGAATTTAATTTGACCAAGACCAATTTTAGCTTAGTCCAGAGTCTAACACAATAAATATGGTATTAACTCCGTTAATACCAGCACAACAGTAGTGTATGACGTGTGAAATCAGAGTGAGTTGTCAGAAAATAATTGGTGAGCAGCAAAAGTGACACCAGAACTAAACAGTCATAAATTTGTTATGTGAGGTGTATATTGATGAATAATACCCAGGAAAAGAAATCTCGATTCATGCGCAGCATTATGATGGGTTGTGGACCATACTCTATTACTCATGCTAACTAGCTAAGTGAGGGGGAAAGAAGGCAGTCACAGACTCAACGAAAGTCAGGTCACAGCACGTGAACAACGGGCCTATAACTTTGGAGCCGCCAAGCAAACGTTGGCCATACACGTGACGTTCACACTATCGACATCGTACCAGGCTCCTATCCATGTCTTGTCGATCCATGCTCGCACAATTCAACGAACCAGGCCCTGCTCAGAATCTCTCAATCTCTCTAAGCTGGCCCAGCTAATCGTTTTGTTTTCTTTTGATTCTTACATTTACTTCTCTCTCTAATTTCTCTGATCTCTCTCTGTATCTCCCCTTTTTAATTTTTTTTTTTTTGGGTCTGTTTTCTCTAGATTGGAAAAGGGTTTTAATGGTGAGAATAGGATAGACACGAGGGAATCTTTTTCTTTTCTTTTCTTTTTTTTAATTTTGATGTATGGAAGACAAATAAATCAACCAAAATCTATCCACAGGCTTTGTGGGTGGATGCATGTTTGGTGCTTGTCCGTCAAGGACTCAGGTTTGGTTTCTATTATATATATTTCCCACGCCATGTGTCACCACTTACCACAGTATGTATGCATGTTCCACGTGCTTTTGTCCAAGTACTGCACCACCTCAATGACCCCCACTTTTTTAGGCTAATTGCATTCACAATTAACAACAATAAGATTTTCATTTGAACACCACAGGGGTGGTTAGGGTCTCGCATGGCAGAATTTTAGGACGGATAATTTTGGGAGAGAAGACATATGGAGTGCCTTTTACAAAAAAAAAAAAAAAAAAGATTTTAAACTATATATAGAGCCGTTTTACTAAAAAAAAAAAAAAAGTATTTATATTCTTAGAATGACATTTAATTACTATCAAGATAGTAGCCTAGTTGCATTCAGCTTAAGTTCTGAAGTGCAAGTTTAATAAGAAACGCTTCAGCCTATCTCTCAACTATCATCTCAATATTCATTACGATTTACAACCGTTTCGTAAACACGGTTTAAACTACAATTTGTAACTAATTTAAACTAAATACGTTAAAGTATTTTCTTTCAAAAAAATTTGAAAGCAAATGTAGTTTGAAAGCAAACCACATTGCCAAACAACCTATGAGTGTAGGTTGATGCAAAATGTTGATTATCAACATAAATATGTAACGCCTCAGAATTTATTTAATATTATTGTAATATAAAATAATGAATTAGTGTGCCATAATTAATGTTTCAACATTAATTTGATTATTTCGTTGAATTTTGAATTTTTAGTTGTTTTGTTAATTTAATGAATTCAAATGATTTTTTATTGTTTTAAAATGATGTTTTGAGTTTTAAAGCACAACAATTTCTAAAATATTAAAAATATTCCATTTTATAAAACCGTTGGTGGTATTTGGTTTTCGCACAGTAAAATCGCCCACAAATTTTCTCTAATTATTTCCTTTTTCCCCTCCTCTCTCCTCACTCTCCCTGATCTCTCTCTCTCTCTCTGTCTCTCGCCCGTGGTTCCCTCTCCCACACTCTCTCTCGGTTTCTCCTCTCTCCCTCAATTTCTCTCTCAAATTTTTGAATCAAATTCGAATCCAAGCTTCGGGTTAGCAAGGAGGAAGCTCGGGAACAAGTTTTGGCTACCGAGAACGCGGATTGAAGCTTCGATTCGAGGTTAGTTTTGAAATTTTTAAACTTTTTCTAAAATTTTCAATTTTTTGTATTTTTCAAATCTAGGTTTGTTTGAGCTTAGAAAACCCTTGATTTGAGTTAAATGAACTTAGAACAACTAGAATCTAAGCTTAGATTGAAGAAAACAGATTGGATTCAAGATTTTTCATTTTTCTTCATTTTTTTCCATTTTTGGATTTTGGAGATTTTTGTGTTTGAATCTTATTTAAATGAGTTTAAAAGTGTTCTAGTATGTTTTTCTATCATCGATGATTGTTTTCCATGCCTAAGATTTGAGAAAAACAAGTTAAAATCTATGATTGTTTGGCAGGCCAGATCATGGGATCGGCAGGCCGGTGTTCATCTATCCGGCAGGCCGAACCTGGGAATGTCCGGCCGACCGGACTTGGTTTTCGGCAGGCCGAACTGCACAGTTCGGCCGGCCGAAGCAGAGAGTCCGACAGGCCGGCTGAGCATGGAAAATTTTATGATTTTTCACCCGTTTTCACTGTTTTGGACCCTAATTTAAATTCTAACCTTATATAATGAATTTAAAGATACAAATGGCACACTAGGACAGAATGAAATGATTTAGTAACATAAAATGTCTCAAACTAGATATTGATCGACTTAGTGTATATCCAGGATCGTTCATGGTTCCGCGGAGCTAACGTATAGCAGACTGGGATTACGGTGTGGGGCACCAGCACAAGTATCGAAATAGGACTTCTACCCCATTCCTTGGTAGCCTGGTTTTCAAAATGATTTGCCTTTGAAAAGAATTGCTATTAAAATATTTTCAACGGTTGTTTGAAAATGAATTTATCGGTTATATTTTTATATAGTGTGAACTGAAATGAACTTCATAATGAATATAAATGATAATACTCGGTAATTGGGTGTTGAATAACAATGAAAATAAACAAATAGGCATGATGCCATATCAGAGATCGGGTCGTGTAGCGATCGACCTTAGGGGCAGCTCCCGAAACCCAACTAGGCCACTACGGAGGTGATATTCTTATGGTTTGCCAAGGAAAATGAAAATGATTTTTCTTGTCAACCTAATAAACTGTTCTAGGTAAGAACGGTTTTATTTAAATTTATTTATTTATTTATTCAAGGTTTTTTTTAAATAATTCTTGAATAATGAAATATTTCTTTAAATTAAATTATTTTATAAAATATAGTCCTACTGAGCCTTTCGCTCACGTTTTATTTGTTTTAAATTCCCCCCTCTAGGTGGTTTTCCATTGAGGATTGGAGAGGACTCAACGGACAGAACTCAGGAGTAGTAGAGGGACTAGTAGATTTATTTATATTATTTAAATCAAGGCATGTAAGATTTTAACTTTATTTGTACTTGGACTGTGGTTGTATTTATGATATTATCAGTATCATGTGTTTGCACAAGTTGTGGGTCTGTGGGACCCATACTCGCTAAGATTATTATTTAATATTCATTTTTCATGTAATGGCTTTCTTTAACTTTCACATCTTATATTTAATTCAAATTCCTAAACTCTTGATTTTTAATTAAATTCTCTTTTAATTAATTTAAATAATCCGCCACGTCACCTCCCGTTAGGGTTGTACAAAAACCGCCCCGCACCCGCCAACCGCCCGTGCCCACGGCTGGCCATCTCAAAAAAAGTGGGTTTACATTAGCAACCCACTGGCGGACGGGTTGAACCCGCCCACCAATATATTCAGGTGGACGGGTTTGGTTTTAAGTTTTTGATGGTGGGTTCAACCCGCACCTGCCCACCTATATATTTAAAAAAAAAAAAACTTATCATTTATTTGATTTTGTTCTTATTTTAGAGATGATTGAACAATCCAACACTCCAAGCACATGCTCGGCTGCCTCTTGACATATTGGAAACTGAAAATTTTCTTATTATTTTGTGAAGTGATCAAAATTCAAATCAAGTAAGTTTATAGAGAAAGCCTTAAAAAGAAAAAGAACACTTGACTTTGTTGTTCATTTCATTTGTAGCATTCTATTATTTTCGAACCCAGTGAATAGGCTTTAATCTTGATGGACTCTTGACTTTGTTCATCACTTCATCTGTAGTTGATGTTTCTTGTTGCAGTGAATGATTATGTTTCTTAATTTGTACTTTTGAATATGGTCACTGTCTTTAAGTATCAAACTTGCTTGTTGTTGATAATGCTTTATGTATTATCATTTTATATTTTCTACAAATTTTCTTCACTTTCTAAAAAAAGGTCCAAAAAATTACATTGGGCAATAGCATAGGTCTAAACCGCCTCAACCCGCCCGTACCCGCCTGCAACTATACAAAACCAAACCGAAACCACCCGCTATGTGGTGGGCGGTTTGCAGGTTGGTTAATCGCCAACCCGCCATCCAAAAAAACCGCACCGCACCAGCCCAAAAACAGTCAAACCATCCACCATTCACCCCTACCTCCCGTACTTCGGGGCGTGACAGAATGGTATCAAAGCTCAAGGTTATGAACCTTGAGAATTGTGCACACATAAGTTTGACAATAAAATACATCTGACAGTCCAAATTTTGTTTTCAAAAGTGAGAGAATGGCACCTAGACGTCGTTCGACAGCTGACGCTGAGTTCAAAAACGATGAGGGCGTGATGAGGTCTATGTTTGCGGCTTTCTGGCAGATGGCAGCCAGGGCTAGACCGGAGGATTCTAATGTTGGTCGTCAGCATACGTACTTTAAGAAATTCCAGCATGCGTCTATTTCGACTTTTGATGGTAATGGGGATCCGCAGTTGGCAGAATATTAGCTGGATTCAATCGTGAAGCATTTGGATACCCTTGGTGTGCCTGATGAGTATCGTGTGGAGTTCGTTGCATATAAGCTCGAGGGTGGTGCTAACACTTGGTGGAAACAGGCTAAGCATTTGGAACGCGGTGGTGATATCAGTTGGGACAGATTCGAGGAGCAGTTCTATGATTGATATTTTCCGCAGGGGTATAGAGATCAGAAGGCCGCTGAGTTCTACAGGTTGCAGCAGGGTGATTTGTCTGTCCGAGAATATGAGGCAAGATTTAATGAGTTGGCCAGGTTTGCTCCATCGACAGTGGCATCGGAGCGTGAGAAATGCATTAAGTTTCAGGAAGGGCTCAAGGCTCCTATTCGGCGACCGTTGGTTGCTCTACGACTCAGGAATTTTGAAGAGCTTGTGTCGTCAGCAATATCTGTGGAGAGTGATTATGCGCAGTATTGCGAGGATCATGCAAAAGCTTCAGGAGGATCGCAGAGGAGCGATAGGAAGAGCACCAGTAGCCGTCCAACTCCGGGGAAGAATAAGCAGGGTTGCGCGAACAGTGGTAGCAGCAGTTAGTCTACAAGCGGGCGCAGCTATCCCTACAGCTTTCATTGTCATTTCTGTCAGCAGCTAGGACACATCAAGAGGAATTGCCCGATCAGGAGTGCTCGTCTTGGATCTCAGACCGGTGAGGATGCTAGTCGTCAGTCTCAGCCTCAGACCTTACCTTCGCCTCAACAGTACCCGCAGTTGCAGTATCCTCAGTTCTCTCCTCAACAGTTCTCATATCCAGCACGAGGGCAACAACCGTAGCATTTTCAGCGCAGCGTCCCTCAGTATCGAGCACCAAGTACAGCTAGTGTGCAGTCGTCTCCATCCCAGCAGCATCGGCAGAATAATCCCGGACCCAGCAATCGTGCTAGAGGAAAAGAAAAGGCACCAGTGCAGGTTCATGCAATGGCGTCTGGAGGTTCAGATTCTCATATTGGTAACACGGTTTTCGATGGTACGATCTTGGTTTCTCGATCTTTAGCTCGCGTTTTATTTGATACCGGTGCCTCTCATTCTCTTATTCAAAACCCTAATTTGGCTATATATATGTTGTCCAAAAATTGAGGAGTTCTCCCAAAATCAATATCAAAATCAGGCTTTACTGCAGAACTAGGACAGCGACAGGGCCGGGATCCTTTGGCTCGGCCTCATGGGTGAGCTAAATAGTCGTTGAGACGAGATCTGCATGCACGTGGCTGCGTGCTTCTTTTAGCGCTAGGGTAAGCTTTGTCTTTTGGTAACCCTAGCTTCTATTTCACAATGGGGTGCCAGTTATTGGTGCCAAGGCATCGTGCTATTGCCTCCACTAGCATAGGTTTGGCAATACAAGTTACACACTACGACACAACATAAACACGATACGATTTTTGTGGGCTCATGTTAAAAAACTAAGCCATGGGTCATTTTTGTAAAACCCAAAATTGTCTTGTCCCAAAAAAGGTTGTATTCATGTCAATTCGCTTGACACTAAATTGACCTGTAGGTTATTTGTCTATTATTTTTTAAAAAAATAGCTGCCTTAATATCAATAAATTGACACTAAATTAGACGTGTTTGAAGTATGGAAAAGATTTAATTTTGAGAAAATACATATTTTATGTTACTTTTATGCAATTTTGGTATATAAATTATAAATTTGAAATTATAAAATGTCATAGATTGATTTCAAGTTGCGGGTTAATTGAGGGCCATGTGTTACATATGTCACGGGTTATAGCAAGTCGTGTTCATATCAACCCATGTCAAATCAGGTTATGTTAGTGCCAAGAATTCCTAACCCATCGTGTCATAAGTTTATTAGTATTGAGGTATTTTTTATTTTTGAGTTTTTACCCGACACGAACATGAACCGCCGAACTACCCAAAGAAAACCTCAAATTGCCATATTGTTCAATTATGATCAAACCTAACAAAACATAACATAAAAATCTAAAATATATCTCAAAAATTAGCAAAATATATTAGTGAGGATAACAAATAAAATCAATATATCAGAGATATATTTCATGCATGTGGAAAATTTAGCAAGGAATTGGGTTAAGGACAGAAGATAAGTATGGAGGAGGGAAAGAATCAAAAGAAAGGAAGGAAGAATTATCAAAAAGACATCTCAAGAAGAAAAAATAAAAAATTTAAAAAAAAAGAAAAAAAATTCGAGTATGCATACGCAAGTGCCCTCTTTTCGCATCCTTGCACATGTTTATATGTTTTTTTTTTTCGATTTTTAGTCTAAAAGGCTCTAAACTTTCCTGTTTTTATCCCTACTTTTTAAACCTATAAATTCATCATCTTAGAGTACATGAAGGAGACTTTTCCTAAGTTTTTCTTAGTTTTTGAGAGGAGAGATGGGAGAAAAGCTCAAGTGGTGGCTCAGGGAGAATCATTTTCTTAGAAGACTCTTCAATACCATTATTATTCTTTTTCTTCTTCTTTCTTTCTTTTCTTCTTCTATGTTGTTAGTCTAGGTTTATTTCAGGTTGAAGGTAGTTTCAAAACCCTAGACGTGGCTATGTGATTTTTTTCATAATTATTTTCCTATTTTTCAATTATGATTGTTTATATTCTTCCATAATTATTGTTTATGATCATTTTCTTGTTTTACTTAGGTGTGCAACCGAATAAAACTTGAAAATTATCTATTATTAGATTAGAATTATTGATCTATAAAAACTCTTGTTTTTTCAATCATAAGTAGCAAATTGTGGTCAATAATTGTGGAGGTTTTTGTTTGATCATGGTGTGGAAAATAACCTAGGTTGAATGAACCGAACTTGTGTGTTTGTTGCTTAAATTAACCTATCATTCTTATCTTAATGATTTTGATTTGGTTAAATTTAGAGATCATGTTCTACTATATTTAATAGAAAGATATTTAATAAAAAGCTTGTTTTATTAAACGACATGGTAAGGAAAGATTAGGATAACAGAACTTGTTGTTATCTACCATTGGTAATTTCAATAGAGAATTAGAGATAATTTCTGTCATTAATTTAATAATTATTGTCTAGTGATAGAGAATGATTTTAACTGCTTTTCTTATTATTGTTTTGCAATGATTAATTTATTGTGTTTTCTTTAATTTAGCAATTTATTTAATGATCAAAAACCCACAATTTGTGTCTAGTTTTAGTGCGTTTGAGGTTTTAGAGTCAATAAACTCTTAATTAGAACCAATCTTATATGGGAATGACCCTTGCTCATAACTTTACTTACAATGATCAGATTTTAAGTGAGGTTTTAATTTGGTACTCTCTTTAAACCTATCATTCTGACATTCAATTTAGCTGTCTGGCTATGATCATGAGATCGTAAAAAAATATACAGTTTTGACATGTTGTTCGTAAATAGTTTATTTTTTGAATATAGACAAAAATAATGTAAAAATGACTTGTAAGTAGAGTTTAGAAAAATATGTTATGATTTTCTTCATTGCGTAATTACATATGTAGGGCAATTCTGCACTCTACAGTTTCTTTTTTTTCTTGACATGAACTATCGAGTCTTTTCCCGTTTGAATTTACTTGTAAGAATTATTTAGAGGGCGTCTGGAAATACTGGTTTGAACCAAAGGTTTGAATTGAAAACATTATAGCAATTCAATTTTGTAAGAGAAAATATTATAACAAAACTGGTTTGAATCAAAACTTTTTGGTTTAAAATGATATTTTCAAACGCACTCTTACGCCCTATGTAATCACGAAGCAACATCAGAGATAAATAAATACGTGAAATACGATTTCCTGAGAAATAATTTAGCAACACCAAAAGCAAAAGCAGCAGCAGCAACAACAGCGGTCAGTTTCACACAGCTACTTTCTTTTAAGAATAGTTTCCCACTCACTCAAAGCACGAAGATTCAAGGAGTTTGCTTTGTGTGGGATTGAAAAGACAAGGGAGATTGCTTGGGCTTTGGTTTGTTGTACTTGATGGCGCTCGGGCAACTATTTGCGACAACAGAAGAATGCTAATGCTAGTGCTCGCAATGGCAGATAATTCTAGGGCTGGTGCTCGGGATGTATGTCCAGAGAGGTGGTAGAAAATGGTGGAGGGGGGCTGCTACGGCCAAGGCTATAGGGTTGTCTAAATCCCCCCAAGGGCTTGATATTAAATTAATGTTGAGATTGAAGGGATGTATTTTTATTGTTTTATATTTAAAACTAGTTGGCTTTGAGGATATATATTTGTTTCATTTTAGCTTTGACTTTAAATTTTAAATATCTAATTGTCATGAGATTTTTAAAATATACAGCTTCAACTCCTCTATTAGTGAATAGTTTATTTTTAAATTTGGGACAAAAAATACGAGGGAGATGACTTGTAAGGGTTGTGAAGGAGGCAAAATGGTTAAAAAAACAAGCAAGTTTGAAAGCTTTTTTGTTCGGTTACCTTTTAAATGTTACGTATTTGGTAATTTGTTACTATACCTTAAATTTTAAAATTTATTACATAGCAAATTCAATTGATGATGTCATCCAAAATTTGGATGGAATGGTCATGTGTTTCCTCACATGTGTGAGTTATCGGGGACATGATTTAAAAAAAGTAGTATGCAACTTTGTAAGAGTAAAATTTCTCAAAATTATTGAAAAAATCCAGTTTGTTTCTTCCCTTTGAATAGAGTCTATAGTTATTTCTCCGACACAGAGCTCGTCTACGGCGACTTCTCGCTAGAAAACACATAGTACTTGGCGACACATTTGAACGGAGTAGGGTTGGAGAAAGACGTTAGGTTGGAGCTGAGCAGCTAGTTCACATCAGGTTTTTTCATTTCTTTTAGCTTGCATTTTCAAGCTTTTAATTTATTTTGTTTGGTTTTCACCATAAAAACTCCTCTTCCAAAAAATGGTCCAAACATTGCAATAAGCTTCTTTAGGTCAAATTTTTTCTCCTTTTAGTGCCCATAAAAAAAAGGAAAAAAACCTTTGAAAAGCTGACGGTAACTCTTTCTTACTTCACTGTGACTACGAGACAAGCTGAGGCTCAAGTTCCTTCCTCCACTACATAATTTAAAAGGAACCCATTAGTGGTCTTGATTTCTCTCACAAGACCACAAGTTTTATTTCTTTCAACTTTTTAAATATTTTTAATGATTATTTTTGGTTAAATTTGAATTACGTCCCTGTTAAGTTGCACACGCGAGGGACATGTCACCATTTTGTCCTACTTTTTAACGGTGTCATTAATTAAACTAGCTATGCAACAAATTTTAAAATTTAAAAGATCAATCGTTAAATTTGTAGTTTAGGAACTAAAATGTCAAACGCATAAAGTTTAAGGGATATTCATTCTAAAAAGCACATTTGAAAAAAAAAATCTTAAAAAGAAAAAATAGATCTAAAATAAAAGCTATATTGTGTCACTAGATCGAGCTTTCTTTTTCTTTTTCTTTTTCTTTTTATAATAAGCTTTTGGAGAGTTCTATGGGAGGAGAAGCAAAAATTTCCACAGGTGATGTACTAAATAAGGACCATTGGATGGTTATATAATAGATATTATGAATAAGCTCATGATTAGCACATAGTTTTGACTATGTGGAATTGACCCGCTTACCAATCTAATAAAAATAAACTTTTACCCAAATCAATGTCAACCATTAATTTAATAGAACTTTTAATTCTAGCTTTGATTCCATTTTTTTTTTTTTTTTGTCTAAACCCTAACGCAGTTATTGAGCCAAATTGAGGACCATAATCGTCGTTGCTAGTTGGCCTCCTGCGAACCAAACTCTCACAGACTTGAATCACTCTTCTCTCTCTGCCCTTCGTTTTTCTCTCTCTATTGGTCTATTTCCTCTCTTCCATTGGGACAATTGCCAACTATGTTCCCCAACAAAACGCTAGCTGAACACTTCGCTTTTTCTTGGACAATACCATCGTTGGAATCCAACCCACCCCATGCCTCTCATCAAGCCCTCCGATTGCCATGCCATCATTGTCATCGTCTCAACCCTCCACGACCATTATTGTCGTCGACATACCATCCCAGTCCGCGCCTCACCTCCGAGCCCTCTCCCCCCCTGTATGATCATGGTAGTTGGTAGTAAGGCCATAGTTGTTCCCCTAAGCAACAAAATAAATTTCTTTTATTCTGTTTTTTATTTTTAGAGAAAATTAGTTGATTTTTTAATGCAAAACTTAGTTTGATTTTGTGTGACATATGTATTAAAGCTAGTTTTTGTAATATTAGCCAGTTTGTTTTTTGGTAAAATTATGTTGGTTTTCTTAATTTGTGTATTGCTGAAAGGTAATATTTGAATTATAATCAGTTTGATGTTTGTTGTGAGGATTTAAATGGCTCAACATAGCTATTGCTGCATTTGATTATCCTTTTTTTAAAAAAAAAAAAAGAAGGATAATCAAATGCAGCAATATGTTGAGCCATTTAAATCCTCACAAGATTGAATAGTAGCCAATAGATTATTTTCTACCTGTGAGAAATGTAAGAAACCTACCATAGACTTTTCCTAGGTATGCTTGCTTTTTAAAATCCTTTTTCCCCCTTTAAAACCTCACCTCATCTCCATGTTACATTTTGTTTGAAAATTGACAGTTAATGATTGAAGAGCTAAAGCTGTATATTTTAAAAACTTCAAGGTGTCAAAAACTAAATGTTGGTGACCAAAATAAACTAAGTGCATATCCTAGAAAGATTAGTGGTGTAAATAACCCAAAAAAAATAGAGCTAAGGTTAGTATTTTTTTAATGTGTCCATGCAATTTCAAGGAAACACAGGAGGCATCAATATAGTTCTTCCTCCATTAAAAGATAAAACCTTTGTTTTCTTTTTTGCATTATAACCATTATTTTAAAAAAATTTCCCTTTCTTCTAATTTTTATTATTTTTTATATAATTAGACAAACTTAATCAAAAACTAATTCTATTTTAGTCTTGTTCAATGTATTCTTATATATAGGTGTCTCAAAAGGTAATCAATATTTTAACAATCCGGATAAGACAATTTGGACATGATCATTCCTCCAACTGGATAATAGACAACATTAAAATCTTATCACAAATCAAAACACGCAAATTTAATTAGAGCTGGCAATTCGTGTTAGTGGGTCAAGTTAATAGTCAATTTTTACATAAACCAACTCGATACTAACCCGATCCGTAACACGAACAGGTTAAGAAATGTTAACACTAACACGTCTTGTTCTGACACGGGTTGACATAACCACGACCTATACTAATCTGTTCCTTATACAACCTATAAAATGCCAATAACCCATAACCTGTCAATGACCAACAACTTGTTAATTACCCGTTGTAACCCATACCAACCTGTGACCTGTTTAAGCTTCAAATTTGCACTAGTATAGCATAAAACAATTATCCTCAAAATCAAATGAGTTCCATACTGCAACCAAAAAAAAAAAAAAAATTAAGTCCTAAAAATTTCAAAAACATCCAAAAAAAAAAAAAAGCTAACACTAATGAAATAACAAGTATAACAAAATAACAAGTCCAACAAAATAAAAGGTCTCAAGTGATCGAGCTAAAATCATTTTCTTATTGTTCAAGAGTTTCAATGAATATAGTTTGAAGTTTGGTTTGAGAGTAAGTGAGCTGGGGTTTTGTCTTATGGGTCTATTTGATAATAGGGAAAAATATTTTTTAAAATATTAAAATAATTAATCGCGGGTCAAACGGGGTCGTTTTAGTGTTATGTAGTTTGACTCTAACACGGTCCATTTTTAGAGGGGTCAATTTCGGATTAACACTAAAATGACCCGTTGTTAATTTTTTGACCCTAACGTGTAAAAAAACATGTCAGGTTTGTATCTTGATGTCATGTCATAACCTATATTATCGACCTTAACTTTAACTTTATGAGTTGATGTACTTTATAATTACACTAAGTCCTTTAATCATTTCTTTTATACATGAAGGCTTCATACTATAGGTGTCAAAGAGGTTGGGCCATCCAGCCCACTACAGTAAAAGATTTGGCCCAGCACGGCCTTGTATTGTGGAGGGCTGGACTGGCCCAGCACTCTAGAGGGGCTAGGACTGAGACTCACTTATGAAGCCCGCAGCACGGTACAGTACTAGCCTCGAACCAAGCCTGAAAACCAGCCCGACATGTGAAGAGCCCAGGCTTGGAACGTGAATGGCCCAGGCCCGGCCCTCTTTCTTAAGCATGTATTGCTGATGCTTTTTGCATGTTCAGCACTTCAATACTTAAAACACTTATTCCATACTTGTCAAATCAAAATTACGTCATGTGCTCCACTGTTTAAAATTTTTTGAAGCGTTTTTCATTAAAAAATAAAAATAATAATAAAAAGGAGGGCCTAGTGCATGCCTTGTGACATGTGAAATCAAATATTGTATAGTGTTGCTATATGGCTCTGTATCTCCCTTTTGTTATTTTTTTTGCTCAATCATCTCCCTTTTGATATACACGTTTTTTTCCAGATTTGATTAAGCTACATGAACGTTCTTTTTTTATTTTATTTTCCTTTGAAAAATTGTGGTAGCACTGCTTCATCTAATATGTATATATGTGTATGTGTATATGTCAGTGTATTTATATGACAATATATATGTATATATGAAAACAGATATCCTAATCATTATCTTGGCTTTTATTTTTACACGACTAAAATTACTAAAATTAAGTGAATATTTTTATATGTCAATATTTTTAAACATTTTTAAAATCTTACAAGATTTTATTGTCTATATTTTCTTTTTTTTTTGTGTGTATCGAAGCTCACGTTTTTTAGTTTCCTCTTTCTCATATTTTATTTTTTCAATTTTTGCCTATTATATTTTTTATTTTTTAAAAAAAATTTTATTTTAAAGTGTTTTGTAAGATTTAATGAACACATGAATTTAATTTGACCAAGACCAATTTTAGCTTAGTCCAGAGTCTAACACAATAAATATGGTATTAACTCCGTTAATACCAGCACAACAGTAGTGTATGACGTGTGAAATCAGAGTGAGTTGTCAGAAAATAATTGGTGAGCAGCAAAAGTGACACCAGAACTAAACAGTGTCAAATTTGTTATGTGAGGTGTACATTGATCAATAATACCCAGGAAAAGAAATCTCGATTCATGCGCAGCATTATGATGGGTTGTGGACCATACTCTATTACCCAAGCTAACTAGCTAAGTGAGGGGGAAAGAAGGCAGTCACAGACTCAACGAAAGTCAGGTCACAGCACGTGAACAACGGGCCTATAACTTTGGAGCCGCCAAGCAAACGTTGGCCATACACGTGACGTTCACACTATCGACATCGTACCAGGCTCCTATCCATGTCTTGTCGATCCATGCTCGCACAATTCAACGAACCAGGCCCTGCTCAGAATCTCTCAATCTCTCTAAGCTGGCCCAGCTAATCGTTTTGTTTTCTTTTGATTCTTACATTTACTTCTCTCTCTAATTTCTCTGATCTCTCTCTGTATCTCCCCTTTTTAATTTTTTTTTTTTTGGGTCTGTTTTGTCTAGCTTGGAAAGGGGTTTTAATGGTGAGAATATGATAGACACGAGGGAATCTTTTTTTTTCTTTTTTTCTTTTTTTAATTTTGATGTATGGAAGACAAATAAATCAACCAAAATCTATCCACAGGCGTTGTGGGTGGATGCATGTTTGGTGCTTGTCTGTCAAGGACTCAGGTTTGGTTTCTATTATATATATTTCCCACGCCATGTGTCACCACTTACCACAGTATGTATGCATGTTCCACGTGCTTTTGTCCAAGTACTGCACCACCTCAATGACCCCCACTTTTTTAGGCTAATTGCATTCACAATTAACAACAATAAGATTTTCATTTGAACACCACAGGGGTGGTTAGGGTCTCGCATGGCAGAATTTTAGGACGGATAATTTTGGGAGAGAAGACATATGGAGTGCCTTTTACAAAAAAAAAAAAAAAAAGATTTTAAACTATATATAGAGCCGTTTTACTAAAAAAAAAAAAAAAGTATTTATATTCTTAGAATGACATTTAATTACTATCAAGATAGTAGCCTAGTTGCATTCAGCTTAAGTTCTGAAGTGCAAGTTTAATAAGAAACGCTTCAGCCTATCTCTCAACTATCATCTCAATATTCATTACGATTTACAACCGTTTCGTAAACACGGTTTAAACTACAATTTGTAACTAATTTAAACTAAGTACGTTATAGTGTCTTCTTTCAAAAAATTTGAAAGCAAATGTAGTTTGAAAGCAAACCACATTGCCAAACAACCTATGAGTGGAGGTTGATGCAAAATGTTGATTTTCAACGTAAATATTTGTGGCTTATTATGAACATTTCTCAGTGTTGTTATGATCACGCTGAAAGAATAACTATATATGCTTTGTTGCTCCTCCCTTGTACACTTTTGTTTTCAGACAAAACAAAGTAGTTTGAGGACAGAAGCCACCAGTCTTATTGTCTGACAGGTTTTTAATTTTCATACCATATTATAATAAAAAAAATTACAAATACAATAGAAGTCGATCAAAATCGAAAATATAACAGTTGAAGAGAGCATAAACAACGTTTTCTTTTTTCTTTTTTTTTTTAATTGTATTTTATAACTTTTCGTGTTTTGCTTTTTGATAGTTGAGGAAAGGAGAGGAGGCGGACGAGGTCAATGGAGTCTGTGCAGGCAATCTCAGATTCTAGTTCTCAATTCTCCTTGGACCTAAGTTAGGTAAATAATCAGTGTCATTTTCTGTTAACGAGCATTTTTATTAATGACCCAAGTCACAATTGCAATCCTACCAGAAGCCTCCAAGATATGAATTTACTTTAGAAGCATCTTGAATGAAATAAGACTATTAAAATGATAGTTAATTCAATGTGTTACCCATAATTTATTAATAATTACTACCTTCATAAAAAATTATAATTTATATAGAAGAAGACATTATATATACATATATATGTATATGTGTGTGTGTATATCATGTTTTGGCATCAACCAGAATGGGGAGTCCATCTTTTCCGAAGATTAGACTTTCAAAAAACATATAGAACATCTGAAGTAGACGAGTTTCCATTTTAATTAATCATATGGTCAAGATGGTCTTTTTCGTATAGAAATGAAGAACATGAACAACGTTCCGTATAATTACAAGATCAAGTCAACCCAACCTTCCATAAAGAAATATATAATTTGATTAGTGAAGGAATCCCTATCATAAAGTAAAGAGACATGTTATGACAAAGTCAAGACCTGAAAACACAAACAAATGAAAGAACCCAATGTAATATAGAATTGACAATTTTTAACTTGCGCGTAAAACTCTATTTTTTAGCTGTCAGATTTATACCAAAAATATAATTTTGATCGGATCTAATAGTTAAAAAAAAGGATGGCCTACTGGTGTGTGTTGTTACAAGAGAAAGTCCCTATAGAATTAATATATGGACTCCTAAATAAGATTTTTTTTTTTTTTTTTTGAGTTGTGCTCTCAAGCATGATTCATTTGATCGGTATGACAGATAAGCAACAAGACCTGGACAAGATAATTTATATTAATGTTGGGGCTGTGGATGTGTCTTTTTTAAGGCTTTGTTGGGCAGCTAAAGACAAATTACCTTTCAATTAAGTTTAACAAAACTTACTTGATTCTGTTGACAGAATTTGGTATACTATAAAGAAGCAAATATTGCTTTCATATCCGCTAATATTTAGACAATATTACTACAATTCTTAGATCTTACGAAAGTAGCTAGTATGCAGACAATATTGATACTGTTTTTGATATTGACTAAGACCATAAAAACCCCACAAGACATTAAATATTATTTTTATAGATTTTTCATAACTTCTAAATTGTTGATTATTTTGAAGTATTGACACCGCTGCCTTCTTCCTCACTCACCACATGGTCCACTGACCATAACACGTGGTTGGTTGATATTCATTTTGCATAACAAGACAAATGGAAGAAAATAAATAAATAAATAAAAGGACTTGGTACTTTAAATGACCATAATGTTAGTTAGTGGTTTCTAGAATTGTGAACATGATTACCCTATATACCAATCCAATTGGGATGTTTCTACTTAGTTTCTTTTGCGATGAGATATCTCAGATTCAATCAATAAATCAATATCGAAACCAGAAATATGACAACATTAATCTTCAGCTTCTCTGGATTGATTAAAATGGAAAAAAAAAAATCTAAAAATCTATACATGAGAGTCCAAGGGAAGAGAGGTTTGATCCAAATTGATGGGGTTGTGACTTGCATTGGTTACATTAATTCAAGTTTTGACATGTCTTGCAAACAATTTGCAGGCGCCTGCCGCCTGCACAATGATGCTGATGAGTTGGGGATGCTCCGCAGGCCCCCCCACCAGGGCATTTTGCCAACACCCAATTCAGAAGGCGACACGTGGGCAGCAGTGGATTGTGATAAGAGGGCATTTTCGTAATTTTGAGACACCCCAGTTAAGTTTTTCCATGTGTGATTTTTCATTGAGACATTACATCAAACAGGCAGACTTGCACAAATATGTACATATGTATTTACATGAATATGCTTATTTTATGTGTGTAATATTATTGTACAAGTGCATGCACTCAGGCGCACACACATATGTGTAAATTAAATATATACATGAGATGGGGCAAAAAATGACACATGTCCAATTTCCAAGGGATATACGGACTAGGCCCTATGATTTGATGGTGCATAATTACACCATGACAAAGTGGCTCAATTACATCTTTGTCATGCCTTCTGTTTTGTACAAACAAAGGAGGAGCCTTTAAATACATGAGGACAAATATGGACATTTCAAGCTCAAGTAACCAGAGATAAAAAAATAAAAATAATAAAAAAAAAAGCGTTGAGACTTGAGAGGGAATCATGACTAGAGAAAGGAGAAGAGAGGATAATTGAAGGTGTGTTTATTTTGGTTTTTAAATGATAGTTTAAATATTTTATTATTTTAATTTTTAAATTATGATTTAAATATTTTATTATAGTATTTTTTTTATAAAAAATTAAATTTTATTTAAATACTCTACTTAAATACTTATATCAAATGTATCTTATATCTGAAAAACTCAGCATTATTATTTTAGGAAGAAGGAGCAGAAGAAGAGGAGGAATAAACACAAGGGAGGCCTTCTCAATATAATGACGTTTTCCACATAGAAAGTGACTTTAAAACCAGGGCTTCATTCAAAGAATCAAAATAATCTCAACTAGTGTACCAATTTAATGTCTTTTTAATTAGTGTGCTAATTTCTCTCTTTCCATTTTTTTTTCTCTAAGGGACAATCACTGTATCTCATTATGGACACGAAAGTCAGAGTTGGTTCAATTAAAAAATTAAAAATAAGTGAAGTTAATTTTTCATTTTTTTTTTCTTCCTAATGAAACCTTTTGTGAAGATTACACTTGCTTGAAAATATATTTTCCTCTTGTCATCCAACCGGCTTTAATTCTTTTTCATAAGTTTCTAATGCGCTATTTCAGCAACAACAACAATAATAATAATAAGGCGGTACAATGAAAAAGTACAGTACGTACTAAAAGAATATTCCAATAATTGCCCGTCACAGAAAATTAACAATAATTCGAAGTAATGAAAATGATTTCACGGAGTTGAACACTTGTAAATATAACCCAATATTATTATATCTAGTTTTGAAGAATCAAAAAGTATATTGTAATTTAGAAGAAATTGTAGTTGACTACATATATTATTATAAAAAAATTGACTATGCACTATATACATTCTAATTTTTGCCTAACCAAATTTTTTGCAACTTCATATATCTTATTTAAAAAACTACTTTTCATGGCTCATAATTATAGTTTCTTGCTTCTTCCAAAGAAACCAGCTGTTTTATCTTATTGATTGATACAACAAACAAATTAATGATAACAAAGGGCACTCTTACAATGAAGAAAGCAAGTTTACACCACCGATAGAGTAAGAGTGTTTTAGTTGTTGGGTTATCTTTTAACGGTTTGATCTACAATAGAAAGTATTTTATATCGTGCACTGTAAATTTTTAACATGAATAGTCATAAAATAGACTATTAAAACACTAATCCGACGACTAAATCACTTTGCCTCACCAGTAGCGCATATATATATGATTATAAGATTTAAAAATTTTAAACTCAAAACTAAATATATGGTATATTAACATATAGATTAGTATAGTAATTAATAAAATAATTAACATATTCTCATTTGAAACGCCTTGTGATCATCAACCATTCTGCGCTTCAATATAATTACTAGGAATAAGCGTTGGACCTTGTTTATAATATTCGGCAGTATGATTGAACTAAACTTACTGCATTTCAAATTTTTTTGTCGAATGGTATGTTCTCCTTAATTGTAATAGGTGGTTAATTTTTTACCTTAGAGCCGCACTTGGGAGTTTCCAACCTCATTCCTGCTTAGTAATCAAGTTCTCAAGTTCTTTTGGTACCCTTTTTTTCAATCTACCATATCTCATCGAATGAGATTTCTCGTGCATTTATCCCATTTACTTTCGCTCCAATTAACCAAAAGAAAAAGAGATTATGGTTATATATATTTCAAACTTAAATTTTACGTACTAATATAATTGGTTTTCTCATTTCTCCTACTTTTAGAAAATGTATTGGAATTTCTGCTATCATTAGAGTTTCATTAAAAAAAAAAATAACCATCTCGATTTTATAACCTATAAAATGTAAATGACTTGTCCTCTGCTTTTTGAAACAAGCAGTTTTTTGGCATTCTGGGTACTTGAAACAATTTTGTTTTCCCTATATTATTAGTCTTTCTAGTCAATAATTTTATACGAGAAACTATTAAATTCAATTACTTGTTGTCAATACTCTTCAATTTTCTCTTGCGGTTCATCGTAAACCTAGTTAGTTACTCCTAATCACACAAATCAATAGTTCAAATCACACTCAAAGTTAGGCATTTCTATTTTTATAGGAACTTTTATACCAAAAATAACAGTATCCTCAATTAGAGTCCCTTTGAGATCTAAGATATATCTTTTCTCACCACCCCAACAGTGTATGAGATAAATATATACATTTTGATTAGGGTCATATTTCTATTTTCACTATTTTACCGTATATTTCTTTTTTATTCCGTCAAAAACTGATTTTATGATATAGATGTTTATGATCTCCCATTCCATGCCCTACGGTAATGAGACTTTTGGATATGACCTTTACCATAACGATGTCATTTATAGATCAAATTATTTTATGAATTGGATTTTACTTTTCTGTCTATCGGTCATTTCTATGTGCTGCAATAGAAGTTTTGTAACGTATCGCCATGTTATTAAATAAGTTGATTTAAGTTCTTTTTTTTATAAGAGGTGGAATATAATAACCATTCTATAGTACCGATAGTAAGTACTCTACTATTTGGGTCTTTAGCATGTTTATTAAGAAAAACTAATTGTTTAATTTCGGATAAGTTGATATTCTTCTTCTTTTTTTTTCATTATAGTAATTGAGATGAGAAGGGGTGAAAAAATTAGAGACAATTAAATGTATATGACTAATCCATCCCCCTGTTTATAATTAAAATAAATTACAAAATAAAAAGAATAAAAGTAGATTCACCTTGGTTAAATTAAGAACTAAGGTTTCCAAGCACAAAATTAAATTAATTAATAATAGAGTGAGAAAGAAAATGAAATAGTTGTATCAATTAGGCAACAATATCAATATTATAAAGATAATTCAATGAAAAAGAAAAAGTAATATTTTACAATAAATTTAAATTAAGAATAGAGATTTTTGCATTGTAGGTCCCCAAACTTTGCAACTTTGGCACTTGGATCTCTATTTTAAAATTGAGACGCTTAGGTCCCAAGCTCTTAATTTATTGACACCCTAGTCCTCATTTTAAGCATTTGGACACCTCGGTCCTAAAACTTTCAATTTAGTGGCACTTAAAGTCTCAATTTTAAGAACTTAGACATTCAAGTCCTCAAACTATTAATTTGGGCATTGTTAATGCTCATATTCTTTTTGTTGTTAAATGACATAAGAGACGTCAATATTTTGACATTCGATCATAAAAACTTTTTTATACTGAAAGATCCCCAAAAGCTTTTTTCTGTTTTTTTTTTTTTTTGAAGTGTAACTTTTTTTATTCTAAAACAATGTTTAAATGGTCTAGAAAAGGTTAATTATAATGATTATTGACAATAAAATTATTGATTATAAATCGAAAACAATTCACAAACATCATTGAGAAAATTAGTCATCCATTCCATTATATTTTACGTAAGTTGGTTCAAATTACAATGATGTAACTAAAGAAAAACACAACAATTAGTTGTCCAATTATATACTATTCGATTACATGCTTTTTATTATCTTCAATTATATTAAAGATCTTTAGGAATGAAAAGTATATAATTGGACAACTAAATATTGTTGCATTACAATTATTTTGTTACATAACTGTAATTTTATACCAACTTACTAAAAATAAAATAGAATGGCTATTTATGAATTTCTTATTTTTTTCAATTTATAATCAATTTCTTTGTTATCAATAATTATCATAATTAACTTTATGTTAGGGTATTTAAATATTATTTTTGGACAAAAATTAATGAGTTATACTTAAAGAAAAATGATAGGTTTTGGGGGACCTTTGTGCTAAAAATGATACATTTTCAAGACCTAAGGAACAAGAAAGCCTCAAAATATTAATATCTATAATGTCATTTAATAGTAAAAAGAAGGTGAGGACTAACGATGCTAAAAAATTAAAAGTTTAAGGATATGAATATCTAAATTCTTAAAATGAGGACTAAGAAACAAAAAGATTAAGAGTTTAGGATTTAAGTATCTATATTCTTCAAATAGGGATTCAAGTGCCAAAGGTTATAATATTTGAGACATGCAGCAGAAAAATCCCTTAGAAACATATAGTTAACAATCAATACATTGCTTATTATTACTTTATATTGATAGATAACAATGAATCTTATAATTGGAATTCAAGTTAGCAACTTCTATTTCTTTTTCCATTATTTTTTTCTTGTAACGATTACTTTGGAATGTATTAGTTGTTTCCGAAACCTCTTTAATAAGGATTCAACAAAAATTTCCCAATACATTATTCAAAAGAATTAATATAAAAATCCAGGTCAATTGGGATTTGAGAAAATTCCAGTCCTCATGTTGGAAAAAAAAAAAAAAGATTCACAAATAGCTAAAAAAAATCAAATTGCTGTCTCGCGTGTCGTTCTATTTGAAGAAAGACGGAAAACGACATATTATATATAAGACATCGTATATTTATTTCAATATAAACAGAGCAAAACTATCCTATTTTTTAATTTGAATCATTTTTTGTCAGATTAAAATAGCAATAGGATTTTGTAGACAAGGAATAGAAAAACTAAAAAAAAAAAACATTGAAGCAACTTTTCCTTAAATCTAAGCAATCTTTTAGTTGGCCTTTTTCACTAATACAATCAGGGAATCAAATTGATTGTAGAATTAGTTGAGTTAATAGTAAACAAGGAAACATATTATCCATACAAGTGAATAGATTGACATTAAAACAACAACGATTAATTCCTGTTGCTATAAAACAAGTTCATGTTTTATTTTTGCTAAAACTACTGGTCTTAAAGTTTAAAATAAATAAACTTACTCTTCTTTACCCTAATCAAAATAAATTCCAATCCAAATTCAAAGGTAAATTGATGGATTGTTCAAAACATCTGAAAATCAAATTATATTGCTGTGTTGTAAGCGAAAAAAAAATCAGAGAAGAATTAATCTCTTTTTAATGACTGTGTTTGTTCGTTGTGATCACTTTATCATATCATATCCATTTTTTTATCATATTAATTTGTGACGACCCGTCTTTTCGGGCAGTCACTTTACTTACTTAAACATTATTACTTAAACAGAAATCTTACTTACTTAGTAAGAAAAATACTGAAATAATTTTTTTTTCTTTTAACATTCTTGAAAAAAACATACTTAAAAACTGTGATTTTCTCAATATTTTGAAAACACTGTATTAAATAGTGGAAAACCATTTCTTTGTGTAGCGGAAGCAAACTGTTATGGTATCCATACCCAAATCTTCGCATCTGCCCTTCGCAGCATCCAGTTCTTCTAACGGGTCCTCTTAGTCACCCATATACTACCTGGATTATACTCTAAAGTTCTCTATTTCGTTTCTGTTTCCTTCCTTTTCCTTCTATTAGTCGGCTTCTGCGTCCTAATCTATGCAAGCACTTGAGAGCTTCCAAATTTCTTTAACATTAAGCCCATATCTTAAAAATTGATGGAACCTCTTGATCTTCAATTCTTGAAACTTGAGTGGGACAAATATGTCAAGATTTAAGCTTGAAAATTTTTTGAAGGAACCCAGCTATGGCTGCCATGGGAGATGGAGGAAGAAATGGATTTCTTCCTTTCTTTCTTTCTTTCTTTTCTTTTCTTTCTTTCCTTCTTTCAGGTTTCTTTCCTCTCTTTTTTTTTCTCCACCATGGAGACCAATATATATATATGGTCTCTTATATCATGTGTAATTCACGTTTTTTTTTTCGTTTTTTCTTTATTTTACAAAAAGTGGTGGTGAGTCACCTTAGTCATCAAGTGGATTCCTTTAGGATGACCAAATGTGATTGGGCCACATTTCATGATATGGTGACCCAATCAAAATCCATTAGATGTCCACCAAACTTTTTATGCAGTCCAAGTTTGTATTGATAGTATTTTTTTATATTATCGGTATTCTTTTCATACAATTCATAAGGTTTCATAACCTCCCATATTTATTTTCATCTATCACATAATGAAATTCCAACATTATCTAACTTTATACAGTCTAAATTTATATTGACAGTATTTTTCTTATATTGCTAGTACATTCTCTATACTGTTACAGTATTCCTTATTCATCCATATTCTTAAACAGTATTATTCTTATATTGCTTTAACTTAAACAGTCTAATTTCTGTACTGCTTATCTTTAAACAATTCAATTCCTATACTGCATTACTTTTACAGCGTAATTTTCATACTGCATAATTTTATCGATTTACTTCCTCACACTGCATTATTCTAATACCGTATAATTTTCTACATTATTATACGATATTTTTCTTAAACTGTATTTTTGTCTTAATAAAATCTTTAAATTATTGTATTTTTAATATAGTAAAAATGCTCAGGTGTTACATAATTTCTATTCCTTTTTCCTAAATTCAGTTGCCAAGGAACTTCATTTAAAACATTTCACTGGAATTCATTTCTTTCAATCTTCTTATCTTATTTTAAGATGTCATTGAAAATCATATAAAGGCAATTCCTACTTAATATAGCTATTTGAGTATGTATTTTATAATTAAGAAGCAACAATGTCTTGTACATATGGTGTATTAATATATTATAATTGTAGTAAAATGTATTGGCTCAAATTACTGCATTTATCGCAGCAATTGACAATCAACAGAAATCTCTCTTTTGCCTACCTCTGTCCTAATGGAGTGTCAAAGCTCTTCTTTGAATAATAGTCTGAGTAACTCTTTAACAAGCCCCTTGAAAGCTTGACACAAATACAAATTTTGAATTTATGTCTTCCAGTTATATATCCTCATTTGATTCTAGTTATTAGGGTGCGTTTGGTACGAGTATTTGAGTAGAGTATTTGAATGAAGATTTAAATTTTTATGAGAGAAAATACTGTAGCAAAATGATTCAAACCGTGATTTGAAAACCGAAACAAACACACTCTAAATAAATGAAACTTTGTTGATAACTAATTGTTTTATTTTCTTTTAATTATTTCATCTTTCTTTTTTGATCTATTCATAACAAAAGAGATTCTTCCAATGTATGAAAAAAAAAAAAAAAAAGAATTTCAATGGCTTTTGCTACCATAACCTTCTAGACCACAATTTTTTTTTCTAGGTTTGTTGCCTTCAAAATAAGAAACTATAGTGATACTAGGTATCAAAAAATAATAAATAAAGTAAATACAAAAGTAGTAAATAAAAATAGTTATATGGATTACACATTTCTAAGATAACTTCTTAAACAATGAGGCCCTGTTTATACGTCGGTCTTTTCCCTCATTTAATAAATATTATTGTTAGCTTGTAGAATTCACCTTTTTTTTTACTTTCCTATAATTATTCAGTAATAGGTCTTTCGCATTTTTAACCATCCTTATTTCACTTATATTATTTTAAAGAATTTACTTGTATTCTTTATCATTCTTTAACACAATTATACAACTATTATGCAGGTGGCACAAAAGAAATAAACACCATTATTTTAACAAGAAATAGAAAAAAAAAATAAAATCATTTAAAAAAAGGGTGGTGAATTGCATGCTAGGATTTTTAAAAGCACTCTATCGGGAAAATATATTTTTTAACCAAAAAATTAGATGAGGTAGTAGATTTTGGTCACTTCTTTTAAAAATGCCAATTTTTTAATTAAAAAAATTACATTATGACTGGTCAATTAGTGATTTACAATCAAGTTAATCAGTGATTGATCAATATATCATTAATTGGCATTAATTAAACATATTATATTTATTAATAGTAATTAATCACAACGTCAATAAGTCAACTGACCATTTTTTGAAAATTGATCATTTTTCTAATTTGAAAAAAATTAAGATAATTATTAAAATAGTACTATGGTCATTGTACAACACAACTTGTTTTAGTCATTAGAATCGTATTCAGTTAAAAAAACGTATTAAACTTTAACAAAACCTAATAAAGATTGTTGATTATAAATTGTGTTTTATCATTTATGGATAGGTAATATCTTTATATTTTATCAAAATTCAAAAGAACAAAAAAAGGGTTATTTACACCATGCCTTTTGAACTTTAAAATTACGTCCACTTTACCCCTTAACCTTTAAAATTTCCCACATTACTACCTTAAACTTTAAATTTCTCCCATTTTGCCCTCTCCTTCATTTTTCGTCAAAACCAAATGAAAAAATAACACGTGCATCTCACATGGGCTTCTATGAGGGTAAAATCATAATTGAATTTTTGAGTTATTTGTACCCATGCTTCCTAAACTTTAAAATTTCCCCCACTTTTCACCCTAAACTTAGAGTTGTCCCCGCATTGCCCTCTAACTTCTAAAAGTTCTCATCTCACTAATCCAAACTTTGAATCTCTCCCGTTTTGCTCAATGTTAATGGTACTTGACCACTTTCAAAATTCTCACAAAATGGTACTTATCCCATTTTGCAATTCCAATGTGCAATTAAGGATGAAAATATCAATATCATGGAAATATCTGTACTTAGATTTTACAAAAAGTTGATATCAGTGAAAATTGATGTAAAAAATTTAAATTGAAAGATATTTGAAAATTAAAATACCTTCTTGATTTAAGTATTAATACAAGGATATGAAATTTGAATAGTTTCTTATATAATTTTGGAAAACTGCATTCAAAAAATAAATTGAAAGAAAGACGAATTTGCTATTTGTAAAAATAATTATAAAGCACTGACACGTTTTTTTTTTTTTTTTGATATTTTGTGCATATGTTTGTCAAAGTTTCACGATGATTTATCCTGTGACGCTATGCTTTACACTAAATTTGATATTTTCAAGAAAATATTGATAATTACAGATATTTTACAAAAAATTTCAAAAAGAAAAGATACTACAACCATATCTACATATTAGTACTTCAAAAAATGTAGATAATTTCTACAAAAATATCAATAAAAATTTAATTTTTTCAAACCTTGAACAAGCACCAACTGTATTTAAGTAGATAGGCAAAATGTAGTAAAGTAGAAACTTTTGAAAATTTAACAGGTAAAATGAGGGCAACCCCAAGTTTAGGGACAAATTCGTGACGACCTCAATGTTTAAGGATATAGGTATAGATAATCTAAATTTCAAGTACGATTTTACCCTCATAGAACCCACATGACTTTTAAAGTTTAGGCCACAATGGTGGCAACTCCAAACTTTAGGGGACAAGGGTGGATATTTTTGTCAAAGTTTCACGATATTTTTATCCTTTGACATTATGCTTTACACGAAATTTGATCTTTTCATGAAAATTTTGATAATCAAAGATATTTTTACAAAAATTTTCAAAAAGAAAAGATACTACAACCATATTCGCAAATTAGTACTTCAAAAAATATGGAAATTTCCACAAAAATAGCGATGAAAATTTTGATTTTTCAAACCCTAAATGAGTACCAATTGTCTTGAAGTAGATAGGCAAAATATAGTAAGGTGGGAACATTTAAAAGTTCAATTTTAAAGTTTTAGATAAATTCGAGACAACCTTAATGTTTATGGGTATAGGTATAAATAATCTAAAGTTCAATTATGATTTTACCCCGTAGAATCCACACGTGAGTGCACCAGAAAAATAAAATAGATAGGATATAGTAGGAAAAATTCAAAGTAAAAGATAGTAAGATAGAAACTTTTAAAATTCAGGCCAAAATGGTGGCAACTCCAAGCTTTAAGAGGCAAGGGTGTAAATAAAAACCCCCCACATCCAAAAAAAAAAAAAAAAAAAAAAAAGGAGGAGGTGGGGGAGGAGGGGGGAGGAAAGAAAAAAAAAATATGGTGTAAAGTTGAGCATGGGCTAGGCAAGTGATGGAGCCCGCAGAGAGCGGAGGGCTAACCATGGTTAGAAAAACACTGACCACTGTGGTTAATTTTAATTCTTTGGTTGCCGATAATGCTCGTCCCTTGTAGCTTTTGCTATAAATTAGGATCAACAGACACGGACGGAGATGTGAGCATATATAGCAACCAGCCGTATCAAAACCAAACACATATTTGCATATATACCGCATGAATCTCTTGTGCAGCACTTATTTTTTTCATGTTATATATGTTTATATATGCACATATATATATATATATACACTCTTGTCCGTTGTATCCTGAAAACCTTCAAAACTCGTAGCCAGGCTCACTTTGTTGTAAGTTTCTCTCTCTTTCTCGGCCCCTAACGTACAAGATTTCTCTTTGGATTCTTGTTATAAGTGATTTTTGTTACTGGGTTGTTGGGGATTGCCAAGAAGAGTGATAGATCTCATCTGGGTTGTTAATTGATGCCATTTTAGATTATTTTTTTGGGTTGATAAATGTGTTCTTTGTGAGAAATACGTTGTTGGGTTTATCTTCATTTTAGAGTTTAGTTCTTTATTCCCTTAAAAAAAAAAAAAGAGACTTTGGTTCTTAATTATTATCTTCATCATCATCTTTGATTGATATATTCATATGATTCTGAATTTTGGTATTCTGTTCTGCGCATTTGGGCATTTATGTTAGATCTTGATTTTACTTTCTTTCTCATAACAATTCAATTTTGGCATTGATCTCCTCTGTCTTTTGGAATTATGTAGTGAAATGAGAATGTAACCGAGGGGTTTTTCTTTTATCATTATCATTATTAATTGGGTTTTTGGATCCTTTGTTGTTTGTTTCTACATGCCATTTTTGATAAATGTGTTGGGGTTTGTGGGAATTTGCTTTGGCCGTTTAAAGTTGCAGCCTATCTAGGCATGTATAGCCTCTTGCCCAAAATTCCTCCTTAGGAGACAGGTTCTTAAAGAGAAAAGTGAAAGTAGAGGGATGGGTGGAAAAAAAAGGAAAAAAGTACACCTTTTCCTTTCTTTTTTTAACCTTTTTTTTTCACCCTCTCTGCTTGTGATTACATGGAAGTTCAAGCCCTCAACCCTTTTCCTTCGCTTTGTGCCTATTTTATGTCTCAGAATATGTAATTTGGTGTAAACCATAAATTTAGTTTTAAATAATATAAAATTTTTACATATTAAAGTAAAAAGAAAAAAATTTCTATAATATAAAACTCTCATATGTTATAAAAAAACAGTTCTTATTAATAGTTCTAACCACTGGCCAAACACCCTATCCGTCTTTCTTTTTTTTTAGTGGTTCCTGTGCTTTTTCTAATCAAGCTGTATTTCAGGTCACGAGATAATATATCAAATACAAACTTAAAGCACTTCAACATTATTAGCCCCAACTGTTTTTGATCAACATTTGGGGTTACATCTACAAAGCTGCCCATCCTACAAGGGGCATTTTGAAAAATAACATTTGCGGGTTACTTCAACCCTTTTTTTTTTCTCCCGGGCAGCATGGGTCTCTCAAGTCTCCCAGCTCCATCTGAAGGAGTTTTATGTGTACTTTTGGTAAACACAGCCCTTTCCCTCTCCATTTTCAAAGGCATAGTTCGAACCATCCTTCACATAGTCGGCATCCGTCTCTCATCGTCGCCGGCATCTGCGTCGTCATCATCCCCAACCCTGACCTCATCAGAAGATTACGCCGAAAACCGCACAGAATCGCTAGAATTATTTCGCGATCCATGTTACACTTACATTGAGGAATTCCGCAGCCGAGTCCCCGCAATTCGATTTGACGGCATGTGTGGTTGCGAGGACGGAGGATATGAATGCTCAGTTTGTCTGAGCCAATTCAAGCCCGAATCCGAGATAAACCGCTTGTCTTGTGGCCATGTCTTTCACAAAGTTTGCTTGGAGAAGTGGTTGGATTATTGGAATGTCACATGCCCCCTTTGCAGGACTCCTTTGTTGCCTGAAGAAGATATTCCCTGCTTTTGGTGAGAACATATTTTAGTTTTTAAAAGCAAATGTCAAGTCTAGAAAAAAAAAAAAAAAAAAAAAAAAAAAAGGTTATAAATCAATGTACAGCTAATGTGTAGAGGTTTTTTAGAAGAATGCCTCGGCTGGCCATAGTGGTGTATACCTTATATGTGTATATGATGTGTGAGTTTAAAAATCTTGACTTGTTTTATGGCTCTTAGAAACCAATAAAATTTTATTGTATATGTTCTTGAAAATTACCAGTTTTTAAGTTTTTATATGCATCCACTCCATCTTTGGTTCTTTCTATCCTTGAGCTTAGTTTGCCGCCGTGGTTCATCCGAGTTATGCCCAAGATCTTGTGTGGTAAGAGGAAAAGTGGAAGGAAGGTATTAATGGAAGAATTTTGATTCCCATGGTTGTTTGGAGGGAGAGGAAAGAGAAGTGATTGGTTAATCCTTCAGTGAACCTAAATTTGAATCTCTTAATATGGATAGATAAGAGAATTCATACCAAATACTGTAAGAAAAATGGTCCACTTTTTTTTTTTTTTTTTTTTAATTTTCCTCACTTGGGATTGATAGAAAAATTTTCCATTTCAGGAAACATAAAGACTGTTTGGTTTTGTTTTTGAGTTTTTTTTTTTCTCTATTTTAAAAAGCACAAAAAATGAAAATGGATTTTTAAAATGTGTTTTGGTTAAAATTTGGTCCAAAAACAAAACATAACAATATTAAAATCGCCCCAAAAAACAAGATTGAAAATAAAAGAACGTATTTTCACTCATTTTTGCCCCTACTCTCCCACTTCCTCTTCTCTCTCTCAAATCCATGACCCCTTGCCATCCCTACGACCACTCCTCTTAGACCCAATGTGTTTGGTACGATGGAAAAAGTAGGTTATAAACTAAGTGTGCGTTTACCAAACCATAAAAAAATTGTAATGGAGAAGATAATAGGATTGGAAAAGAAAGTAAAGTAATAGGAATAAGAATCATTTGTTTTTTTTTTCTTGTGTTTATTTATCTATTTGATGGTGCAATATGTAATTTTATAAGTACACGAATTGTAACAAGTAATACAGTGATAAGAAAATACTGTTCCTAGAAGGATCACATTTAATTAGTTAAATACTTAAATTGGTTAACTCTAAAATTATTTGAACAATTAAATATAGAATAGAAAATAATAAAACAAAATATAAACGAGAACTCAAATATATAAAATACTACTTAAATAAATAAAAGGCTAAAGCATCCGATGTCACCAAAACTAATC
This sequence comes from Artocarpus heterophyllus, assembly GCA_025403435.1. Classification (NCBI taxonomy): domain Eukaryota; kingdom Viridiplantae; phylum Streptophyta; class Magnoliopsida; order Rosales; family Moraceae; genus Artocarpus; species Artocarpus heterophyllus. Next base: position 21,045,240 of record CM046348.1, on the reverse strand, counting down.
TAATTTATTATTCTTACAAACATCACTTATTATTCATGTATTATAACGAGAAGCCTTAAATTATTTAATGTTACTTATGAGGATGATACTAAAAAAATCTCTACCATGTAACTAACTATCGCGCGATGTGAATTTCGCCACCCTAAAAACTTATTATGATCATAGTTTTTTCAATTGTTCAAGCAAATCATACTACTACCACACGATGTTACATGCATCTTACGATTAATTTTATTAGATTTTTCTCTTTTTTTGCTTTCATTTTAGGTCTTCAAAACAATTCAATGATTGGGCATATAGTCAAACGCATAAGAATAGTAAAGTTAATAATAATCATGAATAAAAAGCTGTTAGAGAAAGTTAATTCTTTGAAAGAACACAAATTGGAATTCAAACATTCATCGTCTTAGCTACACTTATAGCCCTAGAAAAATTAGTTCATAATTGTAAACATAAAAATCATCATAAACATATTATCCATATTCAATTATAAAACTAATTTAAAAAGAATGAGAAAGTAGAAGAAGGAGAAATCTTGAAGTGATTTCTCTTGATCCTACTTCAATCTCCTCTCTTAAAGTTTCATAATTGAAAACATAAAAATCATTGTAAACATATTATCCATATTCAACTATAAAACTAATTTAAAAAGAATGAGAAAGTAGGGCTGTATAAAAACCGCCCCGCACCCGTCAACCGTCCGCGCCCGCCCATCTCGAAAAAAGTGGGTTTACGTTAGCAACTTACTGACGGGCGGGTTCAACCCGCCCACCAATATATTCAGGTGGGTGGGTGGGTTTGGTTTTAAGTTTTTGAGGACGGGTTCAACCAGCACCCGCCCGTCGATATATTTAAAAAAAAAAAAACTTATCATTTGTTTGATTTTGTTCTTATTTTAGAGATGATTGAACAATCCAACACTTCAAGCACCGGCTCGGCTGCCTCTTGATATATTAGAAACTGAAAATTCTCCTATTATTTTGTGAGGTGATCAAAATTCAAATCAAGTAAGTTAGTAGAGAAAGCCCTAAAAAGAAAAAGAACACTTGACTTTGTTCATCATTTCATTTGTAGCATTCTATTATTTTCGAACTCAGTGAATAGGCTTTAATATTTATGGTCCTTTTGACTTTGTTCATCACTTCATCTGTAGTTGATGTTTCTTGTTGCAGTGAATGATTATGTTTCTTAATTTGTACCTTTGAATATGGTCACTATCTTTAGGCATCAAACTTGCTTGTTGTTGAAAATGCTTTATGTATTATCATTTTATATTTTCTACAAATTTTCTTCACTTTTTGAAAAAAAAGGTCCAAAAAATTACATTAGACAATAGAATAAGTCTAAACCACCTCAACCCGCTCGCACCCGCCCGCAACCATCCAAAACCAAACCGAAACCACCCGTCATGTGGTGGGCGGTTTACGGGTTGGTTAATCGCCAACTTGTCATTCAAAAAAACTGCACCTCACCCGTCTAAAAACCGTCAAACCGTCCACCGTTTATCCCTATAAGAAAGTAGGAGGACGAGAAATCATGAAGTGATTTCTCTTTATCCCACTTCAATCTCCTCTCTCAAAGGGCGATAAAGAGGTCTCTAAAAAGTCCTCCAAAAGTCTCTCAATCTCTCAAAGTGTGTCAAAAAAGTCTCCAAAAGTCCTCCAAAAGTCTCTCAATTGAGCCCCAAAAGGTCTATTTATTGGTTTGAGTAAATTAAAAGCTTGTTTGTACATCGTATTATAATATAATATAATATAATGTGATGTGATGTTCAAACATGTCCTTAAGTAAAATTTAGAATATTTTTTTGGAGTTTCCCACTCGCGTTTGGGTGCGGCAGCAACAATGTTTGGTTGCCATGACGCCGGGTTTTCCCTATTCAGCAAAGCCAACTTCTTTTCTTTATTTTTTCCTTTTCTTTTCCGCTGATCCATGCTAGCAAAGGAAAGTACTCAGCTCATTTGAAGCACTAATTCAATAGGCCACGTAGCGAAAATTGATTGGCGAAGGGGGATGAGTGGGACCGTGATAGGCAAGAATTGGGCCAAACACTCGGGCGCACGAGAGCTCCACCCAGCGTGCAACAGCTGATCCGGCTTCTGGGGTTAATGCGCCGACGCATGGGGCCCGCATTTTGACTCACGGGCCTCATCTTGGCGTCGTCCTCTGGGACACGTTCTGGATGGCTTGCAGGCTGAGATCAACGGCGGAGATCGCGTGTGCTGACTTCCAAGCTCCTGTGTGCGTTGTGGTCTCTTAGGCCAAATTATTTTGAATTTTTCTTCACTTTGTTGGTCACGTTTTGGCTCTAAATTTTCATGCTTGTCCACAAATTAGGGAAAATAAAGAAAAAGGACGCTAAAACTAAAATTAAATTAAATTAAATTAAGTTGAAACAAATAAAATCTAATTAAACACAATGAAATTAAAATAACTTTATTTTATAGAGTTATCATGCAATAATGAAAAGAAATTCCATTCTCTTTTTAGTATTTATTCGATTAGAAATAATGATTTCACACAACGTAATTATTAAAATATTATTTTTTTACAACTAATTAACTATTGATTAATAATAACATTTAAATCTGGACATTTATATAACTTTAGCATCCAGTCTTTTTGATAAAGCAATACTTAAAGGGATGTGAGGATGAACATTTTCTTTCCTTATTCCCTATATTGTGTTATTTCATTATTGATTTGTAAGTAAATACATTATTAAAAGGAAAACGAAATCACTCCTTAAAACATCTCCAACATAATGCTAAATTCATATGTCAATAGTAAATTTAGCATTTCAGTGTAAAAAAAACTATCGAGTGCAATGCTATTTTTGTGCTAAATTTGTCATATGTTAAACTTTATTGTAAATTTGTCACCAAATTTAGCATATGATTCTTATTGATTGATAGATTGACTTTTTTGTTATAATAATAAAAACATTATCACTTTTTAATTAATTTAATATTCAAAGTTTACTTTTACAAGTTTTAAGATTTAATAATTATGACAAAAGATAAATATAAAATTTCAAATAGCATTATGTATTTGAGTACAAAATAAAACACATTAAATATGTTCTTTTCACGCTTGTTAAAGACAAATATAAAATTGATGTTAACATTTATATTGAATATGGTCTTACTTTTCTTTTCCTCTAGATGGATGTGGAATTTCAAATCCTAGAACATCCTCAATTTTAGTTACTTCTATTATACTGATGTTAGAAGAAAGAATTTTTGCTAAACACCAAGAGAAATGTCATCCCACTCTTCATTTTCTTCACTCAGATCATATACTTTTCTTTTTCCTATTTTCTTTCCATCGTACCAAACAGAGCCTGTCAAAGCTTGAATAATTGCATGGTTGTAATTTTGTGGAGGCTTGAGTATGTGTAATTGGCACTATTTGGAGGTCCCCAATGGGTTATTCGGTAATTGGGGTGTACCTAATCTTCAATTTTGATGACCTTACTTCTTCTAGTAAATGCACTTGTGATAGTGTCAAAGTATTTTTGATCCCTTTTTTTTGGTCGTTAAGCTGTAAGTCAAATTATTTTAGTTGGTTTTGATAGATTTCTTACCTTCCATTCTTGGTCACCAAACAAATCTAAATAAAAATTAGCTGGTGTCCACTTTAAACAAACCAATTGCCATAGGCCTACACAGAAATGTAGGCACTCGATGGCAACGTTTTCTGGGTGGTCCATGGTCTTTCTTTGTAGTTGTTGAGTTATTAATGCATTTTCTTTCTTGACTTTTCGGAGAAAAAGGGGGAAAAAGAAGCAGCAGGAGCAGGAGGAGGAGGAGGAGGAGGAGGAGGAGAAGATGAGTAACACATTTCTCTTCTTGCATTATCGATAGGGTGTTTGAAAAGGTGGTGGGAATCAGTGATAGGAACCACTTTTATTGTAACATGTAAGAGCTTTATACTGTTTATAACTAAGATTGTGGTGAGAACTAAGTGGTTCCCACCACCACTGCCAAACACCCCATAACTAATATAGCCAGTAAAGTAAACAAAACTCAGCTGTATATAATTTTGGTCATCATGCTTAATGGTTTTCTTTGTTTTCTTTAACTGCCATTTCTATCTTGATGATAAACTAGAGAGAGAATATACCTAAATTTGATCAGATAGGTAAAGACTAGTCTTTGATGGATGAAGCTTAGTTAAATGTATGTGAGTTGAAAGATAGTTACACTATTCAGCGCCCAAAAAAAAAAAAAAAGAATCAAAGAAAGGATAAGGAGGGGAGGGGAGGGGAGGGGAGGGGAGAGGGGGCGGTGACTTTCACAGCTGGTAGAGTGATGGAATTAAAGGGGAAGGACGGATTTAAGGGGAGATACCCACCGAGCGAACCACCTAATGGTGGTGGTTCGGCTTATCCAACTGATTGCATTAACCATGGCCTCGACTATTTTTGAGGCATTTTGAAAAGTAATTTTAAAAAAAATGATTATAGGTAAATGATCTTTTTTTTTTTTTTTAGTTTTTTGACTAAAAAAACATATTTTTTAGACATGAAAATTGTTTCAGTTTTTTTTCTTTTCATTCTATTGAGGTTCATCTCCTCGTTACAGTTATTTTTGTTTTTTTAAAAAAAAAACTGAAACAGTTTACTTATCTAAAAAAATATATTTTTTTTATGTGAAAATAAAATATCGTTTCTTTAATTATGAATTTTTTTTGCCCTTTTTTAAAATTCTTCCACTATTTTTTTCTGACCAGTTTCGATTAGTGCCAATCAGTTGTCGGTCAATTTTGGGCTTTTTAGCAGCCGTATTTCCTCTTCCTTTATCCTTTATAAAAGTCTGTATGATGAAATAAACTTAAAAAATGATTATTTACACAAATAACCTTCGACAAGTACATATTGTTTTCAATTTGACCCATCACTTTGAGTTTTAAATGTCTAGCTATTCCAAGATTTATGAAACATACAGTTTTGATCCTTTTTTATAAGTAGACTATCTATTTTTTGAGACAGTGTAGTATGAGAATAGCTTGTAAGGATTATAAGAGAGACAAATACAATTTTACATGTCAATTTCTAACCCGTTGAAGGACTAGAAATAATAACTACAAATATAAGGAAAAAAGATGCAAAAAAGGAAAAAAAATGTTTAGTCAAAACTACTTTTACCCCTCTGACTATATAAATGCCTAAATATTCCTTTTGACTACAAAATCAGTAGCAAAAACCTCCAAAGCAATTAATTTTTTAAAATACCAATACTACCCTTACCACTTTATATCAAAAAAATACTTAAATATTAATTAGTCAAAATTTAACAAGATAAATTTCAAAAAAAAAAAAAACAAAAAGGACAAAAACCCAAAACACCCTTTTCCCAGACAAAATACCACTTTTATCATTTTTATTATACAAATGTTTGAAAAATCCTTTATGTTCCTACAAAATACTATGATTATTGCTCGTGTTTTTAAAGATGTTTTAAGAATATCTCCTTGCCCACCTTTGACTGGTTAAATTTCTAAAAAAACTTAAACACCCTCAATAATCTGCAAGTAAAAATAACTAAAACATGCTTTAAGTTAAGGCCAAATATCATATTTGCCTCCTTTTTTACACAATTATGTAGATTATACTTCATGTTTTACAAATCAACGCCAAATACACATAAAGGGATTAAAATTTTTCAAAACCCTCTCCATTCTATATTAAATGTTTATAACTTCAACTAGCAGAAAGATTAAGTAAACTTTAAACTTTAAAAAAAAAAAACCACAAGATAAAAAAAAGAAAAGAAAAGAACTGATAGTAAATGAATAAGTTTTGGACGGGCTCATCATCTTCATAGCGCCTCTATGGATTGTAGTTTCAGTTGCGTTTTTGTTAGTTGAGCATGGTGTAGGTTTGTAAACCAAAATAGCAAAAACAGTGGAAACGGTAGAACCGTGCATAACGAAAAATTTTCATAAAGACTTTAACCATATTCTATAGCTATATTAATTCATATTAAGTTAATATACAAAAGAACAAGATTTTATCGTTGTCTGATGAGGTTAATAACTTGATCACTTGGAAATTTTTTCTTTATTGATTTCATAACTCTGTCACGTTTAGTCTTTAGATTGTATGAACAGATGTCATAGTTTTAAGACCTTGTTACGTTCTTAATACATGACAGAGCAATGGGTGGCTATACAGAACACTTGTCTAGGAATTCTTTCTCTAAAACTAAGTAGAAGAATTAGAAAATAGAAAGACTCTCTAGTAACACTTATTTATAAAAGCATAGGATGAGTTCTTTCCTAATTCAAATTTATTTAAAATTAATTAAATAAAAAGCAAAACTTTTCCTTTCTTTGCACTGTGGTTGGGCACCACCAACAGAGATTTCCCCATGTGTTTGACCCCAATCCTAATATGGTGGGGGAAATGAAACTACTTGTTGTCCAATTTTGTTTTGTTTTTAAAATTCAATTACCCATTTTAGAAAAATCCTATTTTTCAAAATAAGAAACTTTTTGAAATTTTTAAAATAGGAAACTTAGAGAATAAGTCAGCACTACACCAGGACACTTTCCTTGTGTATGGCACTATCTACACTGAGTCCCACCACATTGTGTCATTATCTAAATAATCACATTATTTAATTCCAAAGTGTTCTTAATAATTAATAATTCGTATACCATTAATCCATACAAAATTATGGAGATGACATGGGGAACAATAGACTTATAATTCCAAGCTCTAATAAAATTAATAATTAATTTATTAAAATTTTATTAATTCCAAAGTTACACTACTAAAAACTTGAAATTGCACTCTTTAAATTATAAATATTATTTATTTAAAGAATTGAAACATTTGTTGATATAAGGATCACCTATAGTTTAATCCTCTATAAATAGTTCATAATTAGAGCTAGAACAATTTTCCGTTAACCTCTCTAGTTATCTCTTTCTCCTTAATTGTGATAGCTTGTGGCGAGAGGTTAAGAGTTAGAACATGATTAAAATAAAATTAAGTGAACCATTTAGCTTAAACCGAAAATTTGAGTTTAACCAAAATAAGTATTTCGAATACAAACTCTAGAGTTTTTGAAAGTTTAAATTTTGTAATAGTCCATCAAATTACAACCTTTTGCCTAAATATGATACAAGGATAGCATCAGCTAATACAGTCTTTATACTTGCACAATTAAATTAAGATGGAAATAACGTACTCACTATAAACCACATGGGAAAATCCATTGCGTGCCACAACTTAATACTATATCAAAAGCGACATGGGACCTGCACTGACAGCTTGTCATTACTATCTTGAGACTAACCTAATAGTTCATGGAAGAGGGTTAAGTAAAATAAAGAAAAATGAGTGGAAGGCTCAGTAAGAGATAATTTTGAATATAACAGTGCAATATTTTAGTCACAAGATTAAAAAGTCAAAGAATAAATAAATAGAATTTAAATAACAATCTTTCACAAATCCATATTTTCGTAAACCAACAATATACTATATATATGCAAACATAATGCTTATGGTACTTCAGCGAATCACCCACACTACGGAATACCCCAATCAAGGTGTAAGATGTTGGAAAAATCAATTGGGTGACACATTAGAATTCTAAATATTTTTATTCAATCACCAGGAAAACTAACTCATGATAGTATAACAATAAATTAAATCTAATTTAAAGTATCATTTGAAGACTAAAAACAACACTTCTAATCGAACATCAAGAACAAATCTCTACTGCGAGATCTTCAATGTTATTCTCTGCTTCCAAAATAATTGTGTGGGTGGGCATAACTCAACAAATCTCTACCACACCAACACTCCTTTTGACAACTCAAGTGTTGAGGAACTAGGATTACTAAAAATGAGCAATCTAAGCTCTACTCTCTAATTTACACTTAGGTAGTTTAAGAATAAATGAAGATCCAAGGCCTCTATTTATAGAAGTAGGAGAGAGAGCCAAAAGTCTATCAGGATAAGAAGAGAATGTTATCTCTTCTCCCCTAGGAGTTGGCACCACCTGTAGGAGAGTTATCTCCAAAAATTCAACCAATCATAGTGTAGGGATTTGTGATTATCTGCATCATCCAAGATAATTTCAATTCAAACAATTTTAATTAAAATTAGAATTCCACTATTTATAACAATATAATTTAAATAATTGTAAATAATTATCCATCATCCATAATTCAAATTTAACTAGGATTTTACTTAATTATTCAAATACCAAATTGAAATAATTAATTATTCAAAATCTCAATTACCAATTTAAACAATTATTTTCTAGAATTAATTAAATAATTAATTCATTAGAAATTAACAGATAGTGGTGCCATCCACAATGTGCCCTACGCCCACTATCAGTCCAATTCTAGACTATGGCCCTCGTGTCCCATTAGGCCTAGTGGCCTGCCTCGTGTATACTTCTATTTTACCCATAATAACAAATGTTTTCCCGATATATCATAGAGGAGTTAGTAAGCTAGTATTAGGACCCGATAGACATATATTATGAAGCTTCAATAAAAATAGATAAATTAATCCCTGATTAATTATCTATTTAATTAATGTCACTCCACTATAGACCTAAAACTGCACTCTTGATAATATTTGTATTACGAGACTCTTAAAATATAAGTCTTGCCCATGATCTCCCATATTATGTGTAACCCCATAGATTATCCATAATCGTATTAAGGACTTAGTTTTATTTTACCTTCTAATTATTTCATCTCAAAGTTTTCACCATTAGAAAATTCTCCTTTTGTAACACATATAAACAGAATATCATTCAGTTACCATATGTATTCAGATGACTGAGGCCTTGTTTTATTTTCCAAAATCCGAATAATACCTTTGAAAGAATAATATTGACTCTTTGTTAGAGAGCTATGGATTCTGGGTTTGTGGATTATGCTCCTATCGAATATAGGTTGCGTTTCTAACATACTGATAATGGAGTCTTCGTTCATCAGAACTACTGCATTTGGTGTATCAAAAGATAGAAGCTGTAAACATGGAGTCATGAAGCCACTTCAGGATTACAATGACATATAAATGATTATCAAAGAAATTGATTTAAGTGAAATGAAATTATTATTAAATCAATTCAACTTTAGGTCTAGCTAGTATGCGACCACTATTGGGTCTACCACACCAATTTGTCTAACATAGAGTCATTCCACTTTGACAGCCAAGATTAACTACCTCATCAATTAGACGTAGATCTCCATTATAATCTTATTATAAATAAAGTACCCAGTCTTATCCATAGACTACAGATTATGCAATTTAGACTATTAATCTCCAAATCGGATATATCCGGATATAAACTCCTTATATACCCAATTTCAAGATTTGGTTATAATAATCATGAATCATATGCTTGCTAAAATATACGATCATTAATATTAAAGTAATATAAGGACCATTATTAATACATGAAATATTCACATTATTATTTATTTCACCAAAAATGTCATAAATACAATTGAAGTATTTATTTCTTAAAACACCAATTGTAAAAATCTTCCTCTTGCAGTGACGGGCGCACGTGGAGGCTAATGGGTGCACTGACTTTTTAAATTTCTCTTATTTTTATACTAACATTGGAGAAGGTGCCCCCATAGGTTAAAGAATTTTTCCCTTTGGTGCTAGTATATGAGCTTCTAAAGCCTTCTTTTTTCTTGTGAGTATTCAGTTTGGCCAAAAAAAAAAATAGAAATGGGCCTCATTTTCGCCCTTAAAAACCGATTATATAATTTGGGCTGTTTGGTATTGTTTTTAAAATATGTGAAAATGTTTTTATTTTAGAAAATAGAAATTTTTTAGGAATTGTGTTGAGAGTGTTTTTAAAATTTTTGCCTCGAAAAACGAGCGAAAACATTTTCAAAAATTTTAAGAACAAAAACAAACGGGCAATTTTTTTAACTTGTTTTTTCAAATTAGATGACATCATCCATTTATATATACTAATTATGTAAGTAACGGTTATATTATCTTTTCATTAAAAAAATATTTAACTTACCTGCCTCATTTCAATCCCTCTCCTTTTCTCTTTTCTTTTTTTAAAAAAAAAATTCAATGACATCATCCATTTATCCATTTATTTTATTGTGAAATACCCTTCTCTCTTTATATATATATATATATATATATATATATATATATATTATTTAGTTTTATTAAAAATTATGTACAATAGTTGTATTAATTAAAAAAGGTATTTAGCAAAATTAGTTCTAACTAAAATTTTTGTTTGCTACAGTATAAAACTCTCACATCTACAATTTTTAGTTCAAAAGTTTTAGTTCTAGTTATACTTCCCAAACACCCTATAATTCTTCAAATCTGTATCGAAAAGTCAGATAAAATTATAAAGAAAAAATAAGAATCACAAATATTTTAAAAAATGAACATAATAATGTGAAATAAAAAGGTGAAAATCAACACAAAGCAATTATGCAATGATGAATCAATAAAATTTTATTACTAGTTGTATTAAAGAACATATTTTTTTTCATAATTTAGCATATAATTCTTTTCTGTATTTGTGCCCCATTGGAATAAAATCTTGGATCTGTCATCGCCAACTTACCCTAAGCTAGTAAATGTGACATATTGCGCATCCCTTTACCTTCCATAAAACCCTTGTCCACAAAGGTCATAGTAAAAGGATAAGCAAGGTTGTCCTTGGACACTAATTAGGAAAACCATCACATTCTCACTCTATAAAGCTCCTAACGATATGATACATCTTATCAATATGTTTACTCCTCTTGTGGTGTCTTGAATCTTTGGTGTTATTTATAGTTATAGTATTCTACAATATAAAACTATAGATTTATCCATATCAGGGACTATCTCAATATTTCCATAGAAATTTCTCAGGCCACATCATTTCCTTAGATGCCTCAGTGGAAACCACACATTTGGCCTCCATAGTAGAATCATCAATTTAAGATTGTTTGGTGATACGCCTACTATGGCTCCATCTTGTAGAGTAAAATAGACCCTAAAGTCGATTCCCTCAAATCCTTTCTGATTGAAAGTCAAAATCCATGTACTCTATAGGCATTAGGTCCTCTCCAGAATACACTAGCAATAATTCCTCATTCTCATAAGATACTTAAGTTATATATTTGACTGCCTACTAATATTTTGGCTTAGGATTCGACTAATATCAACTTACTATCTTGATCGTGTAACAAATAGTCAGTCTTGTGCAAAACATAACATATATGAGACTCACATTGTCAAATCATAAGGAATCTTTCCATGTATTCTTTTTCTTCAGATGTCTGAAAATAATCATCTCTCAAAAGAATAATTCCATGCTAAATGGTTTAAGAACCTTTCTTGAAATTCTGTATTTCAAATCTCTCTAAAAACTTTATCTATGTATATGATATTGGATTGAGGCTATCATTTTATTCTTACTGTTGCAAAACAGTTGAAACCCAAGAACATAATTAGTTTTTTCTAAAACTTATATGACACTCACATTGCCAAATCATAAGGAATCTTTCTATATATTCTCTTTCTTCTGATATTTAAAAATAATCATCTCTAAAAAGAATGATTCCATATTGAATAGGTTAAGAACCTTTCTTAGAATCCCGCATTTCAAATATCTCTAAAATTTTTTTCTATTTACATGGTTTTGGAATAAGGCTATCGTTTTATTCTTACTGTTGCAAAACAGTTGAAAGCCAAGAACATAATTAGTTTCTTCTAAAACTTTTTAAGTCAAGTTGTTTGGATAACCAACTTTGACCAATGACATTGTTCCTATTTCATTACTAATGATTATAATGTTATTCACATGGAGCACCAAAAAAAACCACCTTCTTATCCTTAATACATTTATAAACGCATATGTTGTGTTGCCTAAAATGTTTCTTTAAATGTGGATATTTGTAGTATAGAAAGGTTGTCGTGTCTATAAGAATGTGGGTTTTTGAATGATTGAATATTTAATAGTTGAAAAAGGCAAAGGTGATTTTAATGATATTTTAAAAGAAAAAATATTTTTAATAATTTTAAATCAGATTTTAAATCATGAATTTGAAACGGTGAAAATTTAAGAATCCCTTATATGTTTCATAACTGATATGGAATTTTAACTTTAAATACCTATTTATCTAAAACATTTAATTTATTATATTTTTTTCTTATTAATTGCGAGTATTTTTACTAATTCTATAAGTTAACCTAAAGCGATAATATAGCAAGCTATAATCCAGTAAAGATTTTCCTATAAAAAGTAGTAAAATAATCATCTCTCACTAATGATTTGATGCACTGATTATGAAAATTATAACTGCTATCACTACAATTATAATTAACATAATTTTGAGATAGAAAAGATAATAACAAAATAAAATTATTATATTTTAATGGAATAAATTTTTACGTTAATTTCAGTAGCACCTTGTCTTATTAAATGGTTTAAGAATATGCCATGTCATTTTCTATCGACAATAAATCAAGCATTACCATGTATTTACTGTGTCAGCTCATGTCTATAATGCAGCAAAAATTCAACTTAATAAACATGCATAATTTTAGTATTATTAATATCAATTATACAATACAATTAAATTAAATAAAGAAAGCATGATTGAATTTATGCAATAATTGGACAACATAACAACATTGACAATAATTATAAAAGACTTGAAAAATATAATTTATTCCATAAAAATTTAAACTTTCAAAGCATATATAGAGTTAAAATCCATACTGAAATGCTATGTATACAAGATTATATTTCTACAGCGTCAGACTTTTTACACTAATTTAGGTATTATTTTATTATTTTGAATGAGTCGAAGGCATACCCTAACAAAATCTCCTTCCAAAAAGGGATACTACTGAGCTTCTAGCTTAGTAGTTGAAAGACTGAAAACTGGCCAAAAGGCCGTAGGATTGATTTGGCCTTTTGGCCATGGGATTGATTTGGCCAAGAAAGCCGTGTGTGTTCTCAAAGGCTGAAGAGGGGGCATATATAGGTTTTTTAAAAAAACTATTCATATTTTTTATTAATATTTTATTATTATATTTATTTATTTTATTATTTTTTATTTATTTTTTTATTTTTTTATTCAGCCGCCCCCCACTGATTAGCAAAATAGTTGATTATTGATTTTTTTTTATTTTCTTTCTCCGTGTTTTTGCTGGAGAATTTGCAAGTTGGGCTTCATGATCAGGTGTGACGCAGGTACGGGACAGACAAACATGGGCTACTGATCTCAGACCGCAGACTGAAGCTGCTATACAGATTGAGTTAATGCGAACAGAAGTGAACGGGTTTTTTCCAATCGCTGGATTAGTCAAAGTACTTTGATCGAACGGCATCCAAGACACGCGCACGTGGGGAAGACCGCATCGAATCTGAAGGTTGGTCTGAGATATCCTCGACAAGCCAGCAACACGCGGATGATCCGGATCATTTCAGCGGCGCGATCGGACAGTCCTAGTGCTGCCACTTGTCAATTCTTTTTAATTTTGAATCTTTTTCATTTCTTATGCATTTGAGGTCTATTTTTACCCTTTTTGTGCTGTTTTGCTATGTTTTTCCTTTAGATTTTAAATGTAAAATTAATAAACACACTAAAATTAATTGTTTTACAAACCAAATATTTACAATAATTATTAAAAATATTTATTTTACAATAAACAGACAAATAATTACAAACTTTTAAAATTCTAGTCTCTTTTGGGTTGACACATATATGATTTTTAAGACTCAGAAATATTTTTAAAAATTACTTAAAGTACTACAAAACATATATACGAACTTAGATTCCGGCGTTTGTTTTCGACACCTCCCGCACCAATGCAAAGCTCTCGACGAGCTGAGTCCAACGAGGTGCCATGCCGCCTAAAACACCGCCGGAGTAAGTCACACATGCCGCCCGAAGTGGCGGTGAAACCCATTTTTTTCGACATGATTTCTCCACCGTCTGACCACCAATTGATGTGATCTTGGTGTCTATGGACTTAGCATGAGGAGAAGAACAAGATGGTACCACTCTCCCAACTCGATTTTAGCAAGAAAAGCTTCGACAAAATATCCCCTTTCTCATCCTCGGGCCGCCATCGGAGCCGCCTCCTCCGGTGATGGTATGGTGCACCGCTGCCACCTTTCGGTTCAGACTGCCACGAGGAGTAAAATCCCTCACTGAATTTCGTCGTTGAGCTATCGATCGTTAGAGAATGCCGAGGGCTGTTGCCGTCACCGTGGGCAAAACTGGGCTCTCCATTTCTGGTGGTTTTGTGCCAAATTGATGGCAAGAAGACACTCAGAGGATGGAGAGGAAGGAATTCAGCTCCTCAATTGCACGAAACGACTGCCGATCATCGGAGAACCAAGACCCACCGCCGCGGGGAGGTGAGGCCACCGTTCCATGCAATTTCGAGCAACCTCATGTTAGGGGAAATGCTCAGAGTGCAACGGGGAACAAAACCCCCAACTCAATTGCACGGAAGCTTCGCCAGAGATAGGAGATCGAAGTCTCCATTTTTGCTGCCAACTTTGAGCTTTGATCTGCATGGTTAGAGGCTAAATTAGGTGAAATTGATATCGCCATTGGACTCAAAAGGGTCAAATTAGGAGAGTTAGGCCCGAGCCTAGCCACCAACGGAGCTCGATTGACGCCGGTCAACGTCGGTCAACGGCCACTTTGAGATTTTATGATCCGAATCTTCGATCGACGATCCGAGACCTCCTCCTGACTCATTTTGATGCTTTGAATGCAATGTTGACCTCCGTTTGAGCTAATTCCACTCCGGTGAAATTATACAGTACTAACAGTACATAGATCGAGGCGATTCAAATTACAGTAACGGAGTCCAGAATGATGTTTTGAGCAATGTATGATATCTAGGAAGCATTCCTAGCCATTCATGGTTGCTCGAGGAGCACTGTAGAGGATGCTTTGTATACTGTAGATACAGCGAGGTACAACCAGACCCGCTTAGCTCGGAGTCCAAGTAAGTAGGAATCTCGCTTACAGTATGAATCATTTTAAAATAATTTTAGATGCTTTCATAAAAATTTATGAAAATACATGATCAGTGATTGTTACACTATTTTATGTGGGTTTTATAATGTTACAAGGTTGACGAAAAACCCATTAAGGGTAAAATCGTCATTATTAAGGAAAAGGTTAGAGTGGAGTCGAACACTCCGATTTAGCATAACGTTATTAGATGAAAAATGTTCCGTAATACATTAAGTAACGTAACCTTCATGTGAGACGAGAGAATTAATAATGAAAAGATAACCTTGGTAGGTTACAAAGTTAGTGAAAGACCGGTAGACCGATAGTATGCAAGTCAAGTTAAAAGGAAATGAATGTTTAATGTTTACGTTATATTATCAATTGAGTAGATTGATAAAAAAAAAGTTAATTGATAAGTCAGTTGTTATTTGATCAGGACACCGAAGCCGACCAATGGAAGGAAAAGGAACGAGATAGGAACGGAGAAGGGAACATTAGAGTAAAGTCCAAGTACGTTCAGACTTCATATACAACATGAAGTAAATAGTTTTTAAATGCTTACATATGCATTTGTAAATGAGTTTGCAATGGTTATGCAAGTTGTTTTTAAAGTATATTTGCATTTATTATGCAAAAAAAGTTATAAAGTACAAAATGAGATTTGCAATGAATTTGCAACTGTTACGTTTGAAGCCTATTTGCATACTGATATGCATGAATGTTATGAACTATGATTGGTGTGTGTATTATAAATGTGACATGACTTAAAGTATTATATGAATATAATATGAAATAGTTGCTATCCAAAGAAGAAAAATGTATAGCAACTCTACGATATGAAAGTATGAACGACAAGTGTATGTATGATATGAATGACATGAGTATGAGTAATATGTGAAAGTATGATATGAATGACATGTATATGTATGATATGCTTATGAATATGATATGTAAGTATGATACTTATACGAGCAAATGATATGGATATGAATGTTATGATTGATGCTTGTTATCTAGAGTATAACAAGATATAGTATATAAGTACAAAACCATGTAGTGTATAATGTACATGCACAATAAGGTCCATAAGAAACCCATTAAGGATATAACCTCCAATTTGCCTATAGGAAAATAAAAAACTACTATAAGACACCCTAGTTTTGATTAGAAATCGTGAGAATGATTTAGATAATCAAGTAGAATTTAGAAAATTTCTGATGACCAACAGAGAGGTCACAAGAGCAGAGCCAAAAGAGAGACTTTACAAATACAAAAAAGACAAGAGCTAATTTTTTCTTTTTTCGCACCCCAAGGAAAGGCTAGACATGTTCAAGAGAGATATGAAAAGTTAAGCTCTGTTATGACCCTTAGAAGTTTTCAGACAAGTACGTAAACATGTTTTAGATAATCATTATCACTAGTCTAGAACGACTAAATGATAAAAGACCTATAGACTGAACAATAAAAAGATGAACTTACTGGCCAGTTTTTATATGCCAGATTATGATCTAGATGCAAGTGTATAATCTAGATACGAAATAGGATTAGTATAAGTCCTGCATTTTGACAATGCATAATGTTTTATAATTTAAGTTATAAGTTTTATGAAGCATTTGTTATGTAATATGTTGCATTCGTATGCAATATGATTCAGAAAAACAAGTTATGATTTGCAATGTGTAATTGTGTTATATGTTGCATTTGCATACAATATGTTTTAGAAAAAAAAAACAAGTTATGATTTACAACGTGTGATTGCGTTATATGTTGCATTTTTATGCAATATGTTTCACAATAAGAGTTATGATTTGCAATATATGATTGTGTTATATGTTGCATTTGTATGCAACATGTTTCAGAAAAACAAGTTATGATTTACAATGTGTGTTTGCGTTATATGTTGCATTTGTATGCAATATGTTTCAGAATAAGAGTTATGATTTGCAATATTTGATTGCGTTATATGTTGCATTTGTATGCATTATGTTTCAGAATAAAAGTTATGATTTGCAATTTGTGATTGCGTTATATTTTACGTTTGTATGCAATATGTTTCAGAATAAGAGTTATGATTTGCAATATGTGATTGTGTTATATGTTACATTTGTATGCAATATGTTTCAGAAAAACAAGTTATGATTTACAATATGTGATTGCGTTATATGTTGCATTCGTATGCAATATATTTCAGAATACAAGTTATGATTTGCAAAATGTATTTGCGTTTCAAGTTGTATTTGTTATGCAATAGATTTTATAGTACAAGCTATGATTTGCAAGTGTGTTTGCATATGATGTGGAAGTGTGTTTGCATATGATGTGGTTGCATTTGATGTGCTCACTAAGGTTAATAAAAAGGTAACGTAAAGCTAAAAAGAAAGTATCATACTAGCCTCCTCGTTGTGAGGTAATAAAAGTAAAGTTAAAGTTTGACCTCCTAGATGTGAGATACACGACCTCAAAGTTTGATGGTCTTAAATCTTCCACAATGGAAGCATCATGTTTATGATCTTATGATTAAAGATGTTGGTACGAACACTAAAGGTTATAAGATAAAGAAAGTTAAGGAACAAAAGGTGAAAAGTTAAAGTCAGATAAGGAAAGTTAAAGTATAAGATAAGAAAAGATAAAGAACAAGGATAGAAAGTCAAAGTAAGAAAAAATGTTCATAAGATGCTCATAATCGAAAGTTCATAATTGACCATAAATAAAAACAAGCATTGTGATTGTACTTGATTTGCTTATTATGAAACATTTATATGCTATGAAAAACATTCTGAGGAATGTTTTATATTAAGTGTTTATGAAAACATAAATAACGTTTAGGAAAAGCAATCTGAGGATTGTTTTATGTTAAATATTTAATGAAAAGTGTTTACGAAAAATGTTACAGAAATGCTTCATGAAAACGTTGACGAGAAGCATTTTAGGAATATTTTATGAAAAATGTTTATGAAAATTTTTTATGATAAAAGTTTTAAGACAAAGGTTTATAAATGATGTTTTACAAAAAGCATTCTAAGGATTGCTACATGTTAAATGTTTTATAAAAAAAAAGCGTTTATGAGAAACGTGCTATAAAAGTTTTATGAAGGATGTTTACGAAAGCCGTTTTTAGAAATGTCTATGGAAAATATTGATGATATATGTTTTAAGAGAAAGGCTTTCATGAGAAAAGTTTTTAAAGCATGTTTCAAAAGATTTGTGAGAACTTGTTTGAACTTACTGAGCGAAAGCTCATTAAAAGTTTCTTCATGATGTAGGTAGTTTTATGGGCGACCAGTAGGACCCGTTAGAAGAGCTAGGTGCTGTGGAGGACGGATGCAAGAATTTGGGTACGGATACCACTACAGTAAGTTTTTGCTGTTCAAAAGAAATATCTTCCACAATTTAATATAGTGTTTTCAAAGTTTTAAGAAAATCAGAGTTTGAAGAAATGTTTTCAAAGTTTTAAGATACAATTTACGAACTGTTTAATACAATTATAAAGTTAAGTTTTAAGTTTTGCTTTAGTAAATGTTTCTTATTAAGTTTTAAGAAACGATTTGAAATAGTTTTAAAATTAAGTGTTGAGCGAGGTCTCAACTTAAATGGCGACAGAGGTCGCAACAGTTTTAAGTACATTTGTTTAAAAAAAATTATTTCAGTATTTTTCTTACTAAGTAAGTAAGATTACTATTCAAGAAACGATGTTTAAGAAAGTAAAGTGACTGTCCGAAAGGACGGATCGTCACAAATAAAACACATAAAAACTTTAAGTGTCTTCGATACTAAAAGGAGTTTCTAGCAGGTTAGAAAGCATTATGTAGGTTTTAATCTTAATCTAAATAATATGTTTGGCAAGATACTACCCTTGACTAATTCTAAGGTAATAGTAATGTACCATATGTATGTTTGTTGGTCTCTTTCTACTTAAATTAGATATTGTTGGTTTATCAAACTTAATGAGTAGTCTTCATGGATTTGTATTGTCATCTCAATATTAACTTGTGGTAGAGAATACATAAGTATATCGAAAAACCATCATGGTTTTGTGCTTTTGAACTCGAACCCATTTGAATACTACAAGGAATATTATAACCATAAAACTTTGGTTAGTTCCTAAGCTCATAGAGTCAAAACTCAAGACAACTGAATCCTCATCAGTTTGATTCATTTGAGTCACACTATGTTTTTTTTATGTTGTTTTCTGGTTACCCTAATATCCTCATAGGTTGCCTTACAACCATGATCTTTGTCTTGTGTGGCATACTTAAAATCTTCTTCTTTAGTGAATGAACTCAAAGTTATTTGATTTGATGTTGTGAAATTCTAAACTATTCATTTAAAAAGTAAAAATTATTTAAAGACAAAATAAGTCTCAATAAATACTTTTTTTTAGATTGAAAATATTAGTCCCATTTTATTAAAAAATAACAAAAAAAAGTCCTACAAACTTTATTTTTTACCAAAAAGAAATTTTTTCCCGTGTTTTTGGGCATTATGTGGATATTTATAGAAAGAAAAATTCTTAGGAGCATCACCAGTACTAAGCACCATAAATAATAAGAGATGTGCCCCACTTATAGGTCCCACGTTAGGGGACCCACCTTCTATTAGTGGATGGTGCTCAGTACCATCGGTGCTTTATAGCAATACTCTTCTAGAAATATCCTAGATATTCATGGATATACACCAACATTGGGGATATTTATCGATATTGCGGATTCTCTACAAACATCCAGGAAGAGAAGTCCCTCCTCCTCCAATATCCATGTCAAGGCTTCAAAAAATGAATATTGTCATGGAAATGTCAAAATATCATGGACATTTTTATTCTTGATACTGTCGATCATGTCCAACAGAACCCCGTCATTAGCATTCCCTTAATTCACATAAAAATGAGTTGCCAGCCTGGGTGTTAGTGCATTAACACTCTCCTACAATACACTACTTTGTAGCCCACTCAATTTCCCTACACCTGCCTGCTCTGGCTTGTGCCATGTTATCATGTCGATTACAATCCACTTTTCCCATTGTCGTTCCAACTCGCGTCCCATTTGTGTCATAGCCCTAGTGGCTTCTCCTCTCTTTTTTGTTAGCATGGAATCTGAGTAAAGAAAATAAGAGATCAACTTCCATTTGGGAAGACGAGACCTCTTTTTGGATAAGAGGGTATATCAAACCCATTTTTGGGGAAAATGATGAAGAAAAAAAAAAGCAAAAAATTAATAAATTAAGTTTTTAATTTTAGGATTTTTATTTTTAATTTTAATTTTGGATTTATTTTCTACAAAACTTTAAAGGAGAGGGCAATTTGAGGCAACAAAGAGGAAGCATGAAAAAGGCTTTTGGAAGACTTGTGACATCTTCAATAGGTTTCTTATCTCTTTATCTTTGTGTTCTAAGAATGCTTGGGCCTTGGTTTTGTATATTTTTATTTATAAAACATTTATGTTTGTTCTAGAGCTATGATTTAGCCTAGCTAAACCTATATAAATATTTCCTATTTTTGATTCATGTGTGTTATTTTTCCACATTATTGAGTATTTGATTCTATATGTTAATGTTTTGTGAATGCTTAGCCACCATTTACATGATTAGAGAATTAATTTGAGAGGTGAAAATTAATATAGCCTTTGTATGAAATGTCGTGGATAATTATAGGATGGGATATCTGTAAACTTATAGTGATTTATGAGATTTTATGCACTTTATAAATCTTGACGGATTAAACTTTCTTAATAGGGATGTACGAAAGAAGCTTGTTAGGATAGTTTGTTAGTGCTAAAAAAAGACTAATGATTACATTAGAGAAACTCTACTATTAACAACATGGATTAGACACAATTAATCTAAATAGAAAATTCACGTGGGATTAGTGATGCTGAATCGAAACCCATTCTTACTTCGTTGATTTAATTTAGTTTATTAATTCTCCCTTTTGATTGGTTATTCAAATAATCTTTAGGGTTACATAATTCAATAACTAGTCATAATTAAACATAATTGTCGTGAGAGCGACACTCTTATTCACATTCTTTATTACTTGTTACGATTCATCTCACTATTGTTTATAATTTCCCTCACTAAAAATGAATAATGACAAAACTATTAGAATATGCAAGCCCACCATTTATAATTTACGTAATTTAAAATTTAATTTTTTTGCAAGATAATCACATTCAACTACAAACTGTCAAATACATCCACTAAAGTATAGGGAATAAAAATGTTATAATATGTAAATGAACTAATAAATTTCATTATTTTGTAAACATGTATCTATCATTATAATATGTTCTATTCTTTAGGCTTCCTGTCCTACTCAAAGTACATGAAAATATTTATATTTGGTTAACTAAATATAAAATTCTAAATAGAAGGGCAAAAAAGTTAAATGCAAATCGTAGACAAAATGAAATCCAAAACGTTAGAGACATGTTTTTTTTTTTTTAAAAAAATAGAAGGCCTAAAATATGGTCACTAGATAAGGAGAAAACTATATGGAATGCGCCCTTATGGACAATCTTTATAAAAAATATCCTCCACTTTTTTTTTTTTTCAAAATTGCCCCTTATTGGTATTTGTCTTTTTAATTTAATTTATCAATTTACATTTTTGTCCTTAGCTCAAGACTAATTCAGATTAAAAAAAAAAACCTAACTTAGATCTAAGAGCCTTTCTTTTCCTCCTTATCTACACTCTTTTCTTCACCAATTCTCTCGGTTCTCCAACCAGTAATCAAAAGAGGATCTGAAACCATTCACTACTGCCCCCCACAGCCCCTTTCTCCACCGACATCTCTTTCCTTTTTGCCTTGTCTTCCTCTCCTCTCCATCGTCTTCTTTCCTCTCTTTTTCTCAGTCTTGACACTTTCCTCGCTCTCTCTCCTCTCTTTTTCTTACGCCTTTCATTCTCTTTCCTCCTTTGAACATGATTCCCTGTCTCCATCATCATGCTTATCCTCTACAACGGCTCTGCCAGAGTCGCTGCTGTCTCCACCGATGAGCAGATTTGGCCTCAGATCCATTAACAAATTCTCTTACTTAGGGTTGAGGCTTTTGATTTGACTAGGGGTGGCAAAACAGGTTAGCAGATCAGGTTAGTGTCGGGTTAGAGTTAATTTTTACAAAAATTAGATCAACACTAACCCGACTCATGACATGAAAGGGTTGAGAATTCTCAACCCTAACACAACTCGTTTTGATACGAGTTGACACAAACACGACCCGTGTCAACCCGTTCCTTATGCATAGTGTCAAACAATAATAACCCGCAACCCGTTTTGACCCGTAACCCGATTGTGACCCGCAACCCGCTTATAACCCACCTACATTAATATATATAATATTAAAAAATATATATATAAAATTAGAAGGGTTTCATACCACTTCAACAAGAAGATGAGTGATGAGAGAGGTAGGATTTGATCTTTTAAGGGCTTATATTATATATGAAATAATATTAATTTGTTTAAAGTTAATTAATTAAATACGGGTCAGAAAACGGGTCATTTTAGTATCAGACGAGTTGACCCAAACACGACCCGTTTTTTGATGGGCTAGTTTTAGGTCAACACTAAAATAGCCCGTGGTCAAATTTTTGATACTAACTTGCAAAAAAACGTGTCAGATTCGTGTCGTATCGTTGTGTCGTAACCCGTATTGCCGGCCCTAGATTTGACCATGTCAATGGCATCATGAGGTATTCTCTTGTTTTTGTTTACTAATTTCTTTCATTTTTTTCTCATTTTCTCGGTGTTTGATCTCTAATTTCTCTAAGTTGGTTTGGGGATTTTCCTTCTTTCTCTTTGAAAATCTGATTTTTCTATGTCAATTTAGAGCCTTTGTATTATGATGGCCTCTAATCCGCCAACAATTTCTCTCACTTAGGATTGGGGCTTTTCATTTGACCATTCATAAGGTATTCTCTTGTTTTTGTTTATTAATTTCGTTTATTTTTTTTTCTCGTTTTCTTGGTGTTTGATCTCTAATTTCTCTAAGTTGATTTAAGGATTTTCCTTTTTTCTCTTTGAAAATATGATTTTTTTCGTGTCTTAATCTAGAGCCTCTACATTCTAGCGGCTTCATGAGGTCTGACGGAATGTTGTTCTACTTTGCGGTTTCTTGATTCTTGGAGCGATGCTCCTCAAATCTTCAAAAGTTCTGACGATCGGATCGCGAGGAGATCACACGCTCTGACAATCTGGTCTGATCTCTTTCTTGGTAGTGAGTTCATCCACTGCTCTGACAAGGTTTGTAATTTTGTTTTCAAATTCTTTGCATATTGTGGGTTGAATACTATGGGTTGAATGGTTTTGTTTCTACAGTTGTTGTGCTTGCTTTTGATTTGTAGTTTTGTTCTAATTTGTGTCCTTTTTTCCTATGATTTGGAAGGTTTTGGTTTTTGTTTGCGTTTTTTCCTTTCTTTGTGGCATGTTTTGGCTAGTTGTAAGATAGAACCTATCAGTTTCTGTGTTGAAATCTGGTAGCTTCTAGAATAAAATTAGCAAGTTTTGGTGGGTTTCGAGACAAATTTGGTAGGTTTAAAAAAATATGTTGGAATCTATTAGGTTCTAAGTTGGATCCCGGTAGGTTACATCCTGACACCCACGTCGGTGACCAGAGGAGGTTGGCATCTATTTGTTTCAAAGAAAATATATTTGAACCTAGTAAGTTCTAAGTTGAAATTTGGTAGGTTACAATCTGGCATCAGCGGGCATAATCGGAGGAGGTTGGCACTTTTTGTTTAACAAAAAAAATGTTAAAATCTTGTAGGTTATAAGTTGGAACCTAACATGTTACAACCTAGTACTCGGCTTCGGCGACCGAAGGCGGGTTCCACTGGGTTTTATGATAGAACTTGGTAGGTTTTGAGATAGAACCTGACGGGTTCTACGATAGAACCTGATGGGTTTCGGTGGGTTTTGGGATGGAACTTGAAAAGTTCCATTTATGGAAGAAGTGTAACTTGGTCATTTAATAATTCACATTTTTTAATTAAAAGGGCAATTTTGAAAAGAGTCTTTTAGAAGGGTAATCTTAAAAAGGTGCTCCTTTTGAGGGCATTCTTGTAAGTTACTCTTAGATAAAAGATGTATTTGCCCTAGGCTAAATTACTTGTATAAGTTTTGTAAGTAAATCGTTATTTAGAAGACTGAAAACATCCTTTATTGATATTTGAACACAAAAATAAAATTCTTATATATTTTGTTTTTAGTTTTTCTAATTATATTAGGAGGAAATAATGGAAAAGACGTTTTTGAGTATAAGGAGGCAATTTTTAAAACGTCTAAATATCATTTTGAAATTATCAAATATTAAACTTTTTGTTTCTCTTTCTTTTGAAAAAATCGATTAAGATGATTTTTTCCCTCTACAAAACATTCTCCTGAAAATCAAAATCCCAAAAATAAAAGAGAGAAATAGTGAGATTCGTGTGAAGAATAGGGACACGTGCGAAGCGCCAAGCCCAGAGGCCAGGGGCAGAAACAAGTGTAATCCTCTATTCTATCTTCTGCGTCTTGCCTCGCTTTCCTTCTCTCTTTTTCTCTCCTTCTCTAATGTCGAAATTTTCCTTTCCGACACTCCCAATTCCCACTTTTCTTCATGCCTCTTTTGCTTCTCTTTCCTCCCTACACTTCCAGTGCTGAGCAGAGGTCCGCCATGGATGTCGCCGACGCTCACTCTCGTCTTCTCAGCCACCGCACTTCTTTCTCTTCTTCTTCTTCTTGGTTGCTTCGCTCTGTCAGGTTTTTCTCTCCGTAAGTTCATAATTTTCACGCAATAAGTATTAACATCGACATAAGAGCTATTATTACTATCTATCAGCGTTTTTTTTTTTTTTTTGGCTTGTTGCTAATGCTGAGTGCTCTTAAAATGACCGGAACTGAATTGGGTTTTGTCTGAATAACCTGAAAATTAAATAAATTAATGGGTATCTTCAGTGATGTCTGTTATTCTGCTTGAAAAGTTTAAGTCGGAGTTTTCTAGAGGTGGTCATGTTTAGTTATAATATTGTTTTTTCTTGTAGGGGAAAAAGTGGCAGAGATTATAAAGATTTTAGTGTTGAAATTTGAAATATCATATTGCCTTGGGAGTGGGAAACATGAAGGCTATACACTATTAGTGTTGCTTAAAGTGATAATGTTTAGAGCTATTGAGAATAGTACATTTTCCAGTATTGCTGGACAAGCTCGAATACACACTTTTAATCTCACAATTCCTTGTCCTGATTGGGGCTTTAAGACCATTTCTCACACAATGTTTTGATACTTGTAGAACCTGAGGAAGTGACTCGATTCATATGGACACCATTTATGGTATAGGTTAAGAATTGGACTGATTAGTAAATCCTCCATTATCGTGCATGCTGTGGATTCTTTAGCACTTATTTTTCATATGAATAGATGAGTGACTGCATTTTGGGTATAATACATATATAAACTATAAGGATAACTACTAACTCAACTATATGCTGTAGTCTAACTAGAGCGCTCCCTCATCTGTAGCACTAATGTGTTCCTCTCTTAAAGCAGGTATATCTGCCATAACATTTCCTTAGGGAACGTGTTCAGGTTTGCTCTATGTAAAAGGAATCATGATTCTTTTCGAAGATGCACTGTAACGTCCATGGTAAAAGGTACATAATCGTTGCTATTGTTTTAACTTTCTTTTGGTGAGACTTTGAATGCTTAGCTGCCTTTCTTAATTCTAGGAACCTTAAATGCTCTTGTATTGCATTAATACCGGTATAAAATGTTAGGTCCTACTATATTTTGTTTGATTAAGATGTTGGACTGTTAAGCTGATATTCTTTCATTCAATTGTTTCTTTGTCTTCATTGAGTTTTACTTCCCTTCATTGAATGTGGTATGGTTTTTGGGCTTAAGTGACAAGTGTAATCATAATTCATGTTAGAGATTGGAATTACATATTAAAAGCTCAACCTTGTTATATGATGTCCCTAATCATTTCCTTGTCTAGACAATGTGGAATTCATCTGCATAATGCCAAAAGTTCATTGATCGTCTTTCCCTCTGAGTAAGTAATATTTCCAAACTAAAATATCCCTTTGACGTATCATCTTTTGATGTATGATTTGTTTATTTCAGACAGGTCAACTGCTACTTTTAAAGGAGTGTGCAAGGTAGTTTGGACTATAGAAACTAACCTGGAAGCCGGTCAACTTCTCTATGTAACTGGGGATTCTAATGCATTAGGCTGCTGGCAACCCGAGATGGCTGTCCTAATGTCTCCCACAGAACATGCCAACTTATGGAAGGCTGAAGTTGAGGTATTTTTTCAGATGTGAATTGTGCGTTGTAGCATGTGTTTTTTCTTCCTTATTGCTTACATTTCCTGTTCCCTATTGCACTGTATCATAGGAAACAATTAATTTTTGATAGATTTATATTGTGGTATGCTATACAAATTTTAGGAAAAATTACCCAAAATGCTATGTTTTCACTCACGAGCCAATATGCTTCCTTTATATAATTATGCCTGTGCAAATGAGTATCTTATCCTTGTTGACAGAGATGAATAGTTATAATTTATTGCCCATTATGAAATGCTATGTTTTCATTCACGAGTCAATAATATGCTTCCTTTTTGTATGATTGTGCCTGGGCAAATGAGTATCTCATCCTTGTTGACAGAGGTTAATAGGTATAATTTATTGCCCATTATGAACAATAAGGGGTTGAATGATCTGTTTTACCTTTTCATGTTGATCTAGTTAGAGATACTTTTAGTACTTGTTTGATTTTAGAATGTTACTTCTAGGAAGTCCCCTTTCCTAATTTTTGCTTTTGTGCTTGTTAGATTGCTTGTGGTATAAGTTTCAAGTATAATTATTTCATAAAGGAAGAAAGGTCGCCTTATGACATCATTTGGAGGCCTGGACCTGAATTTTCTCTATCAGTGCCCACAACTGCGAAGCGATCTAAGAATGTTGTGGTGAGGGATTCATGGGTGAGGTCTAGTACCAGGTTTTCTCCAGAACATTTTTCGATGTGTTGGATCGAGGATGCATATAGTCTGACACACCCTTTAATTTTGGAACAAGACAAAGGTAACATCTCCATTCTTTTTCCTTTGCACATGCAATATCGTCCATTAAAATGTTTCTGAACACTCAAATGCTTTCAGTTCTTTGACAGATGAAGATGAGACAACAAAACAGACTAAAAGTGATTTATTGGAGTCAAAGCTATCCTCAGATCATCTGAGAGTAAAGGAAGAACGAAATTCTAAGAATGATACAGTGACTGCCTCTTATGAGCCCATTTCTGATAGTTTTTTAACTGAAAGATATCAGCCTGTGGAGGAACCTTGGCTTCTACAGTCACCTCCCTTCTCTATTGTGTCTGAGGATTATATGGGGTTGGGTTTGTCTCAAAATGATGAGATTCAAAAGGACGATAAGACAGAGATGGAAGATATTGGAAAGCCATTACCCCAAGAAGGAAGTAATTTGATCTTGAGCGATTCCATTTCTACAACAATATTGATTAATACTTCAATATGTACGATGCAAAGAATTGCTGTCTTAGAAGATGGGCAATTAGTTGAGTTATTACTTGAACCAGTTAAAACCAATGTGCAGTGCGATAGTGTGTATCTTGGGGTGATCACGAAACTTGTTCCCCATATGGGTGGGGCCTTTGTAAATATTGGGAGTTCTAGACCCTCTCTCATGGACATAAAACAGAACAGGGAACCATTCATATTCCCGCCATTTCGGAGAGCGACAAAAGTAGAAGTCAATGGTTCTGTAAGTGAGACCGTTGAAAAGCATCTGGCTGCTCATGGAAACAACCAGACATCATTCCATACTGAAATAATCGATGATTTGACAAAAGTTGTCTCTCAGGAAGAGTCTGAACAGGCTGTGCATGATGACTATGACGACCATGACAGTGATGATGAGTTTGATGTTTCAGAAGTTCTTGAAAATGATCTAAATGGAAGTATTGTTGATCATGACGACACTGCAGCTGATTATGCGCATAATATAGATGGAAGAGAACACCACCTAAGAGACATAAATGTTTCTGGGAATTCTCAAATGCCTAACTTACAAAATGTGAAGGAATCTGGGCATGCAGTTACCGACAAAAACAAGTGGGCTCAAGTACAGAAAGGAACCAAAATAATTGTACAAGTTGTCAAAGAGGGTTTAGGCACCAAAGGCCCAACACTGACTGCTTACCCAAAGCTAAGAAGTAGGTTCTGGGTATGTTCCACCTTATTCTCTTACCATGTTGTTGGTGAGCCGTTATTTCTATTATTATTTTATAAGTGAGCCGTTATTCTTTTATTATTTTTATATGTGGTCTGAGCTGATTCCACTGCCTTGCAGATATTGATTGCTTGTTGTGACAGAATTGGAGTATCCAAAAAGATCTCTGGTGTAGAGCGTACACGCCTGAAAGTCATTGCAAAAACTTTGCAGCCAAAGGGTTTTGGCCTGACTGTGAGAACTGTTGCTGCTGGTCATACTTTGGATGAACTGCAGGAGGACTTGGAAGGTCTGTTTTCAACTTGGAAAAACATTGTGGAACATGCAAAATCTGCTTCTCTTGCCGCAGATGAAGGCGTAGAAGGGACTGTGCCTGTTATTTTGCATAGGGCAATGGGCCAGACACTCTCAGTTGTCCAGGATTATTTCAACGAGAAGGTGAAATATTTCTGTGATTAATTTCTGCTCTTATTATGGTCAATCTTCTGGTCTGTAACTACTTTTTTTATTCTTTTGAAGCATTTAAATGCTTACTTATCTCAAAGTTTAGCATGGTTATCTCACACAATATTCTCGTTTCCTCAAATTCTCTTTATTTATGACCTTCAGGTTGAGAGGATGGTTGTTGACTCGGCAAGAACATATCATGAGGTATGACGTATGCTGAGTTAAATAAAATAAAACCATATGTTACTAAATTAAATATCACAATTGGCTAACACGGTAAGGTTTTTTAAAGACTAATTTTGTAAACTTTCCCTTTTCATTTTACTTTGTATTGAAATTACTACACTTCCTCTTGTTTTCCAGGTTACTAATTACCTTCAGGAAATTGCTCCTGATCTCTGTGATCGAGTTGAATTATACAATAAAAGAATCCCTCTTTTTGATGAATTTAACATTGAAGAAGAGATCAACAATACTCTTAGTAAAAGGTAAGAGTAGTGCATCTTGATTATTTGCTTGGTCAACTTCTGCTCTTCACCATGGTGAATTTAACTAGAACATTCATAATCAATGTTGTTTTAACATCTCTTGCTTTGCAGGGTTCCTCTTGTAAATGGAGGATCTTTAGTGATTGAACAAACTGAGGCATTAGTATCCATCGATGTGAATGGCGGACTTGTGATGTTTGGTCGTGGAAATTCACAGCAGAAAGCTATTCTGGATGTCAACCTTGCAGCAGCTAAACAAGTATGTCAGATGCTGAACCCATCTTGCCACTTTACAATTTTAAGGTTAATAAGAAAAACTCAATTGCATAGTCCTGCTTTCACAGTTTGGCAATAAATAGGACCACGAATTGGATGTTGTTGCATTCCCTTCTAGGTAGGGTGTAGCACTACCAATTTACTTGCAAATGCTCCTACTTTCTTGCTTGTACGTGGGCTGCCGACGGTTTCAAGATTACCTTTTTTGTTTTTTTTGGGTCCCTAAACAGCCATACTTGGACTGTTTTCCTAATGAAGGATAATTTTATAATTCACTCTCTGCTTTTTAATCATATCCCTTCCTTGCAGTATTTTGATTTTTTCCTGTGGTGATTTTCCCCTGCATGCAAATTATGTAACTCAGTTGCCCTCTGTGACTCACTTCATTTGCTCCTGTTTACTTCAACCGCCACTTTTTTTTCCACCCATTTTTTTCCCCTGGGTGGCAGCTTCTCTATTTGTGAACTTTGTGCTGATGTTATTTCCTTGCATTTGCATACATAATCATGTTTCCTGTAAGAGTGACATGCTTGATAGAAAATGATTTGTGATTCAGATTGCGAGGGAGTTACGGCTCAGGGACATTGGTGGCATTATTGTAGTAGATTTCATCGATATGACAGATGATTGTAAGTTCTTTTTCTTTCTCATTCCATAAACGACATGTTTGCTTGATGAGGACATGAGGGGACAACTTGGGTTAGGCTTGCAAAATTTAGTTGGTGATAATTTTAGGACCGTCATATTGAGATTGTTCTCTGTCTTTTAAATTCAATCAATCTGGGATACACTATTTAAGCCTTTGCCCTTAAACTCTGTCAAACTTGCTGACATTCATAAATGCAATATTTGTTGGGAAAACCACCTATGACAATATAGCCATGAAAAACTTTCCCTCTTTGTGTGATAAAATGGGATCTTCAAACAAAATTTCAACAAAGCCAACAACACCAAACTATCAACCAAAGCACACACAACAAGAGAATAAAATCAACCACAATACGAGACACCGATTTTAGCGTGGAAAACCCCTCAAATTGAGAGTAAAAACCGCGGGACCCGTAGGCCACTTAAAACTTCCACTATATCAACAATGGGATCACAAAGTTCCTCTCTAGGGACAAACTAGAGGCTCACAACATCAAGAAAAACACTATTCTTGGTTCAACAACAATTCTCATCATCATCAAAGATGGATTAAAACAACTAGCAACAAAGAAAAGTTTTGGGTTTCACCAGATGGGTATATTGGAGAGGCACTTTAGAGAGACCAAAATGAGAATCAACATTGGTAGATGTGAAGAGCTTGTCACAAGGATTCACCCTGTCGAATTTGAGCCCAATCCGGCAACGTTTCACCACTCGATTGTCTTGTACAAGATCAAAACCCTACCCCTTTTCTCTTTTTCTCTCTCTCCTCTCTCTTTCTTCTCTCTCCTTTTCTTCTCTGGTTCACCGATCCTCACTTGGCTGCCCCTTTTTTCTTTTTTCTTTTGGCTGGTCACGTCTGGCTTGCTTTTACCCTTTTTTTAACTTTAAAGAACTTGGGCCTCGCCCAATATTTGTCCAGCCCACTAATGGGGCGGACAACCCAACAGTATTGATGTTTGTTACATTGTTTTATGACTCTCCAAGTGAAGAGAACGACTCTTTTTGCTTTCCCTCTGTTGTATGAAATATGTGCTCGTAAAGTATGAACCTTATAAGACTATGGAAATAACCAATCAATACACCATGAGAGCTCACATCAGTCCATTTCCTTGCCAGGGACCTCATAGGTTAGGTATGCCAACAATATAATACACACTGACGTGGATTTCATTTTTATAATCGATTAAAGTCAATTTACTAGATAAAAACAATAATAATTGTAAATAGAGTCTCTTTGTACAAATTTCTGTCACTTAATGAAGTTTAGTTTCTTATAAAAAATAAAAATTATAAGTATAGTCTTTGTTGAACTTCTGATTCATCCTACCCGGTCTCGGATTGACAGATTCTTTGTTGATAAAAGATTTGGCGGGCATTATTTTGGTCCTTTGGCCTTAAAGCAGTTTAGAGCATAGTGTTCGAGTTAACTCAGTTTTGGCAAGACTCAAGTGACAAAACTGTCAATCAGCTAATTGTGAAAATTGTTGTTGGTTTTTAGTTAGTTTTGGCGACATTTTACTTTATGAACAACTTGAATTACATATACAAGAGATTTCAACTAGAACAACTTTCTCTAGTCGGCTTATTTTTGTTGCTCGTTTATTCAAAGTATGTCATATATTAACTCTTTATCTGTACTATCTTGTCTTGTAGCAAATAAAAGATTGGTTTATGAAGAAGTTAAGAAGGCTGTTGATAGAGACAGGTCAATGGTAAAGGTCTCTGAATTGTCCAAGCATGGGCTTATGGAAATAACAAGAAAGAGGGTACGGTTATTGACTGCACTTTTGTCTTTCATATTTTCCTCCTTTTAGTACTTAAAGATCAACACAAAATGGTTATAGAAAGATATATTTACATGTATAGATGATCCTTAGGGGTGTTCATCCAACCCAATCCAACCTATATAACATCCAATCCAATCAAATGTCGGTTTTTAGAACTTCCATCCAATCCAATCCAATCCAATAGTGGCGTATCATGTTGGTTTGGATTGGATTGGTGCAGTTGGTTTTGACCTTGAGGCTTTTGTATATTTTTCCCTATTTTCTCTCAATGTTTGACCTATGCATATGATCTTTTTAACTTAGTTTAAGTACAGCTGGAAGAAAAAAAGAAAAGCAAAAATTAACAATTAATAAATCCAAATAAGAATATAAACTTCAAACTACAAACTTCAAAGTTGATTGAAAATCCAACACTTGCAATAAAAATATAGTCATAAACTGATAAACATAACAAGTTTAGCCCCCCCCAAAAAAAAATGATAAACATAAAAAGAAACATAATCCATGGATTCAATTCTACTAGGTTTTTATTATGAGTTTTGATTTGGTGTGTATAAGTTGTTTATGGAAAGAATAGACTTTAAAGTTTGGAGTTTGGACCAATAATATAAATACATATGTATATTTATTGCTTTTTATAAGTAATATAAATAGGGGTTTTATTTGTTTGGATTGGATGTTCTGAAGGTAAAATAAGTATCCAATCCAATCCGTGTCAGTTTTTGAGAATTCACATCCAATGCAATGCAATTGAGTTTGGTTATCTGCCAAAAATGGATTGGATTGGATTGGATTCGATTCGACTAGTCGGTTTGATCCGATGAACACTCCTGCTGATCCTTGTGCTAAGCCAAAACTACGTCCTAACTATTTGGGACTGACAAAATCAAACATCAGATGGAAATCATGTATCTCTAGTCTGAGGGAACCCATAGCCAGGACAACATGAAATTTTCTGGTTGATAAAATGTTTAATTTGCTCAATTGAGTTTGATTTTCTGTTTCCGATATAAATTTTGGTATGTGTGGACAGGTTCGACCTAGCGTGACATTTATGATTAGTGAACCATGCACCTGCTGTCATGGTACTGGGAGAGTAGAAGCTCTAGAGACATCCTTTTCGAAAATTGAGCAAGAAATCTCCCGGTTACTTGTAAGTGAAATTAAAGATTGACATCTTATGCTTTATGTGCGCCATATAATGCTTCAAGATGAAACACCAGAAGAACCTTTGAATGGTTCAAACTTGCAAAAAAGGAACAATGATCATTGTAAGAAATTCATTTCATTAATTATAATTGAAGCATTTCTGTAGCAAATTGAGTGTGCCATGAAGGCAGGCTTCAGGATGGTCAAGGACTCTCATATGTAAATAAAAAGATATGTTCAGTTTCATGAAAAAATGTAATTAATGTTTTTTGGACTAATTAAGTTATAAATTCATCAGGTACTGATGGGCCGGAAAGCAGGCCCCGAAAATCCCAAATCGTGGCCGAGATTTATTCTACGGGTTGACCATCACATGTGCGAGTACTTGACCTCTGGAAGAAGGACAAGAATCGCGCTATTGAGTAGTTCCCTCAAAGTTTGGATCCTTTTAAAGGTATGCTTTATGCGGGGCCAGTAAAAATGCAAAAGACTGAATGTAATTTGCATGTCAATTAACCAGAAAAACGCTATGACCTGCCGCTTTTTTGGTTGTACTGTTCAAGCAATTTACCAGATGTTAGATGATGGAAAAATTTATATTGGTCCTGTCGAAAAATGAGCTGCTTTTGTCATGTGTTACTCAGCTACCAAAAATTATAACAACGAAGTTCTTTTTGCGCCATTATCTAATGCCTGAAAAAGCGTCGGTACTTTACAACCAGATTCTTGAATGAGTTGCTAGCGTGATTTGCCATGTGAATGGAAGAATTATTTTGTTTGGGAAACACAAGAAATCTTTCTTTGCTATCATGTTCACATTGCTAAAATGCTGATTCTCTGTTGCAATTTGTCAGGTTGCTAGAGGATTCACTCGTGGTGCATTCGAGATCAAGCCATTTGCAGAAGACGAGGAAGGTGAAAATCAGCACCTAGTTGGCATTCCAGTGTTGAGACCAACTGAAACAAAAAATAACCGCCCTGGCAAAAAGGTGACTCTCATTCCTGTCAAAAGGTGGAAGACTGGTAGGAACTGATTGAAGTTTTGCAGACTGACTTGTGTAACTGATGTCTGTATTATTAAAAAAAAAAAAAAAAAAGAGAGAGAGAGAGAACTAGTGGTGATTCGTCTGTCAGCAGCATGTTGGACGACAATGAAGAACCGAGAACAGAAGGGCAGGGGATGTTCAATTTCTTTTTGTTTATAGCGTTTTAGTCGTGTTGCAGATTGTTGCCATTGAACTCGAGTTTCTGAGCTATTAATTTTGCATTGTAAATGCTAGGTCGAGCAATTTTGTTGTTCATTGCAATTTTTCATCAATAATTTAAAGTTTAAAAAGTTTCGGAGGAAGATACGGGAGATAATAGGGGGTAAACAAAAAATCCGACAAATTGGCGTATCCGATGTAACCTACCAATGAAATCCGAAGTAATCCGAACGCGATGAATCCGAATAAGAATTTCTATTAACCACCCAAGCCGATTTTTCATAGAGTGGGTTTAGGTTGAGTGTTTATAATCTGAGATAATCTAAACTCACTAAATGTAAAATATATAGAATATTTATTATATATATTGTAATTTTGGTATAATTTTATACGTAAAAAAATTTATAGTAATATGGTTTATAGAGACTTCTTCTCTTTGATTTTAGACTTCTAGTTTTTTATTTTTTTTTACTTTTTAATATACACTATACAATTTCTTTAGAAATAAAAAATTAAAAGAAGATTTTTCCACTTTCCGCTCCATTATACATACTCCGTTTGCATTGCGTTTACAATATTATCTATTTATTTCTTCACTTTAAAGTTTTTTTTTATTTAAAAAAGACCACTCTTTCGTATTGTTCGCTTGATTGGAGATGCTTGGAGTTAGAAATGGCTATTGTACAACATGTTAGTTGTAGTTGATGTTTATGGACTAAAAAGACATAATTTGTTTTCTTAGTTTTCATTATGTTTTGTTTGTTAAGTATGACTTTATGTATTTGAGTTTTGTTAAATATCGAACATGTGATGAATTTTAGTTTTTTTCTTTATATTTGTCTTATTTTGATATATTGTTACTTTGAAAATTTTTTTTTCCTTCTTTACAATGCAATCCAAAGGAACTTTAATTGAATGGGTTGCATTAAAGTTTGGGTTCATTGGCTAGATCAGATTTAAAATCAATCCATTTGATTATTGATTGAATGGGTTAAAAAATCTCTAAAATTCACCCAACCCACCCGAAGTTCACCCCTAGGAGATACTACTCTTTCCCTACACAAGTTTATTTTGTTTCAGTATCCAATTATCAAATACTACTCTCTACCAAGGATAGGACTAAGTTCTTCATTTCTTTTGAGTCTTCTCATACAAGAAATAAAGGTCCTATTGGCAAAGGCATAACAATCGTTCACGAGGTTAGGTCTACAAGTAATCTGAAAAAGTAAAGGGACTAGCACTATATTCATTATATGTAACAATGAATATCATGACAAAAGGGAAATAGACAGTTGTAATTTGTAAAGTAAATTGCTTATTTGGTTACCATGATTGCACGGTCCATGATGGTTGCCCCTAATACTTGCTACAACCATTTATACGAGCCTATGTGGTATGATTCAGTACTCCAATATTGCCCTTGGAGAAGTGCACCTTACACCTTCTAGAAACTTCCAAACCTTATTGTAGTAAAAATTTGAGCAGGTGTCCCAAAACAGGTTAATCATCTAGTGCAGGGTTCTTAAGAGTCTTGAAAGGAAACCAAACAATACTGAAAAGAGAGATCTGAGGGGTCAATTCCATACCGACCTGCTACCATATTAGTGGACAAAACGCTCAACGAGAATGGACATTCAAATCAAAACGCAAGTCAAATACAGACATAAAACTCTCATAAAGATCCAAGTGATAAAACACCGGCAGTTGCTATTCTAGACGTACAGAACTCATAAGGGCACATAATGCTAATAAGATTGTCAATTTAGGCCTACAATTTTTTGAAACACCAGAAAAGAAAATAGCAAAAAAAAAAAAAAAAGATGTGGATATATCTCAAATAAAGAAAACATCAGAAGCTTCGAATTGAAGCTCGTGTGTTCGGTATTTTAGCTCGACGCAGCGCTGCAAGTGTTGATGCCATCCTTGCAATCCTTGGTGAGATCATTAAAAGTTTCAAGCTGCTTCTTCCCTCTCAAGAACACTTCAGTATCAACTGATGCTCTCATGTATCCGTCAAATTCGACAGAATTCCCCTTGTTGAGCTTTGTCATCTCGGAGTACCATTCGCTGTTATCATCCCAAAGATTCTTGTACTCGTCAAGAAAATGAGTGGAGTACTTGTCCTTCAAAGGGTCAAAGAAAGATTGATCAGGTTCGTTTGTTGCAATGTAAAGGTTTCTCCCATCTTCTATTTTGTCCTGCAAGGTCGACAGTAGCGCGTTAGGTGAAGTATCTTGATCAAGGTTTGGCCAAAGCTCTTTGTTCCCCGCCTTTTCTCCTCTCACAATGTGTACGGAATCATAGTCCCAGTTCAATCTTGTTGCAATCGCCGAAACTATATCCAGCAACCTTCTTGACTTCCAGATCAAATGCCAAGGTCGCTGGACAACAGATTCCGTTTCTCCTTCACAGACTCTGTACCAGTAATTATCCGGCTCCACGGATCCAAACTTTCTCATGATTAAAGCATCCTTGACTTCTGCAAGTTTCATCGGCGTGACCCTGAAGTCCTCCACAAGGTGAAGGCTCAAGCCATCTCTCTTCTGCCATTTGCTCCAATCTGTCCAAAATTGGCCCTGGTCTAACACAGAGGCCGACTCCCTCAAATGCTCAAAATCAAAGTAAAACCTGAAATCCTTCCCTTCCTCGTCCTGACCGGATGAAGTGTAAATTGAAGACAGACAAATGCTCAAATCCATAACCAAAGTTCGGTTAAGGTACTGAGCTTCACCAAGAGCACAAAGGAAACTCCACAAGTAATGGTTCATGTTCTTGCACCTGTCTCCACCACCTACATAAATCAAATACTTGCCACGACTAAACGACCCTTCAGACTCAACCACAGGAAGGAAGTCATTCACAACCTCCCCAACAACAGGCAAAGACTTAACCTCTTCTTGTTTCAGAGGTGTCTTCTCGAACCCAGGAGTCTGATTCTTCTTCCTTTTCCTAGCAAGCACACCGCTATGGTAGTCTCCAATCTCCGTGACACTCAGAGTACAATTTGTCAACCTTGAAATCACAAACCTCCTATAGTCCTTGTAAAAGGAGGCAGTCTTCCCTTCCTTAGGCCTAAACCGCCATGCCATATCACAAGTCCCCGCCTCTGGTCCAGCAACTGGTTTCCCAAACCGGTAAAAATGAATATCCGGGAATCGCTCTATGGTGGCTCTCATCAACAAATGGAACACTTCCGGGTCCCTACAGTTAATGGGGGTACCCATATCACCCTCACAATCACCTGACTTCCCTTCAACAGCACTCCCACCATCTGATTTATCATCACTGGTCATATTTTCTACATCAGTAATGTTTATAAAAGTTGAGAATGCGGTCTGGTTTGCGGCCATGAAATCCTCACCGGTCTTGACCACGGTGTTGTCAGATTTAAAAGTGGCATTGGAGATGGATGTGAGGAAAGTTGTGATCTTGGTTGTTGGGTGGAACAAAGGGTCTTCGGGTTCATAAGTGGCGGCTATAATTGTGAAGATTAACACTCCAACCACAAACAGAGTAAAGCAAAGGTTTCCAATCAGGGCAAGGGCATTTGGCCCCAAATTCTCAGGCCGGAAGCTTCCAGTTCTGGAAAACGGAGGCCTACCCAGCATTTTTTGAAGCAATATCCTTATTCCAGAACTAAGATGCAAAATACCCAGATGACCAAAGCGCCAAAAGAACAACAATAACTCAGAGATTCGAGAAAGGAACTAAAGGGGTTTTCTTTCTTTTTCTAGTCGAGTGTTTTTTTTTTTTTTTTCCAGATCTTGGAAGAAAACGGTAAATGGGGTTTGAGAGATCTATGAATTGAGCAGAAGAAAGCAAGAAATGAAAAGATTTAATCTATCTGGAGACAACCCAAGAACGTGAACAACCCAGGTATAATGATTTACTAACAACCTGATCTAGCTGGCGGTACAAATAAATCTCTTACCTTCTTCTTCTGCTTCAAGATGCTCAAGGAAAATCAGCAGAAAATTCCACCTCCATTTTCTCTCTTTGTGACTTGTGAAGAGTGATTTCTGGGCAGCTGCCAGCTGGTGGGAGTGTTAGATTTCTCTGATTTCGTGATTTTTTTTTTTTTTTTTTTTTAATTTTGTGAAAATTATGTGTGTGAATGTGATGATTAAACTATAATGCCAAGTGCTTTCAAAAAGAAAACTACGACGCTAAGTGCTAGAGTGGGCAGGTGGCGTTCTGCGCACATGTGCTCTGATCCTTCCACGTGGATATTTTACACGTGGCAAAAGATAGCAACTTTGGCGTTTTGCGCACTGGGGCATAAAATTCTTGGTCATTTATTTGATTGTTTTTTTAATAGACAAATTTATTGGATCCTGGCTGGATTAGCGACTTTGGCTGTTCGTGCGAACGTGTCTTTTCAAATGGTATTTAGATACAGACTGTCACCGACAGTGGCAAACATGTAAATTTAGTTTTGATTTGACCTTTTTAGCGGATCTCCTGGCAGGTTTTTTTCTTTTGACTAATCTTGTGGCAGTTTATTGATTAACTTGTTTGATAGCAATTGATCACGAGTTCTTAGGTTGAGGAAGAAAAAGGAAAGATACTTGCTGGTTGAAGCTTAAAATAGGAAAGAAAATAAAGAATGCTCCCAAAAAAAAATTGTGATAACTAAGCCATCCACTACATAGTGATATAATTAGGGGGTTTGGTAATTAGGTTAAAATTGAGAGTTTGAATTGAAAGTATGATTAATTACAAAAATTTATCTTCAATTATAGCCTTTGTAACACTTTGTTTCTCGAATTTTAAAACTTAACATTCGTCCCTTTGGTAGTATGAACTGTTAACAAAAATGATATTTTTGTTAAAATTTTAGTAACAAATTGACAAATAATTTTAAAATTAGGAGTATTTTAGTAATTTTTGTTATAAATACAACAAAAAGTAAAACAATAATAAAAATAGTTTTTATTGATGATTAAAAACAAAAGAAAAATCAATTAGAAACATGCTACTATACGGACCTCTCTTTTTCGATATATCGAATTTTTTTTAACATTTTATTAACTGTTTTTGCACATTCAAAAAGTATTTTAAAATTTTAAGATGTATAAATGCCAATAAAAACTTTAAAAATATGAAAAAAAATTTATTAATACTGTCAGAGTTTTTTTCTCTTTGAAAATTTTGTGTTATATTGAATATATTTATGTTATATTCTTTTTCATTTTACCAATATATATAACTTTTAAATTTTAAAAATATTTTTGGGTGTGAGAAAAAAAATTTTGAAGAAAATTTTGTTATGTCAA
Source organism: Artocarpus heterophyllus (assembly GCA_025403435.1). Lineage (NCBI taxonomy): Eukaryota > Viridiplantae > Streptophyta > Magnoliopsida > Rosales > Moraceae > Artocarpus > Artocarpus heterophyllus. The sequence goes on along the minus strand of CM046348.1, from coordinate 21,005,731 downwards.
AAAAGAGTGATTCAAATAATATAATGGTTTTAATTATTTTTTTGTTTTTAATCATCAATAAAGACCATTTTTATTATAGTTTTAATTTTTAAGATTATTTTTATAAACGGAATTACCAAAATATTTCAAGCTATATAATCATTTGTTAATTTTTCGTTAAAATTCTAATAAAATGACTATTTTTGTTAACAGATTATATTTCAAGAAGAATGAATGATGTTTTAAAGTTTGAGGGATAAAGTGTTATAAAGACTATAATCTAAGAGAAATTTTTGTAATTAATCCTTGAAAGTATTGTGATATGTGAGAACTTTATACTAAACAATTTTTCTCTTAATCTAGGAAAGAAGATAAAGAATAATCCAAAGAGTGACAGATCCAAGATATGAATTCAATGATGGTACATATTGAGACATCTAAAAAAAAAAAATGAATTTCTCTATTTTGTTCCTACAAATTTCATATGAGGAAAATTAGTTTTCAGGCTGACAAGGGTTTATGTTATTATGTGTATGCTAAACTATTATCATTGTAAACAAAATAAAGTACAACTTAAATATTATATTTTTTAAAATTAAAAAGTTCATGTTAACAGGGAAGAAAACGAACATGGGAAGACTTGTAACTTATAAGACAAAGAAAACGAATATGAGAGATTAAAAATAAAAATAATAAAAATAAAATAAAAATAAAAAGAGAGAGAGGGACAAGAATCAAACTCTGTGAAAATAGAAAGAAAAAAATAAAAAGAATATCGAACGTCAATCAAAAGAAACAGAGAAAGCAAGCAATAATAGGACAAATTGATTTGATATTTAAAATAAAAAAGAAAAAAAAGAGAGACAGTATCAGTTTTGAAGCCTAAAAGCACTAAAATAAAGAAGAGAAAGCTCGTGTCAATGGTGCACACCTACGTATTACATAAATACTAATAATATATATAAATCTTTTTTTTGTTTTTCAAGGGGGCATGTGCCCCAATGGCCTCCCTGAACCTGTCACTGGACTTAAAAAAAAAAAAACCCTTAATTAGGATGTTTAATAAGTGAGTTAAAAGTTTTAATTGAAAGTATTATAATATGTAAGAGTTTTATATCATAGTATATTTTTGTTTACATTGCCACATGTGAGAGTTTTATACTATTGTAATTGAAAATTAATGAATTTCAATTGATTTTGCCAAACCTCTTATAAGATATTTGGCATATAATAACAGTATAAAATTCGCATATACTACAGTGTAAAACGAAAAATAACTATTGAACCAATTTTTTCAGTTCAAACTAGTTTCAAACACTTTATTATTCTAATTGTAATTAAGCATAAAAATCGAGCTTTAGATATTTGCAAATGCAACCAATGTATGATTTTCCCCTTGGAAAAATATTTTAAAGAAAAAATTATATTAACACTCTAAATATGTGCATAGACCAAGTGAGAAAGTACTTTGATATGGACACTTTTTTAAAATTTGAAGGAAAATATTACAGTAGAGAACGGTGATATTCTCCACCAGTGGAAAAAGCCATAAAGACCGTTGGATCATTATCAAGTGGTTTTTACAAAATAAACTCATAGATCAAAAAATAGACTTGGATGTAAAAAGTTCAAGATCAGCTTTTTACTCACTTGAAATAACAAGACATTGACTTTCATCCTTATGTCAAAGTATTCCCAAAACCTAACATAATTTTTTTTTAGGGGATATTTTGACAAAAGAGACACAAAAAAAATTTAAATTGAACAAATGGTATTTTTTTTTACTAAAAAAAGTTTTTTTTACAGTAAAATTGTTTCAATTTTTTATAAAAAAAATAAAAAAAAGACTTATAACAAAAAAAAAAACTCAACAGAATAAAAATAAAAAACTAAAATAAATTTTATGCTTAAAAAACTTATTTTTTAATTCTAAAAACCTGAAAAAAAAAATCATTTTATCAATGAGGCTTTTTCTTAAAGCCAGTTTCCAAAATCCCCCGACCACCCTGATTGAGGAGCTCTCCTTCCTCATAGCCGTCACCGCCACCACCGCCCAGCGTCCGTCAAAAAAATTCAATAAACAACCCGATGGTTTGTAAGGGTATGTGGTGATGGAGGTCGCAACGACTTGTGTCGCCATTGAGGTCGACAATTGGCAAAGGACGGCCAAGATGGAGGTCGACCATTCCCGAAGGACAAGTTGCAATAGAGTTAGTGACACTTTACGGAGGAATCGCGACCTCCATTACGATTGAGTCATAGAATCTCCCGCAATAAAGCCATTGTCCCCAAGCCCTCCGTCGAGGAGGCCCTCCCCACAGTGGAGAACCAGATGCCATCGTCGCAAAGGCCCTCCAGGAGCCCAAATCTTCCCGTGGCAAACCGCATCTCATCGTCGTTGCCTCCGCGATCAGATCTCCGCGTCACGACAATGCTATCTATCTCGACTTGAGGGTGGATCGCTTCCGATCATTGCAATCAGAAGTCACCGCCGACTAACTCTAGTGGCAGATCAAATCTTCCTCTCTCTTTTTTCCCTTTCTATTAGATATATTTTTTATTTTTTAGTTTTTAGGTTGTGAATTAGAATAGAATCATATATGAAAACTTTTTTTTTAGTGCTCCTTTATTTTTTTTTACCATTGATTAAAATCCAGCGGTCTAAATTTGTTCTCCATTAGTGGAGAATAATTTTATTCTCCACATCGACCTGTCTAATTTTCAAATTATTTTTTTATGGGATTTGATTAATTTTAAAAGTGTAGTCCTTCAAAATTTGTATTTTAAGAGATATTGTAGTCAAGGCTTAATACAATATAATAAAGTTTTAAATCTGGACTCTTGTGATACTTAATACTTTTCTAAGTGGGAATATTTGAAGCTTTAGAAAAAAAAAATAATTTAAACTTTTAAATTAAAAACTTTCAGTGGGATCAGTGACAAATTGCAAGTTTGATTTTAATTGCTTGTAAATAAATAAATAAATAAAGAGTAAAAAGTTTTAGCAATGGCGCATCCGAAAATTTCTACTTAGGGCAATTTTTAGGTTGTTCAATAAAATTTTAGTGGTTGAATGGATGAGTGGGAATACTTTTGTGTTGTTATTTAACATGAACACTTATAGATCCAATTGTTGAAAATTTAATAAGACGAGTAAAAAGACTTACTCCAAGGTAGGGTAATATAACATTCTTACCATAAAAATCTTTGACACATTTTTATAAAGAATAATATAAAATGAGACTTTAATAGAAATATTTATAAAAATTCATGTAAAAAATAAAAATAAAAATTCAAGGTTGAATTGTTGTATGCCGTCACAAAGAAAAATATAGAATTGTTGCTCGGTTAAACATGCAAACAGTGTGAAGGTTGAATAAAGATATATATTTTTTATGAGCATATTTATCTTTTTCTTTTAAAGAAATATTTATGTTTTTATATCTTTTGTTTTAGATTATACTTTCAATTTTTTTCCTTATCAAATATATACCTTTATATTATATTTAATATAAATTTATAGCTTATCTTGTCAATAATTAGTTTTAACTTTTAAAATGACTAAATTATCCTTAAGTAAAATTAAAACAAAAATAAAACTTTCAAAAATGAGAAGAAAAAACAACAAAATAAAGCAAAAAATCCAAATCGGGAGTATCCATAATATTTTTTAGATCAAAACCTTTATTATAATTTTTTTTAGGTTTTCAAGTTTTCTTATTTTCGATTTGAGGGTATTTTAGACAATTTATTTTGTCAAAATTAAAGGTTGACCTGAAAAAGATATAAACGTGCATTAAATATAATATAAAAGTATATATTCAATAAAATTAAAAATCAGAAGTATAGTTTTAAACTAAAACTTGCATATAAAAGGTAAATATCTCTTTTATTTAAAAATATGCAAAATCCTCCCTTGTGTTAAAGTTAAAGAGGATTTTTTAACTTAGTATTTTTAATTCCTGCACAATGCTTTAGATTAATTACTAATGTCTTTAAGATTACCTCCTATGACGTTTGTTGGTTGACTGTCTCCTAAATTTTGATAGACCTTTTGTTTGACACATTAGTTTCAACTATCTATAGTACAAAGCTTTCAATAGTTACAGTGTAAAGCAAAAAACAACTACAATATAAAGCTCTCAACAGTTATGTGTTTTGAATTAAAAATAGTTCAAACCATTGAACCATGTTAGGTTTTTTAGTTGGCATATTTGGCAACATTAATTCAAGAAATTTAAAAACCGAATTAGTGTAGATATAATTCGAATTTCATTTGAGGATTCAGTCAGAGAAGGATTCAAAGTGCAAATAAGATAAGGCTTGAAGTTTAAAAGAAGAAAATTCTAATATAAGTTGGATTCAAATTTAACTTTAGATCGGATTTGGTTTTTATCTATTTAAATCAAGGAGGTTGCGATTTGCTTCAAGTATTATTTGTTGGAGATATCTTTGAAGAAAATATATGGGAAATCGCATAAAAAAAGTCCAAGTTTACTTCAAAATTTGGAATAGAGATTTTTTCATACAAGTGTTGCAGCACTGTTACAACACTTCTTGTAACACTTGAATTCTAAACACCCTATCCAAGATCTGATAGCGATTCCAGAGCTACTCTATATAAACCTCACTACAGGTGGTACTTTGCATGTCCAGAAAAGTTATTTTTGTAGAAGTTTTGAGCAATTTTCACTTGGCCTTTTTTAGCAAAGGAACTCAAAGTCTTTAGGAAGAGACAGTCTGTGAGGTAAAAGGATTCAACGATGTAGACATTTAAGACGAGTAGTACTTACTAAATAGATCTATCACAAGATGGAGTCTTAATGTTGTTTAAATTCGATTGGTGTTTGTAATTGATCATAATTAGTAGATTGTTCAATAATTAGGTGTGGCCCTGTGGATGTAGGTTTATATCAAACCATGTAAAAAATTGCTTGTATCTTTTTATTTTAATTAAATATGATAAATACTGAAAGCATATCTTTCAACTACTCTTCCAAACACCTTAAGAATTTCAAGTTGACTTTAATAAAATAATATTAAAGATATCAACTCTAATATCAACTTTTGTATTATCTGAGTTATATTAGATGTTTAAAAGATTGTCATATAAATTAACAATAAAAAATTACATCTACCAATAAAAAAACAATAACTCATAGAATTGAGTGGAGCACTACTCGTTTGCCTTTTCACTACCATGATACATTGTCAATTACCTAAATGTTTAAATACCCAAAGTTTTATTATACGAACATTTTCTCTTTTAAATCCACTTTAAACATTAATGTTTAAACCTCAAAATACAATCCTGATTTTTAGAGAAGGGATGACACATAATAAACAACTAAAGAGATTCTGTGTGTATAAATACACTAACTATTTTGCTTATAAACGGAATTATTAGAATATTGTGTTTAAAAAAATGGTTTTCGCCTTTAATTAGTATTCCGTTCTTTCGATAGTTGGGTTTAGAGCCTTCAACAGTTTTTGTTTTAGTAAATAAAAAAAATATGGGAAGGGATGATTTGTCGTAGCTATCTCATAATATGCGATGAAAAAGGCCCTCATTCGCTAAGGAATATTTGTTTTACACCATAACTACTTATTTTGAGAGACAGAGCATGTCAGCTTGGTCCGACCACGGCTAATGAATAGTGAGCCAATAGCTTGGAAATAGTCTCAAACCTTCCCATAAGACTCGAGCTTAAAACCTCTCATTTACCAGACCACTTAAGAATAAGCATAATACCACCAAGCTACTATCTCAGTGGTTTCGAGCCTTGCACAATTGATCAAAGATAAGGCCTAGACAAAACGACGTCACTTTCCCCTCTAAACAGAATTACGCTCAAAGAGGATACGAAATAGGTAATTTCCTACTTTATGGCCTCCCAAAGAGAAGAAGCGCTGCCAATGACCACAAAATCAAAGGACACAAAATAAGCATCGGATGGAACTCAGGTTTGGAACTATGCACGTTCGTTCTTGCATTGTAAAAAGAACAAGAGAGAGGGGTGGGTGGGAGGAGAGAGAGGGGGCATTTAATCCTCGTATTTCTAAACAATAAAGAGGATCACCCGCTCTGTTGCTGTTATTTTGTTCAGTAGCATCTTCATTAATGATAACATTCCCATACTAATTACCACCACCACCAAACCCATACATTTTCCTTTGATTTCCTCTATTGTTTTTAAGAGAGCACCATGGGCATTGAAAAGAGGGAGAGAAGGCAAAAGCAAGTCCAACATCACGTATTCAGACTAAAAAGAGTTGAGGACTTTCACAATTTAGTAAAAAGAAGATGATTTACTAAGCAACCTCAGCGAGACAACTCCCAGGCTCTTGTGATCATAAGTAATGTACACGTAAATTAGCATACAGTTCTTTCATATTTACATTTGCACGAAAGGCAAGATCACACGTGAGTTAACAAGCTAATTCACTGAGAAGTCAAACTCCAGTCATCACTGCACATTTTAGTATGGTAATTTTAGCTGAGGGAGTAGAGTTTTTAACTGGCCAAACAAAACACGGATTCAGTACAAAACTCTACCCGGTTTTCCCGCATTCAAAGCCAAAGAGGATTATTATCATGAAGATGAAACATTGGAAGGCGTACAAGCTGCAGCTCTATGCTGAATCCTACTCATGCTGTGCTCCATGCTTCTCTGAACCATGTCTTGCAAAATCCTCTTGGCAGTTTCTGCAGCCTTATCTGCTCCATCAACCCTCGTAGCAATGTTGTAAACTATTTTCTCTAAAACGGAGGACGTCAGTCCCTTTTCCTTGGGTTTATCCCTAAGCAAATCCAGAAGGGTGCGAGCTCTCTCTTGGGCTTCCGTTGTGCCCTCTGCTGTCAAACGCAAAAGGCCTGGGATTGCACCTTCTTTGAGAATGAGTTCCCGGTATTTATCCCAGCTGCTCCGGCATAACGAAAGCAAGGCTCCAACTGCGTGTTCTGTACTGACAAGGGATCCATCTTCAACAGTCTCTACTAATGCCAGTATCCCACCATCAGAGTTCGAGATTGCAACTCGCCCTTCTTCGGAGTTGGATAGGATCTCAAGTAGAGCTGTGGCCTTCTCAGCAAATTTGGAGTACTTCTTCTTGCATTCTTTGAGAAGGTTGATAAGAGGAGGGACCGCTTTAGCATCAATAATTGGAAATGAGTTCTCTTTGCAGGTAGAGAGATTGTGCAGAGCTGTGACAGCATCGACTCTTCCTTGAACACTACCAGAGCTGAGAATCTGAACCAGGAGAGGTGCAGCTCCAGAGGTTGCAATAGTTGGCTTGTTTGGTGCAGCAGCCGAGAGGGTTAAGATTGCAGCTGTGGCTAATTCCCTTAGACTACCATTTTGGAACCTCAAGAGTTCTACAAGAGGAGGAATGGCTCCTGCCGCCACTATCTTCACCTTATTTCTGATAAATACCAAACAATGGCCATGTGAGATAAACTGACAACAGATACAAATGGTATACTCAAACAAACGACTTGAGCCAAAAAAAAAGGGGTCGAGGGCATAAAATCACGAAAATGCTCAGTGCCTGATATACAAAAGACGTTTAGACGTGGTTAAAGCTGTGAAAAGCCATAGTACAGTACCGGCATACGAAAGGAACCCACATGCAATGATACAAATTTGCAATATTTGTTAACCTCTGATCAAAAAATACGTTCATTATCTTCTGTAAGTGAGGATAATCCTTTTCTAGAATGGAACTAAAGGGGTTGGAAAATGCTTTGTTGTTAGCAGTATATTTGTGCTGCATTCATAAGGTGAAATTAATACATAAACTTAGCCCCATTTCAGCCAAATTACAGCGCCAACAAGTATTTCTCAAGTCTTAACCATTAACTTAGGAGCATATTTCAACACAAAGCTATGCCCCATCTGAAATATCAGCAAGCAAAACAAGTCCTCTTTAGAAAACATCGAACTTTTGCAGTGCTGAGGAAAGGAGAATTCAACTCCAATTACTTCTTGCTAAGGATGACGTAAAAAAAAGGCTCTCTTTCTTAAGATTTAACCATGCCCAAATGTGAAATGAGTCGTATAAATACTCTAAACATCACTATGAAGATCACAAAATCTGTTTCATTCTGTTCCATTTTTCTTTTTCTCTGAATCTTCTCGGTAGCATGTAGAAATAGAAATAATATTTTTGAAAAACTGAATCAAGAGACTTCCTTAACGAAAACCTCAATGGAACCAGATTAAATGACTTGTGGTTTGGTTAGAAGAATATCAACCTGATAAATTATTATCCAATTGGTTTATAAGTTCTTTTCATTTTCCTCTCCATCTAAACCAGATTCGATTCGATTTGAACTCTCAGCATAAAATTACCATCAGAGAGAGAGAGAGAGAGAGAGACTTACCGTTCTTCGCGAACGGCGAGATTGAGGAGAGCGAGAAGAGAGGCTTCGCGAGCATCTGGATTGGGAGAGACGAGCATCAGAACCAGAGGCTGAATCACACCGGAAGCCCCTAACCTCGAGCGGGTCTTGCCAGACGAAGACGACGAGGAAGGAGAAGGAGAAGACGAAGACGAGGAAAACAAAGGATAACAAGAAGAAGAAGAAGAAATTGGAGTAGCTGTAGACTTTCTGACCAGCTTTCGGATGTCCCTCGCTGCTTCAATCTTGGCCTCCAGATCGCCATGGATGAGCTTCGACGAGATTTCCATAATAAGACTCTGCTTCCTCTGGTTCCCTATTTCCTCCGACTTTTCCTTCCTCCCTTCTTCTTCTTCCTCTTCTTCTTCTTCTACTGCAACTGTGGCTTCTTCTTCCTCTTGTCCCATCTCTCTCTCTCTCTCTTTTTCCCCTTTCTTTCAGATTTTCTCACCATTTTATCTAGTTTTCTCCATTTTGATCCCTCTTCTTTTTTTTTTCCTCCTTTCCCTTTTCTATTTTTCTTTTTTCACACAGGAAATAAAATAAAATTTAAGGGAAAATCATATAAAAAAAAAAAAAACCATCAATTAGATTAATATAGAGGAATTATTTGCGAAGATATATTAAAAAAAAAAGGAAAACAAAAAAAGAAAGAGTTTCCACTTGTAGTGTGCAGTTACGCTAGTTTCGAAAAAATGCTGTTCAGATTTATATATTGAGTAATTTATATTAATAAACTGTTTAATTTTAATAATCCTATATTTAGAAATATAAAGAGAAGAGTACTCCTACCAACTCCAGATTAAAAAAAAAAAAGGAAAATTTTATGTGAATATGGAAGGAATGGGAGATTAAATTATGATGATTATAGAATTAAAGTAGTTATTTAATATATATGTATATATAAATATAAAATCATGGGCGTGCTGAATGAGAAGAATTGAAAAATGGGTGTTGGCCTGCAGTAGATTCTGCTGGTCACAAGATGATACCTAAGAGTAGACAAAAACACCTTCAAGAGTCACGACAAGCACAAAAGGTCCAAACGATACCGACAAATTAAATTCCTCATCAATTCTTATATAATTAATTTCTATTTGTTTATGCTCATGCTCCAACAACTGAAAACCAATTAGGTAATCAGTCAAGAGCTTTGGTTGACAAAGAATCATTTGCCATATAATTATGCACAACCTTAAGTAATTAGTCCTTGCTACTTAGGTAATGTTAATTAATCATCTTTAAGTTTATTGATTTATTTGATAGGAATTAGCTTATGAAGAATTCACTCTATGATGCAGTTTTTAAGTCGTCATGTCTTCCTTTTAAGTCGTGTTATATTTTTATTAGTGTGATACAACTGTGGTGTGATCCAACTGTCGTTAAAAAATTAAGTCTTTTCTGTTATTATTTTTTTTTAATTTTTTATGTTTTCAAGTTGTGAAAAGCTTTTTCAATAAAACAAACACAAGGATACAAGAAAACAGAGTGAAACAAAAAGAGGCTTCCAAAAGAGAAAGAAGTCAGCTTTTATGGTTAGAGGTCCTTTAATAAGGCAATATTCTTCTTCCTAGACTGAAGAAGGCACTTCAGTAAGAGGCTGAGGCGAAAAACTACTAAGTCTGCAAACTGTTTCTTCAGTGCCCATTTCGCAAAGACAACAAGCAGCTTCATGTTTTCTTGGCATAACTTTTTTACCAAAATGGGGAAAATAAGTGGTTATATATATATATATATATATATATGCTCCCTAGGACACATATAGACTCAAGAAAGCTTATATTAGCGAGTCCAAAGATATTGAAACAGCATGAAGAAAAACTAGATAATCTAAAGAATTTTCTGTGGCATAGTCAAATATGTTCATGTTTCAAAGGAACAACATTATGTTTAAGGGTTAACTTCTAAATCATCTCATGAGAGACCAAATTCAATCAGATCCCAATAGTTTGTTGCCACGTCACATAATTTTGCACCCATTTCTTCCCAACATGATGAATTAGGACTTTCTCTTAATTGTCCAACTTGACTAATCTGCTGCTATTCAATACTTTTCATTAGCCCCCGTAAAAGTCTCACTTGTTTCTCACCAAGGCCTTTTCTTTCCACCAAAACTAAAGTGTGTTCTTATATCACCTGTCACTACTCAATTTTAAGAGAAGAGCAACTTCATGGCAACACAGTTTTGTTCAGACACTTTCCTTCCAGATCTTTAAGGCCACAGAGTAGGGACTGTCAATTACACTACCTAAGCCAAGATTAGCAACTCCGATTATGTATCGGTTGATTTAGGCGGGTTCCCTTAAAACTTCCAGACCAACTCAATGCAGACCGATTTGTTAAATTTCTTCAATATTGTCTTTCCAAACCAACCATTAAGACCCATATCACTTAGTGCAATGATTCGAGCATATGGATGTCAACTGTTTGAGTAATTTGTTTGTCCTGATGTAGAAAAATAAGCAAGGTCAGCAAAGAACACCAGCATTTGAGCATATATGCATACGGATGAAGAAAAGTAAAAGAATGCGAACCACGTACTCACATTTCAAAATTGGCTAACGTGGAATCTATAAATGACAGAAAACGCTAGAGTTTGTGCCGAACAGGGGTTAAAAAGGGTACAAAGCACAATATCTATTTTGGGCTACGAAAAGGTTTTGAAGCTAGTCTTGGTCCTTGTTTCTTTTTTGGGTGTAGATTTCTGTTAGCATCAACTGTCAGAGCGTTTGGTAGACATAGCCTGCAATAGGATTAGCGGAGTCCCGACTAATCAACACTGTCAAATGTCAATGCGAAACCCACTTGTCCTCGTATTTTCATGCATGCTGAAACACTCAGCTAGTTAATGCTCTCATTAAACAATGAAGGGTACAAATTGTAAATACAAAAATCCAAATCTATACAAGGTATAGCAACTTTGCAGCAGGGAATGCGGGTGATGGCTTACTCATCATACCCGGACATGAATCATCTTACATGAATCAAATGAGACATAGAAATTCTAAACACCCCCAAACCCCCCAACCCTTCCCAATTTCCCACCAAATATATGAATATAATATACCAGATGGGAAGATTGTACAAATTTCGAAATCATAAATTTATAAGCTAATAAGATTATTTCAGGAAAAAGAAAGAACAAATTCCCTTTTATCATGTAAATACCACAAAGCATCAACGATCTATGAGCCAGCAGAAAGAATTGACAAGCTGACTTTTGCTTACACCAATACAACAGCTCAGTACATTTCCTCTCCTTGCTATCAAAATTCACTTTACAGGTAAGCGAGAGCCGAAATATGAGAAGAGAGAAAAGAGAGTATAAAAATGTCTTCACCAGCCTATATCTTACCTTCCAAAATCCTATAAAACCTCAAACATTAAGGAGAAAAGAAAGAATTGAAGCGACTCTCACTGCTGAACAGTGTAGTCCAAGGAAGTTCAAAACTTTAGAAAAAAGAAAAATACGATAGATGGCAGAGACGAAGAAAGCACGAGGATAGACAGAAGAAGCTTGAAACTATGAAAAGGGAAAAATAGTAACACTCATAGCAGCAGCAAGAAAGAGGAAGACCTGCACATGCCTACCCTGACTACCTAAAAATGGTCAACGTCAGTTACAGGTGGAGTACACCTTTTTATGTCCTCACCCACGCAATCAGGAGATACTATTGGCAAACTTGTCAGCCTCCTTTTTTAATGGATTTACTCTAAAGCCAGCCAATCTTGTATCTTCTTGAGGTCTCCCTCCATCCAATAGTTGGAGGTCCCTTAAAAATCCCGAGATTAGACCTGCATTTGTCGTCTTATTTCAGTAGTTACTTGGCCAGTTTATTTGCGCGTGTTGAGGCTGCTGGTAAACACCAGCTCCAGGTCCCACCATATCAACAGCCCCAGCCATGGTCTGAGACTGTTGCAAAAGTGGGTGAACAGTTGTTGCCGCAACAGCTTGCGCAGGGTGGTAAATACCTGCAAAGGTACCATGGCCAGCCTGTGCAGGGGTGAAAGCCACATGCTGACCTTGTGGAGGGAGATTGTAAAATGAACTTGTTGGCAGGCTCGATATGTCCCGGCCAGGTGCAGCAACCCACATAGCCGAACTTTCACTCTGGACAAAGCAAAGCAAATCATGAACATTTAACATAACGGTGACCATAGTAACAGGGAAAGGAAGGGGGGAAAAAGTTGAGTACAGCACGAAAGAAGGCATCAGAACATGTACAGCATCTTACTAGTCTCATCCACAAATTATTAGTCAGAGTGGTTGATTTAGTGACAATAATTACTTTATAAAAAATGCAAATGTATCGCATGAAACAAAAATGAAAAGTCCCCAGTCTTTATACAGAAGCATAAAAAGTAAGGAAATTACAGCAACAGATGAGAAACAAGCATAAAACAAGCACAAACAAAAAGTTCATTTCTCAACTTATGTGCTGAAAATTGCAACGGGCATACTATCCCGAGGATATACAAGAACCAAGGATCACGATTTAAAATGTTTTCTGCTTCCTAGATGCCAGAACAGAGGGAGTAATCCAGCATTTCTCAATCCCCATGAATATCTTTTTGTCCCTTAATGGACTAATATGATAAATATGCATTCATATTGCGGAATTAAATTCACGCTTGATATAGCTACGCAAACATTTCTCAGCGTGTGGACCCTTTGGTCACACCCACAAAAGTAGCTATGATTGGTTGCCTTTTCCCGCACTTTTTAATTCACCAAAAGTAGTTAGAGGCATTTTTTCGAACAATATGCAACACAATGCTAAGGTGCAATGGTCAAAAAATTATTAAAACCAATACGGCATATGACCGACATCCCTTAAATCAATTACTTTTGTGTCCACCTTGGATTTAAACTCCCTATCACCATGCTCGTTTCTATTTTCATTTTAGGACATTAAATATAAAAGGACAAGTAAAATATTTATTATACACCATTCTGGAAAAGGGAAGGCCAAAAGTGAACCTGTTGTCCAGCAATGTATATATTATTTTCCTTGAATTGGGATGGACCAAGGTCATCATTAGTGGTTGAATTCCCAGCTGTTGTGGCAGAACTGGGATTATAACCACCAGGAGGGGAGCCATATGGTCCATAGCCACTTGCCATCCCAAAATGAGTGGGGTTCCCTGTATTTGTCCCTGGTTTGTACTGTGGTACTGAATATTTGACTCCCATTGCAGCAGCCGCTGGTGGAGCAGGATATACACCGCCAGCCTGAGGTTGTTGCGGATATGTGCCATTTCCCAAAAATTGGTGGATGGCTGGAGGTGGCACAAAGAATGGTGGAAAATAATGACTGTAGGGAAAGTAGTTTGGAGGGTAATGGGATATGTGCATCCCAGCCGGTGGCCGAAAGACAGGAACAGGTTGTTGAGTTACAGCTATTGAGCTTTGCATAAGGCCAGCAGCTTGTGTGACCAGCGGGGACGGACCAGCTGTAGACAGGACCCCAACCTGTAAATAGGCAATAAAAACATCGAGACAATAAGAACATAAAATTATGAACTCATGTCAGCATTAATACGTAGTATAAATTATATAAGATACTTAATGACCATGCGCCTATAAAAACCAAGCACTAAGTTTATAAAACCCAAGTCCTAGGAATATCTGTTCCACTCTCTCGTTGTGCATAAAAAAGTGATTACAAGATTCGTGGTGTTCTCCTCACTCCCTTTTACAAGTATATATATATTCTTTGCTTCAAGTATTCCAGGCTCATTATTTTATTTTTATTCCTATTACTTTCTTAGCATCCTGAAGAATATATTATTCTTTATACCGTAGCTCCGTAGAATAAACGGTTCAACAATGCCTCTTTACAACAAGGCAGAACACCAAGAAAGCTCCTGCTTCAATATGTATATTATTCATATAAAGACTCCTCTCGCCTAGTTAAAAGAAAACCTTACCGCTTAGTGACTTATTCAAAAGACTGGCACAAAACACACTGCTTGACCAGATTAACTCAACTTTTGCAATATTTTATCACAACATGATTCTTGCAGAATCCAAACGAAAGGTGTTCAAAATTCAGAGCCCAATATTTCAAAATGATAGCAAACAGTCAAAGGATGTGAAACCGGAGAAGTGAAACCGGAGAAGAGAAGAGTGGAGATGAAACCGGAGAAGAGAAGAGTGGACTACGGAGAAGAGAAGAGTGGACTTTTAGTAATTCTCACTCTTATTTTTATTATTGTATATTCAGCAAAGAAAACAACAGTATATATAGATATTACAATGGCATAATCTTAGGAAAAGAAATCCTAGAAATCAGGAAATCAGGAAATCAATCAACACAAGTCAACACCTTCCTAAAATAAGAAAATTGAGACTAATTAGGCCATAAAATGTGGGATTTTGTTTTTCTTTCCAACACTCCCCCTCAAGCTGGTGAATAGATGTCTGTCATTCCCAGCTTGCTCACACAAAGATCAAATCTTGACTTCTGAAGAGCTTTAGTGAAAACATCTGCTTCCTGTAAGTTGGTGGAGATATAAGACAAGTCGATGATTCCACTTTCTACCTCTGTCTTGATGAAGTTTCTATCAATCCTTACGTGTTTCATTCGATCATGTTGTATAGGATTATGAACCACGCAAATAGCTGATTTACTGTCACTAAACAACTTCATAGGCTCTGTTATTTGCACGTTCAAATCTTCCATGAACCTTTGTATCCAGATAAGCTCACAAATCCCTTGAGCTATGGCCCTGTACTCTGCCTCAGCACTACTTCTGGCTACCACAGATTGCTTTTTGCTCCTCCAAGTTACTAGATTTCCCCAGACCTTTGTGCAGTATCCTGTAGTAGACTTGCTATCATCAATTGCTCCTGCCCAATCTGCATCTGAGAAACCAGTCACACCTCTCTCATTAGTTTTTTTAAACAGCACACCTTTGCCAGGACACCCTTTTAAATATCTCAGGATCTGATTTACTGCTTCCATGTGCCTCTTTTTTGGAGCATGCATAAATTGACTTACAACACTAACACTGAAGGCGATATCTGGTCTAGTAAGAGATAGGTAGATTAACTTTCCAACCAAACGCTGGTAGCTTTCTTTGTTTACAGGAGGATCATCTTCTGCAATCTTCAGTTTCCAATTTCGTTCCATTGGAGTACTTGCTGGTTTACACCAGAGTTTACCTATTTCTTTAAGCAAGTCAAGTATATACTTTCTTTGTGAAATGAAAATCCCTTTACGACTTCTTGCAATCTCCATTCCAAGAAAGTATCTTAGTTCTCCCAGATCTTTTACCTTGAACTTAGCTTGCAGTTGCTTCTTCAAGTTATCGATCTCCTTCTCATCATCTCCCGTAATTATCATATCATCTACATACACAATTAACACAACTTGCTTACCAGACTTGCTTTTCTTGATGAATAAGGTATGATCAGCTTGCCCTTGAGTGTAACCGAAATCCTTCATCACTGCACTGAATCGAGTAAACCATGCTCTCGGAGACTGTTTCAGACCATAAAGAGATTTTTTTAGTTTACACACCATGTCTAACCCTTCTTCTGCTTCAAACCCTGGAGGAGACCTCATATATACCTCTTCCTCTAGAGTGCCATTGAGGAAAGCATTCTTGATATCTAACTGATATAGCCCCCAGTCCAAATTAGCAGCAATGGACATTATAATTCTGATTGAATTCAATTTGGCTACCGGTGCAAAAGTCTCCTCGTAGTCAATTCCATAAGTTTGAGTAAAACCTTGGGCTACTAGTCTGGCCTTATAACGCTCTAGAGTCCCATCTGGTTTAAATTTTACTGTAAATACCCATTTACTGCCCACTACTCTCTTTCCTTTAGGCAATTGTACCATCTCCCACGTTTCATTATTTTTCAGTGCCTTCATTTCTTCTAGTACTGCTTCCTTCCAGTTCGGATCCTGGAGTGCCTCATGAACATTCCTTGGGATTTGTATCTTATCTACTCTTGAGATAAAAGCCCTTAGATTTCCTGACAATTTGGAGTAGGTAAGATAATTTGAAATTGGATACAATGGATTTCTAGTACAAGACCTTACCCCCTTCCTTACTGCAATTGGGAGATCAAGATCACTTATTTGTTCCTCATTATCATCCCCTGACTTATCCTCATCACATGCCATATTCTCACAAGGTTCCTCTTGACTTTGATTTTCTGTAATGATAGGAGTTAGATCTGCCATCGGTTCAGTCTCTTGAGTTTGCCTTGGAGTTCGTGGTCTTCTTGAGTACACCAACAATGGTGGTTTCGGATCAGCAATGTTAAGTTCTCCCCCTTTGCTTAAGTCATCATTACTAGACTCATATTGGGACATAACATGTGGAGACATATTATGGACATCTTGAATGTTTAAAGGAAAAAACCCTGGATCCCAATGTTTATCTTCCTGAGTAGAATTCTCCCCCTGGAGAGAAACTTGGGAATAAAAGAATTTATCCTCGACAAATGAGACATCACAAGTGACAAAAAAACGTTTTGTGGGGGGATGATAACATCTATAACCTTTTTGTGTAGAGGAATAGCCAAGAAAGACACACTTAATAGCTTATGGATCAAACTTGCCTCGATTTGGTTGAACATTATAAACAAATACTATGCATCCAAATACACGAGGTGTAAGGGAATTATGGACACGAGTAGAAGGAAAAATAGATAACAACTCACTAATCGGGGTTCGGTATTTGAGGACTTTTGTAGGAACACGATTGATAAGGAAGGCTGATGTGAGAATAGCCTCACCCCAAAAAGAATAAGGGACATTACTAGCAAACATGATTGATCTAGCAACTTCCAAAAGATGACGATTTTTTCGTTCAACAATCCCATTTTGTTGAAAAGTATAAGCACATGAACTTTGATGAAATATCCCATGCTCTTTGAGATATTCATTAAATTCATAAGAAAAATACTCCCGACCATTGTCAGTTCGAAGAATGTGTATAGAAGATTGAAATACATTTGTTATGACCCTATGGAACTGCTTAAAGATCGTGGGTATCTTAGATTTTTCTTTCATTAAATAGACCCAACACACTCGGGTATGATCATCAATGAAGGTAACAAACCACCTTTCACCGGTTAAACTCGTGACTCTTGATGGTCCCCATATATCACTATGAACTAAATGGAATGGTTTAGATGGTTTGTATATATGAGAGGGATATGATGCACGTGTTTGTTTTGCAAGAATACAATGGTCACAATGAAACAAGGAGGGATCTTTATTCACAAACAAATGAGGATACAAATGTTTCAAGTAAACGAAACTTGGATGACCCAATCTATTATGCCACAACTGAACATTGGAATCAGAAAATAACGAGAAAATAGTAGATGACTTCAGACTTGGAGAAGAATCAACACCCGATAGATAGTATAGACCACTTCGCTCCTCAGCATTCCCAATCGTCCTCTCCGATGACAAATCCTGAAAAGTACAAGAGTAAGGAGAAAAGGTCACAGAACAATTCAAGTCTTTAGTTATTTTACTAACTGAAAGTAAGTTACACTCCAGATTAGGAACATGAAGAACCGATTTCAACTTCAATCCATTAACCTCCAAGTCTCCTTTCCCTGTTGCTGTGCAGACCGAACCATCTGCTACAGTAATTCCAATATTCTCACTACAAGGTTTATAGTTCCTAAACCCTGTACTTGAGCTTGTCATATGATCAGATGCGCCAGGTGTTATGTGCTCCTTTGTGTGACAGGAAAGATACAATACCTTTATGAGTAGCTAAGGCAGTAGATCCTGTGGAACTAGATGAATTAGAGCCGGACTCCTTTGTAGTAGATGAAGAACTCATCAGTCGTCGGAAAACCTCTATCTCTTCTGTCGTAAATGCTTGAGGGGCTGTAGCAGTTGCTAGAGCAGTTGCTGTTTCGGCCACAAAAGCATTTTTACTATTTTTCCTCTGACTTCGAGGCTTCCAATCAGCAGGTTTCCCGTGGAGATACCAGCATGTATCCTTGGTGTGATACGGCTTCTTACAGTGCTCGCACCATATCTGTTTGTCCTTTCCGTTAGGTGCTTTTGAATCCATACGACTTGTGGTCAACGCGGATCCTTGGGCTGCCACTGGATCTTGTGAGGATGAAGTCATCACTTTCCTTCTTGTTTCTTCTCGCCTTACTTCAGCGAATGCCTCCTTCAATGAAGGTAAAGGCTTTGTGCCAAGTATGCGACCTCTTACTTCATCAAGATCTTGATTTAGACCATGCAGAAAATCAAAGACTCGATCACTTTCCACCATTTTGTTGTACTGAATTCCATCTTCAGGATGTTTCCAAGAAATATTTTGGAATAGGTCTATTTCTTGCCACAGCTCAGAGAGATTATTGAAATATTCAGTAACAGACAATATATCTTGTCTAGTATTCCGAAGTTTAGAACGAACGTCAAACCTTTGTGAGATATTCTCCATATCCGAATACATCTCTCTCACAACATCCCATATTTCTCTTGCCGTTTGATAGAACAGGTAGAAGCGTCCAATCCTCTGCTCCATTGAGTTGATTAGCCAGGCCATCACAATTGAATTTTCTGCCTCCCACACGCTATAATTTGCTGCATCCAATGTAGGTGCCGCTCCAGTAAGATACCTCATCTTTCCTCTGCCTTTTATCACAAGCAGGACAGATTGGTACCACTCTCTGAAATTGCTTCCATTTAGTTTATGTGTGGTTATTTGGATAGATGGATTTTCTGGGTGGTTAGGGGTAATAGACATAGGAGAATTTGTACTGATTTGTGACTCGGTTGATTCTGCCATGGAAGACATGATTTCTGGATTACAGCCGGCAAGCTTTATTGATCAGTTTCCTGCCGGTGATCGCCAAGCTCCGATACCATGAAATCGGAGAAGAGAAGAGTGGAGATGAAACCGGAGAAGAGAAGAGTGGACTACGGAGAAGAGAAGAGTGGACTTTTAGTAATTCTCACTCTTATTTTTATTATTGTATATTCAGCAACGAAAACAACAGTATATATAGATATTACAATGGCATAATCTTAGGAAAAGAAATCCTAGAAATCAGGAAATCAGGAAATCAATCAACACAAGTCAGCACCTTCCTAAAATAAGAAAATTGAGACTAATTAGGCCATAAAATGTGGGATTTTGTTTTTCTTTCCAACAGGATGCTATAAGAGCAAAGGGTTGTGATTGACAACATGCACTGGATTTCTGTAAAATAATTCTTATTGAATGGATTTAACCTATAAATATACAACACCAACAGGATGTCAAACACTCTAATTGCCCATAACCCACAAATATGCAATGTTGAATGTGCACATTACAGCCCTTTTCTTTTTCTTTTTACGGGTAATACAAACAAAATACAATTCCATTCTATAATAACTTGTGGAAAATAAATCACTCCAACTGTTGCCCAACATTTAGTTATAGACAAACAAAAGATGACATATTATATCAGTTGACGACCAAACATGCGCCCATAAATGTCGAATGATTATTCATTCCAAATATGCTCCAGTAATTAGTAGTACAGTCTCAAAAAATCAACAGTTTTCTAGAACAATAAAAATTCGCAGAATAACTCCAAAACTTCTCCCAGCATGCATAGTATAAATAGATGCTTTACTGGTGCAAACCTCTTGTGGAGACTGCGGATTTGGAGGCAATACTGCAACATTCCCATTGTACTTGGTAGCAACACCAGGTGACGGAAAAGGAGAAAGGCGGCCATCAGTATCAGCACCTGAGCGGTAAAATTGAGCATAGTAACTTGTTGGATCAAAGGGTTGAACCTGTTAACACAAAATGTGATCAATAATAGACCATCAGAGATCATCTTTACAATATGGTCTTAAATCCAAACCATAGTAACCAACAGAATCTTCAAGTGTAATCAGCAGACTATACTCCAATGTCTTAGAAATAGCAAAACAATTAATAGAACGCTAAGAGGATGAGTTGTGAAATAAGAAGTTGCACAAATGAAAAACTTTTTCTTTAAATTACTATAAAGCCAGATCTAGTTACATTTGAGAGAGAGAGAGAGACAGAGAGAGAGAGAGACATAGAGGACTCACAACAAAGCTTGGAAGGCGAGAAACTTCATGAGCTTGAGACTCAGAGTCTTCTAGCGGTGCAAGCTGACTTCCCAATATTGGAGGTACAAGCCCAAAATTGAAGGTTGAAGAAGTATTCACCATTGAGTATTGTTGGCCTCCGGATGGCAATCCAGTATCGTGCTTAGCTTCATTAGGCCCAGGGGTAGCCTTATGTGTGACATCACCCTCAGCAGATGATAAATTCTCAGGTACATGTGTAGGTGATTGCAGATGCTCAGGATAATCAGTTTCATCAGCAGTTGCAACGACATTCTGGTTGCTGCAATCAAAGGCAAGAATAAATGTGACAAACAAAGACAATGGAGTTACTGCTAAGTTTGTCAGGAAAAAAATAATCCACATGGACAATTCGACAAACATGGATTAAACAATGTTATCACTCAAACATCACAAACAACACCATCATAATAATGAAGGCTGGACTTTATAAGACGTGGGACCTTTTGAAGGGAAAAAGATGCAGGACTATAAACATGCTACACCAAACTTGGGCAAGAATTTCAATCTTCTACATACTAGGAGCCATTGCTAATTTATTGCTCCCATTTCCGAGGTATATAGACTTGACTACTAAAAAACCAATAATCAAAGATTGTCGCTCCATCCTTACTCTTACTACCCTTTCATGAAAGCAATTTTCCTCTCCCAAAATTCAACACCAGAAGAGACATGGAAAACACCATGCAAGTCTTAGTTGGACTAAAATACAAAGCACCAAAAACTAAGATAAAAACACAAACCTAGAAGACTGTTCTGCCACATTCTCTTCAGCACCCTGAGAGCTTCCAGGCAGAGGTGTGGAGCTCTTCTCACTCTTAGGACCAATGGTGTTGATCGTACTTACTCCAAAGCTAAAGCCGAAACTTCCAAAACTCAACTTGCTTCTTTCAGATTCAGGAACATGAATGTGAGTTGGTAAAATAACATGTTGACGTTGCTGAAGGTCCAACCCCTCCAGCTTCTCCTCCAACATCCTCTCCAGTTTTAAAGTTGCATCTTTGGAATCAACGACACCAGAAGCGGGCTGCGACTTGGCAGTGGCTTCAAAAGTACTGGACAGAGACTCTGATGCACCAGCTGTTCCAGAACCTTGAACAGCCTTTGGTTTCCACTCCTTATTGGAACCACCTGTTGAAGAAAAATTACAAATCTAACGTGAACTCATGAGCAGGTCAGAAAATTAATAATCTGAAGAATAAGACATCAACATGATCCTGTCAGTATATTTACGCCAGCCGTGAGCAAAATATATTTTTTTCACATTTTCCACCTTGTTGTAACTGATCTTGTCAATCTATTAGCTAAAAAAATCCCTCTTCAATTAGACTTTTATATTGCCGGAAGATGACTATGTTGCAGCAGAAAGAGAATGAGCAATCAAAGTAAAGATGTGCCCTCCTAAACGGAAATGGAATGAGCTGCAAGAAGCAACTACAAAATGGGGAAGATAATATTATTAAAACATTATTAATCAAGCCTTTGTCTACTTTAAAATATTGATTTTCTTTTTTTCACTTGTCTTTCAGTCGTTTTCCTTTTGTTTCTACAGTCTTTGGTGTCCTTCCTTGTAAATGATTTTTCTGAATGAAAGGTTGCTTATTATAGTTAAAAATATATCATATATATACAGACATTAATCAGACAGCAAAAGATGAACCAATCTCAGAAAGACATCCCTTGATTATTCTAGTACAAACATCCTTACCCAAATAGACATTTTATAAACAAGAATTCAAATAGTAGCATTGGGCAAATATAAGGAGGAACAAATCTATCACAGTACCAATCTCTAAATGCTTCAGAACAGACCAGTACAATCTTATCAATCATTCAACAACAAAATATAATTATAAAGCCAACAATAAACTGAAGTATAGATACAGTTAGAAAATTATACCCTTCTGAGCACCAACTCCTTGTTGTGACCGGCTACTGTAATTGGAAGATGGCCGACTATTTGAAGACCCGACATGGGTCGATGCAGACAAAGGTTGTGAATAATCAGCAAGCTGACTTTTCCCAACCCCCTGGGACTTGCTTGGCATCTTAGCATGTGCGGAAGTGCTACTAATCTCAGAAGCTGCCATGTGGTTATTGGCAAAAACTAATCTATGTTAATCAACAATATTCAACATTAAAGAAAAGAAAAAGGTTCTATGATTTTCAAAATCCATACCAGCAGTTAATTTCTTCTCAACGCGAGTACTTGCAGTTGGCTCATTGGAGGGGCGATGACCCACTTCACGTTTAATTGTGCCTACTGTACCTGGGACTTGCGGATCATTAGATGGCATGAGCACCGGATCTAAAGATGAGAAACAGACTGTAGATGTCGGCATTGGCAACACTGAACAATCACTGGAGCTTTGTTCAGGCTGCCCATATGAATCCTCATTTGCCGATGCTATTGTGGGCTTTTTGTTCACATCAACAGCATGGAGAGCGGTGCTCAAGTTGTCAGTACCAACAGAAGTTGAACCCAACTCAGGATCACTTCCTGCCGAGATAATGGCCGCATGTACAACACTAGTACTTCCTGAAGCTAGAGTTGTAGGGCCGTTAGAAACGACAGAAGCAGAGCTGCAAAAATATTCAATGATGTAGCTTGTATAAATTGTTCAATCCTATATAGACAACTCATGGAAAATTGAAAAAACATAAATTGGAAAAGAAAGTAGAATTTGAAATCTTAGCCACCTCGTTACTGAACTTCTTTCTTTATCCTTGGTCTCATGAGAGGTTTGCAAAAGAGTAACACCCTTCTCCCCCCCTTGCAGACCATTCTCCTTTCCAGCAATTGGATTTCTGCCACCACCAGAATCTAGAAAATGGAACAGTGAAGTGAATAAGACCCAGCCATATGACTGACCCCAGGAAATAACTCATGCTACTGCACAATCATAAAATATAAGAAAATATTTTCGAATCACTAAAGTTCAAGAATTATTTCAATCAAAAAAATCCAATCAACCACAAAACAGAAAGTGAAGACAAAAGAAAAGGCATACTACAGGAGTAATAACTCTTAGAAAAGGCTATATTTGGGCTTAATGTTTACCATGTGATGGATAACGAGGTGAAAATTTTGCACGACCACCCCTGCCCCCATGCCCCTGTGTTCCAGGCCTCCATCTTGGTTCCGTAGACTCTCTACCACTCAAATTCTGCAGGGATATAATGAAAACTATTTAAAGTATTGAAAAACAAAATGTCTAAACTTTAAAGAAATGGTGGCGCAGCATTAAAGATATAGTTGACAACTCCCTAAAGGTGTATGTTCACCACACCACATTCTAAAAATGAATTAACATGATGGCTTCATCTAAGAAAGAAAGAGGAAGAAGAAAGAGTATCTCTCTTATTCTAAAGACTCTCCACTCAGTTCATTATTTCTCCAACTAATCAAGCTTGCATTTTTCATCCCATCTGTACCTCATGCATCCATCCTCTAAAGTAACTAAACCCCAATCCTCAAAGATGTATGAAAATCAACCTTATTTTGTGGAGAAGAGTTAGTCCTAGGTCATGGCTTTAGAAATTGCGAGGAGGAAATGAAAAGTGAAAAGAAAAGAAAAGAAAAGAATATCTAATGATCTATTCTATGCAAGTTAAGCACTAAGCAGTACACAATAAATGCAAAGTAATGAGAGAGCAAACATTAACTCTATCTAAAGTGTATAGCTAGGCAACAACCCAAAAATCATTCTGTATCAATCAATCTAGCTTCTTAAATTTGCAAGGAAAAGGATTCAGCAATCATTCAAGCATGTGAAGGGAAAATTACTAGATCATCGTGAAATCATGATAAGATCAGTTACCTCTTTTCTCCTGTCACGTTTCCTTTTGACCTCATGAAATGTATCTGTAGAACAACATGCACACTTTCATATTCGTTCAGGAAACAAATTAAATGAATGTATGGATCGATAACCCAAAAAAAAAAAATGCTCCCCCAAATTGACAATTACAATACTGAATCAGTAATGTATCAGATAAGTAAAGATCCAACTTAAAATATTGCCCAAACCAATAACTGACGAGTTGGTCATAATATGTATCCACATCCTAGCTGATGTGTCTTCCAATCTCCTAAGCATATCCAACTATCAATTTAAGACATCACAAGGCCAATTTATAGTTATACAAAACAGAAATCTGACTAAAAGTTACGAAATGTTCAATGTAACTCTTGATCCAACCACTTAACAAATGTTTCCTCCAGAGGTAAATATAATTTTGACTGGTCCAAGAAAAGATAGTTTGCAGTGATTAGTTTGAAGTGAGTTTTTTTTTTCTTTTTTTTTTTTTTTGTTGCCCTTTTCATCAAAAGTTACTTCATTCAAATTTCTTACATTGCTGAGCAATCAAATAGAATTACTGAATTAAAAAAAACACTATAACCTTTTTTTTTTCACACAAATAACAGCATTAAACACAAAAGAAAATGAATTTGGAACCCGAGAATGCCCCCCACAAAATTAAATATCGGAAAACTCATCCTTCGCTAACTCTTAATCAAGTGGAGAACCGATATCACAAAACAAAGCTCAATGCTGATATACGACATTAGATTCTAACTTAAGCCAACTAATTCGCATTACAATAAGTGAAAAGCCTTAATTCCCTTGAAAACAGCAAAGCCTAAATCATAAAATCAAACCAAAACAAAGTGGAGTAGGAAAAAATCCCATGGATCGATCATAGTGAATCAATCGCCATGAAAAACGACGATCAAGATCACACCTACAAAAGGAAGAAAAGAATGGCATGGTTATGGTACCCTGAAGAAGAAGCCTCTGGGCGGTCTCGTTGGGATCCATGGAGCAGTCTTTGAGCATTGCGTAGATTTCTTCATCGCTGTGGTTGCCGGCGATTTCCTTTATGTTCTGGATCGTCTTCCTCACACTGCTCGGGATTGAAACCCTAAACCCACCACCGCTCATGTTCACACCGCGGACTACGGAGATGGAAAGAGAAAGTTAGAGAGAGAGATGTAGAGAGAGAAAAGCCCAATGGAGGAAGAGGGAGGAGGGTTCGGGGATTATGGGGCTTTCGGATGAATCTAAACGAACATGTAAGGATAAACAATCTTAATGTAAAAATTAGAAAAAAATGAAAAATGGGAAAATAGAAAATAAGTTTAACGATGAGAATAGCGATCTTTCTATGATGGGTATTATTTTTTGAATTGATCCAAACTACATATAAACAACCAAGCTAGGATTGACAATAACACACAGGATAGAGAGAGAGAGAAAGAGAGAGAGAGAGAGAGAGAGAGAGAGAGAGAGAGAGAGAGAAGGGGCAAAATCAAACAAGTGAGTTTCTGTGGGTATGTGTCTCTGTTTCTTTTTGTATTTTCTTTTCTTTTTTTTTTCCTTCTTCCTTCCTTTCTATTTTTCTACACTATATTGTTAGGGCATTTTATGTTTTTTCCTCAGTGTGTTTAATTTAACTTTTTTTTTTTTTTTTTTGGGTGTTGTCCTGCTCTAAAATTCATTTTTGTAAATATAGAAATTAATTGCTATTCAAAAAATTAGATATTATGTTTTGCAATATTTAATTTTGAATATTGTTACACATTATGCAAGAGCCCTGTGCAATGTGTGAGAAGAGAAACATGAAGCCCATTTGGTTCGAGTATTTGAATAGAGTATTTAAATGAAGATTCAAATTTTTGTGAGAGAAAATACTGTAACAAAATGATTTAAACCGTGATTCAAACAACGAAACAAACAGGCCCATGGTAAGTTTTGTCGAAGCCAGTAGCGGGCTTTTTAGGCTTTCTATGTCACTATTAGATCTTTATTGTTGCATTTATTTATTAGGAAAAAATAAATAAATCTGATATCAACAAACTAATACAAGGCTCTGTATTTTTTTCCTCCTAGTCCCTTTTTTATTCTTGCTTTTAAATTTATATATATTGATATTTTTTAAAACTTATTATGTTTTATAAATTGTCAATGTTATTCTTTTTTTCTTTTTTGTTCTGTATTTGATGAAAATAGTTATCCATACTAGAATCAATGTTTGTTATTAATTAGACTAGTTTTTAGATGCATATGTGTTATCCCATCAATAGAAGTTGTGTCATTCTCCAAAAAAAAAAAAAATATATATTGTGTCATTCTTTTAATTAAAAAAATGCTGCATCTAGTGATGGATTCAAAATTTTATTTTAATGAGGGCGCATGTAAAAAAATATACAAATTAAAAGATAGTTTTGTAGGAGTTAAGATTTTAACTAACCTTTTAAATTACTGCTAATCAACATTTATAATCAACATGTTGAGTTCTTGTCCTTTGAAATTTTGCATATAGAATTTTCGTGTAATGTTAGTATTATAATTTAGCACGTGATCTAGGAGAAGCTCTATAAAGTTTTTTTTATACTTGATTTTGCGTTATTATTTGTGTTCTAATAGTTTATACTAATTTTTAGCCAATAAACGTTTAGAAACAAATAAAGGTATTGCTGAAAAAGAGTAAAAATAAAAAGGGTATGAAAAGAAACTCGCAAGGAGAAATAAAATCTATAGAATCTTAAGATGTTAAGAAAGATAAAAAACAATAAACAAAACAGGACCAGACAACAATAGTAAAGAAGTCAAGAGAAAAAGATAGCAAACACAATTTATATTGGTTCAACAATCTATTGCTATTAAAGAAACGTTATTTGATCTATTTCACTATAAAGATTGTTTTTGGGCACAATCACACATTGTGTAACCAATAAATTTATCCACTTGAGGCTCACTAAAATCCCTATCTTTTACAATAAAATCGTCAAATCATCACCAACAAATTATAAGGGTACTATAAAACTTAAACTTCAAAATGTATGACATTTTGCTCCTCACGTAATTACATGAGAAAAAATCTCCCCAAGTTAAAATTTTAATTGTAATGGTTGAAACTATAAAATCTCGTATATTTTAAATATATTCACATGACCATCTTATAGAATGAAAAAGACAAAAAAATCAAAAAATCAAAATAAAAATGGTAAAAAAATTATTAGCTATTGACGTAATGTTGCTTTAATTTTGATGTTTTAATTTTTTTCACAACACATATCAAACCCTAACAATCTAAGGCCCATACCACCCATGCCAATCCTCTCATAGCAATGTGCCACCAACCTAAGAACTCTCTCCATCGTGCACCACCAACAAAGCCCTCCATCGCCCCCCATCCTGGTCCCCCCCCCCCCCCTAACACAAAGCTTCTCTCTCCTTAGATGATGTAAAATTTCCAACAATCCTAACTTATCTGTCCTAGACTCCCTGATAACGCAAGCTCCCCCCATCCTACAAGATTTTTGCCAAAAAAATCCAATAATTAATAAGTAAAATTAATTAAGAATTTTTTCATAGCTACACTGTTAAATTCATAAGGGAGTAGAAGTTTAGAGTTTATAAGTACAAAATTCTATAATAATTCAGTTCAAGGTCAGAAACCTTCTGTAACGCTTGAAAAAATCACAAGTCTAAATCGCGATTTATAATTATGAACTTTCTTAATTGACATGTATTATTGAAAGTCTTAGTAACTATAAGCCTTGAGTGATAAATAATGTTATAAATACACAATTTTATGTACGTCATGTATGAAACATATAACAAAATGTAATGTTATGATAGTATACTTAGATAATTAAAAATAATTATTAAGTGTGCTAAACTAACCTTTTACGATTCAATTTCATGTATGGGTCAAAGTTGTGGTCTTTATAAGAGTCTTAATTAGAATATCTAAATTGAGAATAATTGATAAAAAGGGATTTCTAGCTCAGTATAACAATATAGAATTCCTACATATGTCAATTTAACAAGAGAAATTTAGATTTATAGTAATCAACAACTCAACACTATAATTCAAAAATGGTGAGTATAATATCTGTGAATGCAAGATCGATCTCAATTTTGAGGAAGATCACAAGGCATGATAAGAATTTTTAAGTCATAAGGATTATTAGAAATTCAAGAATTAACAATATATTATATGTGCACAGTTGCATGTGTTGGTGATTAAATAAAGTCACAACAACAACAACAATAATAATAAAACATCAATGGTCCACAAGTATTGCAAGCCTCTAAGGTAATGCAATATCGCAAGCAGATTAATTTTAAATCCATATTGTAGTTAAAAAAGTTCAAAAGGATCCAAAATTTAAATATAGACCCATAAATGACTTTTTGCTTGGAAGAATGAGGGAATTAGACCGCTATTTATTAGGATTAAAAATAAATAGACTAAAATATAACAATGTTAAGTAAATAGCTCATTTATATTAAAACGAAATTTATTTTGGTATAAAATGACGTAGAGAAAAGCACGAAACAACATTGAAATAACAAAAAAACCAAAAACAAAAAAAAAAGAAGAAAAAAGAAGAGGTAAAATTGAAAATTCAAATGTTTAAAAAGTGCATTGATTCTAAAATACTATGTACTGAAATATTTTTAGAAGTGTGGTATCTACTTAACATTAAGAATTGAAATTGTGTTATTTAATGCAATTTCCCTTTTTGCTATAAGTATTTTGAGTTTTACCTATAAAGCACAAAATTGTGTCAAGTTCAAAATTTGATTCAAATTGACTTACAGATAGTCAATTTAATTTACGAGAATTTTTATAATTATAACCGCTATTTATATCTATATATATATATAGAATCAAAATGATACACTTCAATGGTGCAAGAAAATATATTCTATTAAGATAAAAAGAGCAGATTTATTTGATGATGAATAAAAAAGAAAAAAAGGAAAAGGGTCAATCTCCTCTCATAAGATCAAGGGATTTTAGAATACTAACACACTTAAATTTCAAGTATGTTATGTTCGAAGTATGAGCATATGATAGAATTTGCAGAAAATTAGATAGCCCTATGTATACACACACATACGCACACACACACACAGACACATATATATATATATGTTACATGTGTAACCTAAACCTGGTGACCAGGTAACATATATTTATGTTATATCATGGTTTATTCTCTTTTAATATTGTTTTTTGAAGAGCCCAAAAAATGCATATCTCTCACTCTCTTTATATATTTCCAGTCTCAAGAAAAAATATATTGAAATATATTTCTAAAATTTTACCTGATCGCCTCTATAAGCCCTAATTACAATAAAACAAAGGTGAGCATCATGAGTTTTAAGGGGAAAGAGGATGTATAGAAAGAAAGATTTGAGTGCACCTGTGAAATATATAACATATAAGAAGAAGAAGAAGAAGAAAGATGATGATGATTTTAGGAGAAAGAAATGTAAGCAAAATAGAGGCGTAAATTTGAGGGGCTGATTTGATCTCATGAAAGAAAGAAAAAAAAAGAAAGAAAAAAAAAAGAAAAATAGAAAGAAAAAAAAAAGAAAAATAACATCCAGAAAGGGATATTATATATTATGACAAGGTAGTAAGTGGTAAGCCATCAAGTGGCGAGCCGACTCGAGGCAAGTGAGGCTAAGAGTGGCAAGCCAACAAATGTTAAATGACATCACCTAATAGTGAACGAACTAGCGACAAATGAAGCCATTGGTGGCAAAATAAAATATGTGCTCGTTGGTTGCTTTACAACGAGAAAACAAGTTCTTAATTAGATTTCTCAAATCGGTGATTTCAGAGGATGATACGAATTTAGTTTGTTCATTTGAGTGACTTGTGAAAGGGTTATGGACCCTCTCATGTCTCATTGCGTTGGTGTCATCACAGTCATCTGTCACGATGACTGACAAAATGAAGACTTTAGGGGTTGATGATCAAGAGACCCCACAATGAGCGCCAAATTGTAGACGCAAAAATCTACGGTAAAAACAAAAATGAATATTAGTTAATTAAATAAAATCATGAACGTGAAAATTGGGGCCCTTGATCATTGTTACTATGTTCATCACATTAGTTAATCAGATTATGATGAAAAGCACAAGATAAACAACCAATGAATAAACTAAACACAGCAAGTCAATAACAAAACCAAAATTTATAGTGGTTTATTCTTGAATGAGCTATGTCCGTTGTTAAGATGTTCACCATGTTGGATCAAGGTTTATAAGGTAAGTTAAGTACAATATTTCTTGAGTGATTTCTATAGAGTAGTGGCAAGTAAAATAAAGGTCCCTTCTAAAGGGTATTTCCCTCTATTTATAGAGGTCACATAAGGTGGTTATATGAGCAGTTATCACTCATTTCCTCTCATCATGGGATAGTTAATAATGGTGTGAAGTAGTGGGCAATTACTACGTACTCGTATGCCCATGTTCTTCTGATAGTGGTAGTCATTGAGATGTGTTCGCAAAGATCAAAATGGTTCCAAGAACTCTGGAGTTGTGAACAATAAGTGAATAGTGAATGGCAGGCGATGAGTCGTGAGTGACAAGTGACAAGGAGACAAGGAGTGAGCGAAAAGTGATGTGTGATGAGAGCGAGTTATGAGCCATTGAGTAGCAAATGAAGTCAACTAGTGGCGAGCCAACTCAAGGCAAGTGAGGCTACAAGTGGCGAATCGACAAGTGACAAACTAGACGAGTGGCGAGTGAGAGGAGTGAGGAGCAAGTAATGAGTTTACTGAGTACCTTTTTGAGCTTGTAAAGATGACTGAAAAGCGACAAATAGTAGCCAATGACTTGCCACTTTTTATGCATGAGAGGTGGTCGAGTGGTGAATAGGCAACTAGACGACCATCAAGCAGACGACTAGATGATTGTCGAGCAGTCGACTGGGTGACAGTCGAGTAGACAACTAGCTGATTAGCATGAACATATGAGTACTTCCAAGTAAAGTGATCGCTAACCACGTGTACGATTATGAGTGGTAGATGAAGTCTGACCCCCAACAATTGTACACTTAAATTTTAGGGATTAGCAGAAAAAAATAATAATAATAATAAAATAAAATTTTAGAGGGCTTACCAATGTCATTAGCCTAAAAAAGAGAGAAATAAAGAGTCATTCATTTAATTAACAACAAAAATGTAATGCAATTTACATCTCAAAAAATATATACGCCTTCTGCATACATTATCTCATACACATTATTATCTTAAAATTACAGAAAATGTGCATGTTTTAAATGGAGTGTATACAATGAGAAAAAAAAATCATGTAAAGTATGGTTGATAATGATGGTATAAATGTTCATAATCATGATAGTATATGTTTAGACTTTTCATCATGAACTTATTTAGCATCATTTAACATCCAAGTAAGGTCATCAAAGTAGAGAGTTCAAGCCCTGAACAGAATATAACATCATAACATCTTAACTTGACAATTTAATTTATATCATTCAATCTATGGGAAGGAGTTGTAACATTTCATTGCTTTTATATGGTGTAGTTTGTAGCCTTAATATTACAAGTCTTTTGACTATAAAGGTTTTATGAACAGTATGTGTGTTTGAATATTTAGCTTGCCTACTTAGGTTTTATCTATTAGAGACACACACACACTTTTTGTCCTTTAGTGTCTGTTAAAAATAATTTACTAGAGTAGTTAACGTTGGGATGAAGTCTACTTATATTATGGATTTTATTTATGTAAGTAATGTTTATATCATCTCTACTCTCTAATATATTTTTCCTTATTGCAAAAGAAATCAAATTTCAACCTTTAAATGGCTTATGTATAAATTTTAAATACACTTTAGAAATTTTTGTTTTAGGTGATTGATAATTTGTATTTTTTATTGTTTACTTATTTATTTATATATTTATTTAATGGACTTGTGTTATGCTATAATATGTTAGTGCTATTAGCTTACGGAAACGGAAAAAGTTGCAAAACTAACAAAAATTAAAAATAAATGTTGGAGCAAAATTTTGTTCAATGCTAAATTAAAGTTGTTAGACTAGTTATCTGCATTAAACGAACAAATAATCTAATAAAATCAAATTAATCACTATACAAACACTTACAGCCTCAAAGAACGAAATAAAAATATGTGAATCTCAAGGCTATTGTAGTGAGATTTTTGATATTTAAAACATATACTTCTATTTATATAGACTAAAAAACAATTTTTTTCCATATTTATACCCTTTACTTTGAGATAATTAAAATAAATAAACGGCATAGAGCAACACTTATATGATATAGGGCTAGTATTGTTGTGTTGTGCTGTTATTTTTGTTGTGCTATGCTTTTGTTGTAACATCCGAGATTTCTAATGCATTAAAAATATATTAAGTTAAGGATTATATTAAGACAAAAAGTACAGTTTAAGAAAAAACTGTATAATAGCACATGAAATTATACAGTATTAGAATAATACAGTGTAAAGAAGTACACTGATAAAGTTATGTAGCATGAAAATTTTACTGCTAAAGTAAAACAGTATAGGAATTGGATTGTTTAAGGTCATGCAGTACAGAATTGAACTGTGTAGACCGCAAATTTTTTTATAAAAGTGCAAAAAAAAAAGAAAAGAAAAAGCACGTTAGCTCTTTCTCTCTCTAGATTTTCTCTCTCCTTAAAAATCAGTCCAAGATTTTGGCCTCTGTTTTTGACACCTCCCACACCATTGGAAAGCTCAAGACGAGCTGAGTCCAACGGTATGCCGTGTCGCCGCAATGCAGTCGGAGGAGGCCACACGCGTAGCCCGAAGTGGCGGAGAAGCCCATTTCTTCTCGACATGATTTCTCTGCCTTCCGGCCACCAATCGACGTGATCTTGGTGTCTATGGACTCAGCGTGAGGAGAATAGCAAAATGATACCACTTTCTCAGCTCGATTTTGGCTGGAAAAGCCTCGCAGAGTAGCCCCATCGTTGCCGTGGAGCCACCGCAGGACCCGCCGTCTCCGACGGCTGTGTGGCACACTGCCGGTGCCAAAAGGACCAGAGGGAGACGACGAGCAAGATGCCCCAATCAATTTCTAGAGGTAGTAGCTCGACGTCGGAGTTCCAAAACCACCGTCGTGCACCGCCGTGGGAGCCATGGTGTCTGCACTTCCCAACCTTGTTCCCCAAAATTGGTTGAGGCAAAACACTCAGTGAGGCATGGAGAAGCTTACCCAACCCTCAATTTCAGGCAACGGCCGCCGGAAAAGCCCGTCGTTAAGCCACCATGGAGCTCATCGATCTCATAGCTTTGGCCACCGTCGAGCCCAATTGACATGGCCATCACGTTTAGACCCACAAGGGTAGCAAAAGCCCTCGACCAATTTTGGTCCACCACCGTCGGAGAATCAAGATCTGAGCTCATCCATTTCTACTGACACTGTACTTCATGATCTGCTATGTTAGAGATAGAATTAGGTAAAATTGACACCCCTATTGGACTCAGAAGGGTCGATTTAGGGGGGTAGGCCCGAGCCTAGCTGCCAACGGAGTCTGGTCAACGCTGGTCAAATTTGGTCAACGACGACTTCGGGATTTTGTAATCCGGACCTCCGATCGATGATCCGAGACCGCCTCCTAACTCGTTTCTATGCTCTGAATGAGATGGTGACCTCCGTTCGAGCTAATTCTACTCCAGTGAAAATCATCTAGTACCGATTACGCGTCAATCGAGACGATTCATACAGCAGTAACGGAGTCTAAAATGACAGTTCTAGTAACTTATGATCTCCAGGAAGCATTCTTAGCCATTCATGGTCGCTCGAGGAGCACTGTAGAGGAGGCTTCGCATACTGTAGATACAGTAGTACAACTAGACCTGCTAGCTTGGAGTCCAAGTAAGTAGGAATCTCGCCTGCCGTATGAACCGTTTTAAAATAAATTATTTTAGATGCTTTTATAAAAATTTATGAAATGCATGATCAGTGATTGTTACACTGTTTTATGTGAGAATGGGTTTTATAAGGTTACGAGGGTGACGAAAAACCCGTTAAGGATAAAATCGTTATTATTAAGGAAACAGCTAAAACGGAGTCGAACACTCCGATTTAGCATAACGTTATTAAATGAAAAATGTTTTGTAGTACGTTAAGTAATGAAATCGCCAGTAAGACGAGAGATTTAATAAGGAATGTTTAAGTAAATGAGAGGTAAACCGATGGGTTATAAGGTTAAAAGGAAAAGTAACCTCGGTGGGTTACAAAGCTAAGTGAAGAAAAGGTAAACCGATGGTTTTTAAGATTAAGTAAAGACAACGGTAAACGAAAGTATACTAGTCAAGTTAAAAAGAAAGAGTGGTTAATGTTTACGTTTTATTATCAATCGAGTGGATTGATAAAAAGAAAGTTAATTAATGAGTCGGTTGTCGTATGATCAGGACACAGAAGCCGACTAATGGAAGGAAAAGGAACGAAATGGAATGGAAAGGAGAACGTTAGAGTAAAGTCCGGGTAAGTTCAAACTTCATCTACAACATGAAGTAAATGATTTTTAAATGCTTATTTATATAATTTGCAAATGAGTTTGCAATTATTATGCAAGTTTCTTTTAAAGTATGTTTGCATTTATTATGCAAAAAGTTTTAAAGTTCAAGAAAAAGATTTGCAATGAATTTGCAATTGTTATGCTTAAAATCTATTTGCATATTGATATGCATAACGTCTTTTAAAAGTTCAAGTTATGATATTTAAAGTAGTTAAAGTTTGTTTTACATTAGGACAATACATAATGTTTTATAGTTTAAGTTATAAGTTTTATGATGCATTTGTTATGCAACAAGTTGCAATTATTGTGCAATAAGTTTCAGAATAAAAGTTATGATTTACAAAACATGATTTCGTTATATGTTGCATTTGTTATGCAATAAGTATTAGAATACAAGTTATGATTTGCAAAATGTGTTTGCGTTTTATGATGCATTTGCTAAGTAATATGTTACATTTGTTATGCAATACGTTTTATAGTACAAGCTATGAATTGCAAGTGTGTTTGCATATGATGTGATTGCATTTGAAATGCTCACTAAAGTTAATAAGAAGGTAATGTAAAGATAAAAAGAAAAATGTCGTACCAGCCTCTTTGTTATGAGGTACTGAAAGTAAAATTAAAGTTTGACGTCATAGATGTGAGGTACAAGACCTCAATGTTTGATGGTCCCAAGTCTTCCACAAGGGAAGCATCATGTTTATGATCTCATGATTAATGAGTTGGTACGAACACTAAAGTAAAGTAAAGAAAATGAAGGTAAGATAAGGAAAGAAAAGGAATGAGGAGAGAAAGTTAAAGTAAGATAAGAAAAGTTAAGGAACGAAGATAGAAAGTTAAAGTAAGAAAAGAATATTTATACGACACTCATAAATGAAATTTTCTAATTGAGCATAAATAGAATCATGCATTCTGATTTTGCCCGAATTCCTTTTTATGAAATATTTATATGTTATGTTATGAAAGACATTTTGAGAAATGTTTTACGTTAAATGTTTATGAAAAAACATTTTCATGTTTTCAAGAAGAGATTTATAAATGACGTTTTAAGAAAAACGTTCAAGAAATATTTTACAAAAAACGTTTATGCAAAACGTTTCAGAAATGTTTCATGAAAAACGTTTATGAAAAAAAACCTTTTCAGTAATGTTTATGGAAAACGTTTTTGAAAAAAAGTTTCAAGAGAAAGGTTTTTTATTAGAAAAGTTTTAAAGCATGATTAAATGATTTGTGAGTTTATGTTTAAACTTACTGAGCGAAAGCTCATTAAAAGTTTCTACATGCTGTAGGTAATTTATGGTGACCAATAGGACTCGTTAGAAGAGCTGGGTGCTGTGGATGACAAATGCGAAGATTTAGGTATAAATACCATCACTGTTTGCTTCCGCTACACAAAGAAAATGTTTTCCATTGTTTAATGTAGTGTTTGCGAAGGTTTAAGAAAATCAGAGTTCTAAGAATTGTATTCAAAGTTTTAAGATACAGTTTACGAACTGTTTTATGTAATTATAAAGTAAAGTTTTAAGCTATGATTTATTAAATGTTTCTTATTAAGTTTTAAGAAAACGATTTGAAATGATTTTAAGGGCAAGTGTTGAGCGAGGTCTCAACTTAAGATGCAACAGAGGTCGCATCAATTTTAAAGAATGTTTAAAAAAAATTATTTAAGTATTTTTCTTACGAAGTAAGTAAGATTACTATTTATAAAATGATGTTTAAGAAAGTAAAGTGACTGCCTGAAAAGGCGGGTCGTCACATTTGTTGTGTTGTGCTGTGGACTAGAAGCATGTAGGCATTTGGTAAATTATTTTTAAAGCTGCTATGAACACCATAAGTATATTTGCAGGTGTTTAATAAACTATGTATACAATTATTGTGAATATGTATAATAACGAAAATATGCATACTTTACTAAGCATGTTAGTAGTTTTAGTTTTTAATTCTAATTTTAAGGTTAACATACTTATTATTTGTACATTAAAATTCTAAAGTAATAAAATTTTATTTTTATTATTTAATATATTTTTAGAAAAATAAATTACTTTTATAAGCGAGATAAATTATATGTTCACGTAAAAAATCACTTTAAAAAAAGCACAACCACATCAAAAAAATAGTTACCTTATAAATTAATTATAAACTTCTTGTATTACTGTTGTTTTAAATTGTTATAAAAAAATAAGATCGATTGAGAATTATACTCTATTATTAAAATTAGTTTAGTAATTTTAAATTATGACAGCAAAAGTTGATGTAAACAAAAAACTCTTGACTTGCATCTCAACTTTTCTTGTTGGCCAGTAGTTTTTAGAGACAACTTCATAAAAGTAAGTTTTATCAAACAACCTAAACTACTACAAGCGGTTGGAAAAGGTAAAAAAAAAAAAGCCTCTAAAAGCAATACAAAACACGCCTATAATATCCTTTGATAAATACAGTAGTTATATGAATATCATATCCTCTAACTTCTTATTTGTATGGTTAGTCCTTCTCTTTTGCAATATGAATTACCTTTGTTTTCTAACATTTTGAATTTAGAGAAGCCATATATAGAAAGAACGTCTTTGCATTGATTGGCAAAAGAAGTTTAGAAAGAAGAAAAAAAGAGATTTAGAAGAACTTAGTAGTCAAATAGAAGCTTTAGAGCATACATCAAAAATTAGATTAAGAGAAATTATTAGTAAGCATATGAACCTGTTAAATTATCTTAACCTAGAACTTAGGGAACACTAGAGGAAAAGGTTAATTGTAGAACATAAATCTAGACGATGAACAAAGAAATACCAACATTCTAAACAAGGTCAGATTTAGATGATAGATATTTTACAAAATGAAGATGTATTAAGGATAAATTAGAACAAAAATTCTATGAATAATTGTTAGACACAATTCCCATTGATCTTTTGCCCAATATACACAAGTATAAAAGTAAAAATGTTCAAAGGAATTCTACCTCTAATGATTATCTATAATTAAGAAATTTACAATGAAGTAAATACAGGAATTATGTAAATGCCAACTTTCTTTATTAGTATGATATAAGACTAGGGAAAGGATCCTATAGCAGCAATAACAATATCAACTTTAGATTAAAAAAAAAAGAAAAAAGAAAAAGACCCTTATATGTTTATGAGGTCCACGTAAGAGGATCAATAGCTAAGTAGCTAGAAAATTTAGGGGAAATTGTACAAAATGTTACTTTTTTGAAACTTCGGTACTAAATGTCATATCTATTTTAATTAGTAATAAATATTAGGTTTTTTTAAAAAAGTTTCTTGTTTTTTCTTATTTTACCCTTTTTTTAATTATTGAAACTAAAAAAATCTCAAAATTTAAAACCATACCTCAAATTATTTTTACCATGTTCATTCTCCCACCTCTCTCTCCTCTCCATTTTCTCCATCCCATGTTCTTTCTTTCCTCTCCATCTTTTTTGTCCTATATTCTCTCTCTCCTCTCACTTGAGATCCTATGTATAGAAATAAAGATCTAACAATGGCGAGATTGTTCGCTCTATATTCATCTTTTTACCACCTAAACTCCGAGCTAGATCTTAGAGATCATTGGAGATGCGAGTCGCCATCATCGGAGAGAGAGATCCACCATCACCATTATCTTCTTTGGAGAGCGCAAGGTCGGATGGTGAATGTGTAATGGCCAAGGGAAATGCATTAATAAAATCCAATATTTGATTGGATTTAATTAATGAATTTACACTTATAAATCAGATTTTTGTAAAAATTACAATAATGTATAATAAATAATATTAGTAGGAAATTTTACGATAAACTTGATACGATGTTGGATATTACTAAATGCAGATTTTGTGAGCTTAAAAGCTCAAAAATTTGTAAATAATATCCATGAAACGAATTTTATATAACAGCTAATTATAATATTGTGGTATAAATTAATGGCTGATTAAGATCAAAATAAAGTAGAAAAGTATCCCAAAACCCTCAAACTGCAAAAAAGGGCTTCAATGCAGTGTAAATACACTACTAAGGTGAAAACACAGATACATAAAATACTGTGTTTTGACCCCAAAAGTAGACTAAAGAATAAGCAAGATATTATATACAGTATAAGAATATGTTTTTCAATGGGGTCACTCCAGCAGTATAAGAACATATTCTTATACTGTGATGAAAAATTACACTGTGTAAAATTTCGGAGGCCCACCAAGTGGACATCCCATGAGTTTTTATTGGGCCACCACACCATGAAAGGTGGCCAATCATCTAAAGCCACCTATTGCCCTTGATTGTAAAGGTGATAACTCACCTATTTTTTTTTTAGAAAAGGTAGAGATAAGTCTTTAATTAATGCTTAAAACATCAAAATTTTTCATTTATTCTTCTTCCAAGATCCAGCAGCCCTCTAGCCTCCCTCTCAAAAATTTTCTCAAATCAAAATTCTCACAAAACCTTCTCCAACCAAGTTTCAAGCTTCAAAGATCAAGGTTTTTCATAGTTTTAAGGTAAAAATCTAAACTTTTTCTCAAATGTTCTTCTTGGTTTGGGAGGGGATTGTGACCAAATATTTTCTTACATGAAATATGCCTAGAAAAAAGTTTCAAAGAAGCCCTTGGAAGGCTAAGATCATCCATTCTTCTTTTGGTAAGTTTAATTTTTTTAAATCTAAAGTTTATTTGGTTTTTGTTGGATTTTGATTATTTCAAAAGGCATACGGATATTCAAGCAAGTTTATGATTTGATTGTTTGTGTATATGGTTTATGATGGGGTTGTGTTGTTAAATCGAGGTTGAATGTAAAAAAAAAAGGGACATTTGGTGAAAAATAGGGTAATTTTGTAAAGTTTGAGTGTTTAATTTTATAATTATGATTTGGGTATGAAAATGGCTTTGGAAAGTGTAGAACCTGCCTTTAAAGTGGTGGAAATGTTGGTTTAAAACTGATTTTTACAAAAATGACTTAAGGACCACATTGCAAAAAAAATTATTGTTCTCGACAAAATTAAAAAAAGGCCAAAAACTCCCCTTTCCAGTGGGAATTTTAAAAAAGTCAAAACACAAAAGTTGTATGTCTCAACGAAATTGTTAAAAATAAAAGGCGGTTCGTTGAAAATCGCTTCCATTTGTGAGATATAAATTTTACAAAATTTGTTAAAGTCGGAAAAAAAAAAATTAGGGGCAAAAACATCATTTTATAAAAGGAATTGGGGTATGATACTTTGAGAAAATTTGATCCTCTTAAAAAATGGGGACTAATGGTTTAAAAAGATTATTTTGGGTCCCAGGGGCAAAATCATCAAAATTTTTCAAATGAGGATAAAATTGTAAAGTTTTGTTTAACTTGGGTTTTTATTGCAAACTAGTAACCCGATGCCCTAAACATTTGTTTTTATGCTAGTAAGCAATGTTTCACATAAATTAGTCAAGTCGGGTCTGGGAATTCAAAGCAGCCCATCGAGGGCAAAAACATCATTTTTCATGAAATAAGCAGTACGGATCCCGAAACGTATAAGATAGAGGAAAATTGGAGGATGGTCAAACTTTAAGTAATCGGAAAAGTATTCCAAATAAGTAATCAAAAAGTATACCTTATTGACGTATGGCTAAATTGTGATGATTTGGCTAATAATGATATAATTGGCCAAACAGGTCCTTAGACGAGTAACAAGGGAAACTTGAAGACGATTTTAGTAATGACAAAAACAAGTAAGTTCCAAACCCATCTACAGTATGAAAAGTAGGTTTAAGGGTATAGTGTATTTACGTGAACATGTCTATGTGTGCTACACAATTGAAAAGTGTAAATGTTTTGCACTTAGTATGAGCGTATATTGTCATGCATGGTATGATAACCAAAATACCTGGATTGGTAAATGAAACACCAGAGATAAGGAAAGTATCGTACTAGCTCCCAAAGTAAAGGGGAGTTTAAAGTTAAAGTTATGTTACAGTCTCGATGTTACGAAGACCTATGTGCACATATAGTATGATCACTTGGGCCCTAATGAAAGAGAAGATGCAACAAGAATAAGGAATGTTCATAAGAAAGCATAAATGGATCATGCATATTAGTATAAGATTTTTGTAGGCTATGTTTGGACTTACTGAGCATAAGCTCAACTAGCTATTTCATGCTGTAGGAATTTCCACTAGAAGGTCAGAATGAATATGCTGATAAGCTGGCGAGAGAATATGAGCAATGTGTAGACTAGGGTGTGGATACTGTCAAAGATATGTTTTCGTTGCTATGTATTTTAAGTTATTTTGAATCTTGATGTATAAATGATATAGTTTGGTTAAGCGAGACAAAACCTCTTTTGGATATTCTAAGTAAGTGTTGTTTTTAAAAAAGAAAGTTACTTATGTAGTTATACATATAATTATAAAAGAAATTTTAGTATGTATGTGTAATATATTTATTAAAAAAAATATTTTCAAGTTTTTATAGATACGTAAGTAAGAAAAACGTTAAACCACAACCCATAAAAGGCGGGTTGTTACAGAATGTGAGGTTTATGTGTTACTTGTCGTCGTCATATGTTGCTTGTCGAGATCCACTGAATGAGCACGAGAAAAAGAGGAGGGAGGAAGGGAGAGAAAGAGATAGGTACCAGATCTATTATCACCATCGAACTAAATGCACCCATCTTTTTGCTTTATTCATCGCCTGCTATAGTTTCCATTGTTGAATCAAATCTACTATCGAAGGAGAGAGACAGGAGAGAAAGACGATGGGTAGAAAAAGAAACAACATGGATAGGAGAGAGAGGAAAAAAGAATAAAAGAGAAAGGAGAAAAAATGAATTCTTTGTTTTAGTATTTTTTGGTCTATACAATTGTTTAATTTAAAAGTTGAATGGATATGTAATATTTACTAACATCTTAAAAAGTACCTGACATTTGCTACCAATAATTTTATAAATATGACATTTCTTACAATCTCCCAAAATTTAGAAGCTGTTAAAGAACCCACATTAGATGAAATCAAATAAGCATTTCTATTAAAAAAAAAGGAAAAAGAAAGAGCATTATATTAGAAAACAATAGCACAACAGAATTTTAAATTTTTAAATAAAGTCATTTTATAAGAACGAGTTAGACATGCTATATATTATAATTTAATCTCAGGTCTTCATACTTCTAAAAGACAGGTAACTACTTTTCTGACTTAATAAATTCTATAGAACTACTACGTGGGAATTGCGTCTAAAAGAGTCTCAACCAACTAGTCTTCTTTAATTCTTTTTTCCATTATCGAAGTGCGAATGGGTACATATTGTTTAATCTTCCTCTTGGCAACTAACTTCCTTCCTAGCCACAAGAGAAAACTAGATTTATTGTTCTTGATGTTGAACAACAATTCTATAGGAGTTCAAAGATTCTCTCTCTAAATTTCTTAAATGATCTACCAAACAATAGGAAAAAGTTTCCTATTTATGGTGGCTGATAAGGCACTAATTCTACTCATAAAAGGTCTAGATTCATTTTTGGATCAAAAAGTCAAGTCAAAACATGTAAAGACGTGTAAGTCCGTGTTGCTGACCGACTAACATGTCTTGTAAGTTACCAATTTGTAGGAAAACATGTCGTGTCGTTACATAAAAACATATGAGCTAGCAAAGGGAATCAATGGACGTATACAGATTAAACTTCTATAATTATAGAATGACATGTCCCTAACATACTCATTTTACAACTATCAATTCTAATGTTACTTTGCTAAGATGTTAGAGTTGCATTTTTGAACTATATACTAAATTACAAAACACCAATAAGTTTTTCGTCTATGACATAACATGATGTGTAACATTATTATAGGATATCTATAATCGGCTTAAGGACAAATTCTGTTTTACCTTCCCAACTACATTTATCATATGTTCAATTACTTCACCATTAGAATACTTATAACTAGTACAAATAGTGATGAGGCTGAGAAAATGCACATATCTTATGGCTAAATATCATCATTTTACATTAATATTTCTCGTTAAATCTCTTATTATAGCATTTGTGTGTTAATAAGTATTTTAGTGTGTTTGTATGAATATATGTTTATAAATGTGTTTTCAGTGTGTTTTTATGTTTAATAATATTTTTAGTAAATTTTAGAATCATTGCTATGTGTTTTATAATTGTTTAGTTTGTAAATAATCAAAACAGTTAAAATAATATTGTGTAATTTTATTTTGAGTCTTAATGTGTTTGTAAATAAGTTTTTAATCTGTAAATATGTTTTTATTATATTTTTTAGTAATTTACAAAATATTCCCAAGTCTTAAATAATATATCTATTAAGGCTTACTAATTTTAGACGTTTTTATTTATTTTTAGTAATTTTGTGTGTTTTATTGTAAAATAAATGTTTTTAAATTATTGTAAAAATTATGTTTGTAAAATAATTAATTTTGATTAATTTATTTTATTTTTGATTTGAAATTTACAAGAAAAATAGAGAAAAACGATGTGAAAATGAGTAAAAAGGGACCTCAAATACATTAAAAATAGAAAAGAAAATAAAAATAAAGAACTGCCATGTTGCATTCTATCAGCTGCCAGATCAAAACCGCCTAGCCACATCTAGACTGTCCACGTGTCCCCTCTCCCTCAGAATTCACTACAGCTCTCCTCACGTGAGCACGTCTCTGTAACCGTTGGATTAACATTCCAAGACTTCATCCAATGGCCAAGAGCTCTTCCCAGGTCCCATCCCGATCGAAGCCGTTATTGTAGTCTAAGTCCACGAATCCGACGCTCTAGGCCGCACCCTTTCCCTTTTCTGTTGTACCGCGCCACACCAGATCCCAAAGAAGTACCAGCATTCTCCAGGCCTGATTCACCTGAGAAAGAAAAAAAAAAAGAAAAAAGGGTAAAATCAATTTGATTGAAAAAAAAAAAACTTGGGCGGCAACGTTTACTCAAAAAAAACCCCAAAATCTCTCGAATTGCCATCCTACTCGTTTGCAACCTAAAATTATCCAAACAAAATAATAAAAATAATATAAAAATATATAAAAAAATCATGTAACTAGTAGATTTTCCTCTACTATAAATACCTCCTTCCATGTATTGTAATTCATATGATTCTTCATAATTTAGAGTTAATTCTCTTCTTCTTTCTTTTCTTATGTTAGTTTTCGTCTTAATTCTAGTTTTATGTTTTTGTAAAATACTTCTAGTTTCTACTGTTGTAAAATAGTTATGTTTAGTAAAAATATGTGTGTTTCTATCTTCAATATATCTTTCTAAATTTCTTTTTTGCTGAAGAGAGAGGAGAAAATTCTGGTAAAATTAAGGTATCTATTTTTAGTTTTTCAATGTTTTCTAAGTTGTTATAATGTCAAAATCATTTTTAAAAAACTTATGATTTTCATGTCAATTTAACTAAAACTCTTGCAAAATTAAGTTTTAATTTATCGTAGACATAGGCTAGCACGCGTAATGCTTAGAAACACTTCGATCATTCATAGACAAAAAATGGCACGGTAAATATTTAACTGTAAATTTTGGTGGTAATTTTAGTTAGATAATTTTGAAATCATACATATTTGTTAAAAATGAGTTTTTGATACATTATAGACATAAATTGGCATATTAAATGCTTGGTAACTCTTAATTTATTGCAGATAAAAGATGACATATTGCATACTTAAACCATTTTAATAAATAATTTTAGAAAAACTAAAATATATTTAAGTTAATTGCCAGAATAAAACCTTTAATCCTCAGAGTTGTTAAAATTGCTGTTTCTTCCAAATTAAATTTCACTTGTTTTTAAAGTTCAATCTTCTATTACATTGCACTAATTGTTAAAGTTATATTTACCATTCTAATTTAAGTCATATTTCTTGTTGTTGAAATTCTATAAATCACAAAAAAAAATCTAAAAATGCAAAAAGTAAAAAATGTGTAGATATTGT
This sequence comes from Artocarpus heterophyllus, assembly GCA_025403435.1. Lineage (NCBI taxonomy): Eukaryota > Viridiplantae > Streptophyta > Magnoliopsida > Rosales > Moraceae > Artocarpus > Artocarpus heterophyllus. The sequence continues at coordinate 20,961,002 of CM046348.1, read as the reverse complement.
AAATAAATTGTAAGTAATTAACTTTAATCCTTAAAATTTTTTTGTTATTAAAACTAATATAAATAGTATATTGGATCTTTGCAATACCTTTTTCCCGTGAAATCGACCTCGAATTCACCGACTTTTATTACTTAGACAACCTTATACTTGAGGTTATGTTAGACTTACACTTTTAGACTATAACAAGTTTTTAGCACCGTTGTCAAGGAACAAACAGACATAAGGATGATATATTAGTATAGTATATTATATATATGGCTAGATAAACTGCCTTATTATTATTATTATTATTTTTCTATACTTTATTTTTCTTTCTAAGATCTTACTTTTATATTTCCAGCACTTTTAACTTTCTAACTATCTAATCTACCTTCTAACTTCTAACACAATCACATGAGGGAGTCTTAGTTTTGTTTAAGTCCAATTGATTTGTAATTGATCATAAATAGTGGATTGCACAATAGCTGGGTGTGGCCTTGTGGATATAGGTTTATACTAAACCACATAAAAATTGCTTGCATCTTTTTATTTAGTTTATGCTTTTGGTAATTTAATTTATTGGAATTTTAATTAAATTTGGGAAATATTAAAAGCAAAATTTTCACATGTCTTTTTAGCGAAATAAGTGAAGACCGTCATTTCCAACCTATTGAGTAGAAAGAGATCTCTTAATTGCATGTCCTTGTCACAACTCAACGTGTGCGGTGTGTGCACTTGCCGTCGTGCTTATGAAGCCCACTATGTCGTGCGTCGTCGGTCCTGCTATTGTCATTGTACAAATCGTCAAGTCGTTATGCAAACCATCAAGCTGATCACCCTCGTCACTTTAAAAATGGGTCAAGCGCTTGTTTTTCATCTGTATGGCAATCTAATTTTGTCGTCCACTCAAAGCTCTAAACATAGATTGCAAAAGTTTTCATCTTTTAGTTTTTTTTTATGTGAAGAAACTCTTACCTCAAGAATTTGTAAAAGTTTTTCTTGGTTGTGAAGAATGATGTGAAGAAACCATGCTTGCTTGGGGAATGTGGGCATGTTTTTCTTAGTTGATTGGTGAGTGTGAAGAATTTGATTATGTGGGCATGTGGATAGTTTTTTTTTTTTTGGGTAGCAAAAAAAAATTGTTGAGCCTTTTATGGAAGTGTTTGAAGAATTTTCTTTTAAAATCGCTCTTTTTTTTCTGATTTTGAAAATTAAAGATGAATATTTTGTTCTCTCTTTTTTTTTTTTTTTTGAAAGTGAATACCTTGTTCTTTTTTGTGTTTTAATTTTTAGGATTTTTTTTTATGTTGAGGGCATTTAAGTATTTTTAAAATTGAAATTTTGCCTCCAAGAAAGTACGAATAGATTATAAACTTAAAATTTGAAGGCATAATAAGGCAATATTTTAAAATATAGGGTATGATTTTCGGACAACATGAAAATGCAAGGTATACTCGTTTTTAACCCTCAATTTTTTTATAGACGCGGAGGTCTTGGCATCCCAAACCTAAAGGCCATTCAACGCAAACACGCAGCGATTCCCGAGTCCACAACTCATGGCTTCCAAGAAGACCGACCACAATCCTCATTCCGGCGACGGCGCTAGCCCCGGGTTCCTCTCTCTCTCTCTCTCTCTCTCTTAGGGTTATAAACTCACCATTACCCTCGGCAAACACAAATCGCTAATGGACTTCTTTTTTCTCGTTTTCTTTTTGTGCAGAAAAATATTCATCGGAGGTTTGGCCAAAGATACTACTGTAGGTGAGAAACCTTTCGTTTTCCTCCTCAGATTCGCGCTTTGTAGCTTTTCTTGGTTCTTTTTTATTTTCTATGAAAATTTCGATGAATATATATACGTTCTTATCGTTGATTTACGGATACAGATACGTTTGTCAAGTACTTTGAGAAGTACGGTGAGATCACGGACTCTGTTATAATGAAGGACCGGCAAACCGGTCGGCCAAGGGGGTTTGGATTCATCACCTATGCGGATCCTTCTGTTGTTGACCAGGTTATTCTTGACACTCATATCATCAATGGAAAACAGGTTCGTTTTCATCATCTTATTATTATTCTCTCTTTGTTTATTGTGAAATTAATTGTAATGGAGATTAGGGTATTTGTTTATGTTTTTATTCAAGTAGGGATAGTCTTCTATCACCAAGTTTCTTTTATTGAATTTTGGTTTGTTCTTCTAATTTGTTATTTTCTGGCATGCCTATAATATGATATTTTGCAATTTTATTTTAGAGTATAGTTAATGGATGAATATTGAGATTTATGTATCCCTCCCCTTTGGTTCTATTTCTTTTTCTTTTGTTGTATTCTTTTATCCAGATTCTATTTCTTCTATCTTGGTTCTACATCACATTAAAAAAATTGGCGTTGTTAATAGTTTATTTATATTTTGTTTTTATTTATCAATTAGTCAGTTTTGCATGGTTGAAGTTCAATCAATTGGGACTTTTAGGCTTTATAATCTGCTGCTTTGCAGTTTTATGAACAATTAATAAGGGGATTAAAAATTTTCCCATAAGGTTGGAATTATTCTTTTAGAGTTAGCAAATGCTGCTGTAATTTACTAATTTTGCAATGCAAGTTCGAGCTCAAGTACAAGTATATGATGATGTTTATCAACATTGGTTATTGAACGCCTAGTGGCACCTGTCGCACCTTTCATAGTGTCATGCTTTTAAACAGAGGTCTTAGGTCCTACCTGTAAGGTGGTGTTAGGGATCTATTCTTTGTAGGCTACAATTAGCCTTAAAGGGTCGAATTCATATTTTGGTTCTGACATTGTTTCTTCACGGGTTTTACAATGTTTGTGGAAACATAAAATGGATTTAGGAGTTTCCCTTTTAGTTTTTGCTACGGCTTAAAGGTGTTTGATTGTATTTTGTAGGATGGATATTATTGTTTCTCCATTTGTTTAATATAGTTGTGTTGTTTTGTCAGTTTTTTCTGCACAAATAGATCTTATGCTAAAAGTTTTCCCTTTTAATATTTGCGGATAACAGCTGTATGGTGTCTGATTGGTTTTTTTATGATGCATGTTCACATAGGTTGAAATCAAAAGAACAATTCCAAAGGGTTCTCAACAAGCTAATGACTTCAAAACGAAGAAAATTTTTGTTGGAGGCATTCCAACCTCGGTTGATGAAGGTATGTTTCCTTTCCCCTACCTTTTTAACTTTCTGGATGTTCTCTAACTTCTAACTGCTGTGATTTTGCTCTTTCAATGATAGATGAGTTCAAGAATTTCTTCTTGAAGCACGGGAAAGTGGTGGAACATGAGATCATACGTGATCATACAACCAAAAAATCCCGAGGCTTTGGATTTGTTGTATTTGAAAGTGAAAAAGTTGTTGATAGTTTGCTCGAAAACGGAAATATGATTGATATGGCTGGTACTCAGGTAATTGCTTTGGCCGGATTTTTGATGTTGGGTGTACACGGACATAATTCTACTTTGTATAAAGAAGCACTTTCAGGTTTTGCTTAAAATGTTTGAGGTGGAAATCCCCCATAAATCCATAAGAAAGGTACTAAAAAAAACATTTGCTTATGAGAAACCTAGGTTAACTTACTTCTTTGTTGTAGGTTGAGATCAAGAAGGCTGAACCAAAGAAGGCCTCAAACCCTGCACCAGTATCTGCATTTCGTAGTGATTCTAGGGCACGCCCATACAATGATAGTTTCAGTGCATATGGCAACCCCTATAGTGGTTTTGGCACTGGTCATTTTGGCCCTACCTCCTATAGGTCATATGGAGCTTTTGGCAGTAGGTTTGGTGATTATGGAGAGTATGGCAATGATAATGGTTTTGGCCCTAGTGTTGGTGGTGGTGGTGGTTTCTCTGGTTATCGTGGAGAATCCTCATATGGCTATTCTAGTCGCTTTGGTTCCTATGCAGGAGGGCTTGGTGGGGGATATGGTGCAGATGGCTTAGGTGGATTTGGGCGTGGAAGTGGAGGCTATGGAAGTAGCGGAGGGTATGAAAGTTATGGCAGTTCAGGCCCTGGTGGTGGCTATGTTTCTGGTCCTGGTTCTAGTTATAATGGGTCTGGAGGATTCTATGGTAGTAGAGCAGGTTACAGTGGTGGTAGCCGTTACCATCCTTATGCAAAGTAGATATATGTTTAAGCGTCCAGTAGAAGATGCATGCAGGTTTCCTAGTCATCAGTATATGCATCTTGAATTAAGAAGATCTGATGAACCATCGAGTTTGCCTGGTTTTACAACTTAGACAAGTTCAAATCTAGTTCAGCTTCAGCTTAGAGCTTCTTCGGTCAGCACTTTGTTTTACGACCTTTATTGTCATTCTATTAAACTTAGACACTTACTGTTATCGACTACTTCTAGAACCTATTTAGAGTTTGTATTTCAATTTAGCGTACTTTAGTTGTGGTAGTGATTATTTAGTTTTCTTCTTTTGACATATAGTTACATGCCTGCAGATGAATTCTCCTTAGTTTTTAGAAGGTTTAAGATATGACACTCTATATGCAATAGTACAGTTCCAACTTCCACGTGCACATGCTTTCCTTATTAGCAAGGAGCATAAGTTTTCAATTTAGCCGTATTCAGGATTTTAGTCTGAGAGGCTTCTGTGTAATGAGTTGATTTTTTTTATTATAGCCCGAGTATAATTCAGGAGCGTTTATTCACCAACAAAAGATTTTGAAGAAATTAATTTATCAAACCATCCATCTACTATCTACACTTGAAATTTACCGCGTCTTTTCCCAAGTTTTTAATCTGATAACCTCGTTGAAATGTATATGTTTATCCATCAATGTGACAGTTTGCCATCCAAATTTGGGGAACCAGGGTCCCTAGTGTTGTTCATTTCCCATGTGAAGTCTACTAGAGTGTTTGGTAAATTCAGTTTTAACTATATGTTTTAACTCAAAACAACGTAAAATTCTTATATGCTAAACTCAGTTTCTACACATTGGTTTCAACTTAAACAATGTAAAGTTCTTATATGCTATAATATAGGACAAGTATTTTCAGTTTCAACTTATTTCTAAACATCCTATACGTTTTGTTCCAGTTCTAACTGTCAGTGTAAAGCAAGTATTTAGTTCTACCTTTCAGTCCAGCTTACTTCTAAAAACTTTATATCTTTTCATTTTGTCTTTGTTTTTATTTTTATTTTTTTTGTCAACAAAATGAAGTCCTTAAAATTTGAAATAATTTCTAGCTAAATTTATTTGGTCACAAGCTATCTTTCTTGCAAATAAGACCGACTTGGGATGCTTTGTTGAGGCGTGGGGTCACACCATGCCCATCCACATTTGGTTGTCCTTGGGAGAATCATTACCAAATCCCCTCTCTGTTAATTCATTGTGGGATTTACATGTATATTGCCTCTAACGCTACCGGACAATATTATCAGTGACAAATGGTTAAAAAATTCCTATAAGCCTCTTGGAATTAAAATGCACTATAAGCTTTTTAAGCTTTATTTATTGATTCTGAATAAGTGAAATTTCACCATTACAAATTTAGAAGAGAGAATTAATGTATTTGGCTAATGACCATGTTATAAATAAAGGTGTATAATATATAAGCATGGTTTTTCATAAAATAAAAAATAAGTATATATGATTAAGATCTATTTAAATGACTAGGGTATTTAGTTTTTTTTTTAATAACCATATTATTCCTCATACACTTGGGGCGTGTTTGTTATGTCAGACTAGGATTAGGATTAAGATAAATAATCTTAATCCTGTGCTTGGTGGTAAAGTTTGACTAGATAACTTATCCTTTGACCAAAAAAAAAAATCCCTGAAATGGGGCATAACTAATCCCCCTAAAACCATGAGATTCAATAATCCGGAGTTCTATCGCCATACCATGTCGTCGCGAATGGCTTTGACTTAGCCATCAAATATTGTCTCAACCTTCGTCTGCCGTCTCATTACCGTCGCGACCTTTGTCCACCGTCTCACTGTAAAACTCAACCGCCACCATCTATCTTGAAGATTGAAGTTCATAGTTTTCCTCAGTTAGATTTGCGTCGACGTTGCTCCCCCACTGTCGGACCTCATTGGAGGTTGTCGAAGCTGCCCACATCCGATATCATCACGCCCAACCCCCCAACCTTGGATCTCCATCCCATTCTCGGATCTTGTTGCTTGTAATGTTGGAGCTACCGTTCTCCATCGATTGCCTCCCCTAGACTTGTGCACCACCATCAATCTCATCAACCACAACCTCACAGCTAGTAGTCATCACTACCATCTCCCCTAAGTGCATGTTTTTGGAAGCCCCTAGCCATGGCCTTGGCTAATCGAATAGCTCTTGGTGCAATAGAGGAAAAGAGTTTTTTGGGAAAAAAATGTTTAGGGTAAATAGCTCGATTATTTTCAACCTTTTTAAAAATATTCAATTTGGTCCTTAACCTTTTTTTTTTATTTAATTTGGTCCAACCTTTAAAAAATGTGTGATTTGGTCCTAATCATTTGATTTTTAATTAAAAAAATTTTAGACATCCATTTTTAATTAAATTTACTAAATTACTCTTAAAATAATAATAAATAATATTAAAATACAAATAAAAAAATCAGAAATTTCTTTCAAAAAAAATAAAAAACCAACAAACTAAAAAAAAAAATCCCCAAAATCCAACTCCCTCCCCCATCGCCCACCCTTGCCCACCACCCCTTCCCTCGCTAGTGATCCCACCTCCCTCCAAACCCCAATGCTCTTCCTTGGCAAACTCGCCATCTCCTAGCATGATTTCAACCCTTAGGTATTCGAATGTTCTCTTTTTTTTTTTGGTTTTTTTGCCATTGATGACTTAAGTTGAGAATATAAGATCTGGGCTTGTGACGAGGGGTGCTATGAAAGGCAGTCATCAGCACGGTCTATGCTCATGACAAAGGGCACTATGAGGTGCGGTTTGGGCTCACGATGGAGGGTGTAGATTGGGGCTCGTAGAGTCACGATTCTTAGGCTTTCGATAAAGGCTGAGGCTAGGTTTGGGTTTGGCTCATGACGCCTGGGTTTGGGTTTGGGGTCTTCAGTTGTCGGCGTAGGTGAAAAAAGGTTGGTTTTGTTGAGGGGGGTGGTGGTCTTCGATTAGCGGCGAGGGATGCGATAGGATGTCTCTAGTGGGTTGCGAGGGAGGGGGATAGGACTGAAGCATTTTTTTCTTTTTTTTTTTTTTGGAACAAGTTTTTTAGATTTTTTAAAGGAATATTTTTGCTTATTATTTTTTGATAATTTTAACTTTTTTGGCTAATTTTTAATTTTCTAAAAGATTTTATTTTTTTTAGGGAATTAGATTTGATTTTTTTAGTGGAAAAAATCATTTTAGTAAATATATTTATTTTTTTTTACCTTTTTTAATGTTTTTATGTTTTAATTTTAATTTCTTTAAAACATATTAAGTATTTTACTTATATACGCCCACTAAAGTGATCAAAACATTTTTTAATAGTCAAATTTAATGGTTGGGGACCCAATCATACCTTTCTTTAAAGGTTAGACCCAATTAAATAAAAAAAAAAATTGGGACCAAATTTCACATTTTTAAAAAGGTTAGGGACCAATTGCACTATCTACCTAAAATTTTAATATTTTTTTAAAGTTGATTAAGTAATATAATATTATCACAGTTAATGTTTATAAAATTTGCCTGAAATTTTATTTAGTTAAATTTATTAATGTATGATAAATTTATTATTAATTAAATAATTTTTACTTTATTATATTAAGTATAGTCATATTCAATTCAATCCAATCCTAACCTTATAATCCTATCCAATCCAGCATGTCAAACATGGTCTTGAAGAAATGATTGTATGTAAATAGGATAAGACATATTTTACTAACTAAGGAATTTAGTTTTTTAATGACTAAACTTCTTATTTATGTAGCTTTTTTTAATGACTAGTTAGTTTTTTAATTACTAAAATACTTGGTTTTTTAAAGAGTAAACTTCTTACTTTATATTTTTAATGACTATACTATAGGTTTTTAATTGTCAACTTTTTAATGACCAATATGCAACGCCCGTTATTTTCTTCTGCGGACACTTATATTAATTTAACGTTAGAACATGATATTTTACGTGCTATTATTATTTATGTTAAGTAAATTAACGTTTTGTTTAGTAATGTGCTACGATGGATCGATGTGCTCAGAATGTTTATGTCAAAAAATGATGATAAGCATAAAGTATTTATTATTTTTTTAAGTGTTTCACCTTGCTCTAAATTTTTATCTTTATAATACTCTAAAGTTATATATGCCTTAGAGTTATATTCTTGATAATGACATAAATTTTGCTACATATTTTCTTTTTTTTTATAACATTTATGATGTCATAATAATTACATGTGTAACACTTTTATTATGAGTTAAGAAACTCGGCAATATAAAGTGTCGAAAACAACAATAATAATAATGTGTAAATTAATATTTTTGGGTTATGGGAGCATACATTATTATTGTATATAAATAATTATGTATTATAATTAAATTAAATTATATTACATTATATTTTATTCTATTATATATATATTTATATTAGTAACTTTAAAATTTTATGTGTAAAGGAAATTAAGGCAAAGGATTAGTTGCCTTGAAGGAAAAGGAAAAGGAAGAAAAAACGAAGAAAAAGAAAATTCCACAAAGTTGCTATAAAAGAAAAGGAAAAGGAAAAAAAGAGAGAGGGAAACTCATTTAATCTAAGACTAGGGTTACTTATACCTATAAATATGTTGCTTCATGCACACATCTTATTTCTATCTCTTCTTCTTGCCTCGATCTTTTCACTTATTCCTTTATATTTTTATGCTCTCTTTTCTTCCCTAAACCTCACGCACTATTAGTTTGGAATTTTGTTTTTTTTTTTCCAAATTTTCTATTTTAAAGGATTCAAGAACACAAAATATCAATTTATTTATGTATAGGATATTTTGGTTTCCTTAATGGGTATTTTTATAGTTATGTGTGTTTGATATGATTAGGGTTTGAAATTTGAATACGTTGTTAAATTAGAATATGTGGTTTTGGTTTCAATTGAATTATTGTGACATGTCATAAACATGACAATTTTAATTTTTAGGAATGTTTAATTTTATGATGTTCATATTATGTTTAATTTTTAGGGTTTCATGAGTTTGGTATAAATTTAACATAATTTTTGTTATTGGAATGTGATATGAGAGTTATAGGGTTCACTTGTTCGGTAAATTTGTGATAATGTTTTAAATTTAAATGATTTTATTTTGCTACGATTTTTGGATATGAATTATGATGTGCATATATATGTTAGGAATGTTTGGAATTTTTTATAAATTTTTGTTTAATATATTTTCAATGTTATGAGTTTTCAATCAAACACTGCTTACAGATTTTTATTTGCTGGTAGATTTGTATGTGTGTCTTGTAAAATCTATCTTATAGGACAAAAAGTGTCTCTTGATGCTGTAAAACATTATGAGTTATTGTTCCTATGTTAACTAAGTATTTGTAAATTTTAAACTTCATATCTTTATTATGTTTGAAGATAAAATTCATTGATTGTCAAGTACTCAGTAGTTATGAATGTCTGCCTTATATGCTGTATATAATTTATGAGATAATAAATCATATTTTTAAATGTGTTTTTTCATTATTTCTCATTTTTCTAGTGTTTATTTATATGTTAAGCATGTCACATAGAAATCTCAAAAGCATATCATGTATATTTGATTTTATAAAAATGTTTGAATCAAGAGTATTCATTGTTTATCATGTTTGATGTTAATATTAAATCTAAATTCAAACGTGTGTTTTGAATTATCTCAAATTTATTTGAAGCTAAATTTTGGCTATATTATGATTTATGTGTCTATTATATGTAGTAATTTTTATAAATTATTTTATAGCATAAATGTTTTAATCTATAATTTTTAATTAGGATTGCGCACTGCCTAGGTTTTACTGACAGATTTTCTAGTATTGTTTGTGTGATTTATTTAATTTACAAATGAAATTTTTATGGCTAACGAAAAATCTGAGAGTTATATATATATTTGTGTTATCTTTATTTCTGTAAATTTTCATGCTCTAGTTGAATGTGAATTGAAAGATATAAGGTGATGAATTCTTAAAGGTCAGTCAGTTTTTATAATTGATAGATTTACTTGAATGTTTTGAAAATTTGAAAAGGTATTTTGGATTAATATTTTGAAGAGAAGAAAATTCGAGGGATGTTTTTATATGTTACCTATATTATGGAAGAAGTTTTACACTTTATTCAAGCTTATAGGTTGAGATTAATTTCTCCAAGTGATTAAAGGTCAAGTTTTCTGTCCTTATGTTTCCTGACTCTAAATGTATGTTTGTGACTTAAAGATGCTTTGTTTCATTAAGAATGATGTATGATGATGTAATATGGTATTAAATGATAGCATGAACATAAATATTAATTTCATGTATTATATAAATGATTGACATGAACACTTTAAAAAACGAGCACACCGAGAACTGCGGCTATGTCACCCAATTTAAGGTTTAGTAACCAAGCAAGTCACATAAGTATATTCTTACTTACAACATGATAAAGTTTATGAAAATGTTACACAATATTTTATAAGTAACGGTTTGTGATTTAACATTTTTATTTCAAGACCTTTTATGATGAATTGTCTTAAGGATGTTTTTCTGTTCATATTTTTACGGTCTATGACAAGTTTTTAAAGAAAGTTTATAATATATATAACTTAATTAAGCGTTGCATACCCTATGTTTATATTTATGGACTTGTCATGCTTGGTTTAGGACTAGCTACCTCACTCCTCTCATGACAGCGTGCATACAATGTTAATGGTGCAATGCTTGGGCCCCCGAAAGATAACATGAATAATGTTTTGATATGAAAGTTTAAATAAAAGATATGTTCTACATAAATGTGTGCTTTGTGCACTACTATGATTATGACTATGCTTATGATGTGATTTTATGAAAGTTTTTATTTGGTGTTGTGAGATAGGAAATTATACTTACGAAGTTTATGCTTACTTAATTTTATATCATGTTGCAGATAAAAGAAAAAGACATATAGCATAAGATGGAGGATGGGGACGGGACGTATGTGCAAGGGTGTTGGATTGGAAACAGAATCACACCACAAAAAGAAATTAATAACTTAAGCAATAAATTTTATTATTAATGTTATTTTCTCCACGAAGTTGATTTGAGAACTTGGTTTATTTTCCTATGGACTTCTAATTGTTTGAGACTATTTAATATTTTCATAATTGTGGTTTCTTTTATTTTGATGTGATTAAACTGTTTGGATATTTAAGTAATTTTTCTCGAGAGTTTTAAACATTGTTTGAAGTTTTGTGTGTGTCTACAATTAAATAAATGTTTGTATTTGTAAACTGACCGTTTCTACAGGATGTTAGTTAATTGAACACTATAGGTCTTCCGTCGGACTACCTGAGGTGAAGGAAGCAAATTCAATAAGTAGTTTTTTCAAATATATATATATATATATATATGTATGCATGTTTTCCTAGGATATTTGCTTGAGTGTAATTGTTTTATTTGAATTGTTTATCTTTAAATAATGATTTCAACAGTAAAAATAAGGATTATTGTAACGTTCGTAAAGGGGTATTATACAATGACAGAAGACAAAATTTTAAATTCAAAAGAGTGAAAGCAAATGAGTCTTTATATAATTCAAAAACTTGGTATTAGAAATGTTAATCTTAGCAGATAAAATCCACATTAGTTGTTATCCAAAAATTAATATAAGATTAAAAAAGAGATGTCTAAATGTCTTACAAAACATAAAGTTTAGGTCTATACATAATAAATAGGGATAAAATTAGAATGGTAAAAGATATTTAATGAGAGATTTAGGTCTGAATGACAATTATATGTCATCAGGACATTTAGATTATCAGAGTATATGATTGACTGAATTAAAATTTGTTGTCTTATTTTCTTGTCCCTCTGGCTGTCTCTTAATTAAATTTTGACACCTAAATGAATTACATAACTCAGCTCTTATTTATGTGTTTAGTTTGTTAAGTTTGAATAATGTGCCAAATAAATAGTGGAGGTATAGCCAAGGAGACAGGAAAATGAGGACAATAGATCTGGACTCATGATTGACTATAATGTGCAATTTTTACATTTTTATGAATTAATTACAAAAACTCCCCTTAAACTCTAGCATTTGTAACACTTTGTCATTTGAACTTCAAAATGTAACATTTTTCTGCCCTCAAGTATGAACTGTTTAAAAAAATGGTGCTTCTATTAGAATTTTAATAGCAAATTGACAAACAATTTTAACATTAAGAGTATTTTGGTAATCTTAGTTACAAAAATAACCAAAAAACTAAAACTATAACAAAAATAGTCTTTATTGATGATTAAAACAAAAAATAATTAAAAACATACTACATTCTGGATCCCTCTATTTTTGTTGATATACTGAATTTTTTTAAAAATTTTGTTAACTTTTTTTCACAGTTAAAAAATATTTTAAAATTTTAAATAGTATAAATATCAATAAAAGCTTCAAAGATAGACGGAAATTTTATTAACACTATTAGAGTTTTTTTTTTCTTTGTAAAAAATTTGTGTTATATTTTTTTGTTACATTGAATATATATGTGTTAATTACTTTTTCATTTCATTAGTATATATAACTTTTAAAATTTCAAAATACTTATTATGCGTAAGAAAATTAATAAAATTTTACAGAAAATTTTGGGATACCAAAAAAAGAAGGATTTAAATGATATAATGCTTTATTTTTTTGTTTTAACCATCAATAAAAAATAAAGACTATTTTTATTAAAGTTTTAATTTTCATGGTTATTTTATAACTAAAATTACCGACATACCCTTTAACTTATAATGATTTTTAATTTTCTGTTAAAATTCTAACAAAAAGATTATTTTGTTAACAGCGGTTCATATTTTAAGAGAAATAGATGTTACGTTTTGAAATTTCAAAAATAAACACTATAATTCAAGAAGAATTTTAATAATTGATTATTTTTTAAATTTATTGATGAGGGTTGGGAAACTGAAGTTTATGTAGAATAGAACTACTTCTTGTAAATCCCATAAAATAACAAAAAATAACGAATGTTCGGTATATTTGTTATTCAATTAACACCATAGAGGTGCCCTTTTTATTGGATTTTAATTTCTTTTTCTTCCAAGAATGCCAACGTGGAAAACCTAAGTCCTAGCATCTCTCTTTCTGCCACGTGTCCCATCTTGGGTATTTTGGGCACACAACATAATACCACACAACACAACACGATACAAAAACCGGCCAACTCCTTCCATTCTAAATACCAAAACTACCCCTCCCTGACGCTTAGGCCACCTTCTTGATGCTGATTTAATCCTATAGGTCCTTTTTATAATTTCAACATGGGTGCTTTTATTTGTCCCGACCGGATAATAGCTCGGTCTTTTTACAACAGTATGACTCACCCGATGGGGCCTACTATTATGAGAGGACCGGACGTATGACCCACTCAATGGGACTTATTATTGTAAGGGGACCGGGTTACTGTGGAGAAAAAAAGTTTTTCTTTCAATATTTATACCTCGGTCACACACGTCACAAATAGAGAGAGAGAGAAAAAGAGAGGGAGAGAGGACTTTTTCGTTATAACTTGTCTTTTCTCGCTGTTGAGGTGGTGAAAAGAAAGAAAGAGAGAAGTATCGTTCTGGCGTTTGGATTGTTCTAGAGGTTATTCTTCGAATTCCTTTTGGTTTCTTCGCTTGTTACGATTTCTAGTGTTGGATTCTTCTCTTTTCAATGGATTTTGTCTGGTTTTCTCGTTTGATTTGTGCAAGAATCGGCGCAATTTGAAGTTCCATTCATTTCTCACTTTTAACTTGATCAACTTTTTTCTTGCTGTAAGCATCAAAATTTAATCCCCTTCTGGTGTTGGATTGACGTAAAGTTGGCTGTCCATGATATTTGATATTTGACATTTGTTTTTATTATTATCATCATTATTATCATTATTATTATTATTATTGTGTATATTCATAGCTTGCAATTTCAGATATTGTGAAGGTTCGTTGGACATGTATATGCAAGCCAAGTGAAAGCGAGATCTTAAACAAATTAAGTGCTTAGAAGTCTGATTTTCTTTTGTTTTGTTTTGTTTTTTTTTTTTGCTTTTATTTTTTCAAACTTTTGTTCTATTTTTGACATTGTGAAATTACACATCTGTTAAAGATATATGCTAAAACTACAAACAATCTATTTTGATCCTTCTTTTAGTGTATTGCACATACTACATTTGTTCACTTTGTTGTTAGTTGATAACTCGGATTTTTTTTTTCAAAGTTTTATTATGAAAATGGGCTGCAATCTGAAAGTTACAGAGAATGAATAGTAAATTGATGTAGAAAATTGGCATCTCTGGTTTCAGTTTTGCTTATATGCTTGAATGTTGGTGGTTTCTTATTGGTTGTTTTGTGCGAGTCAGGCTGCAAAATCTTGTTCCGATTCATTTTCTATGCATAAGTGATGGATTTTATCGATACCGTTTTAAAATTATTGCTGTACTCTACACTAATCTGTAATAACTCTGCCCAGAGAAAAATTTTGTATATCTATAGTGCTTTTGCGGTTTACCAACCGATTCTTTCCCTGTTTAGTCCATCGCAAATTATACTGTCCTTATGATTGTTTTAATAAAGTGTTTGGTCTGTTTCAGAAAGGAGTGAATCTTGCAGAATACAAAGATCCAGTGATGGGGGACTCGGAAGAAAGTTTTCTGATCACGCAAATGCCGGATAGTTTTCAATCGGGTGATTTCTTTTCAGTTTGGAAAAGCTATGGAGTGTATGGAATTGTTGGTGCTGTTGTTGTTGGGATACTTGTACCCATGCTCCTTTCCTCTCTGTTTTTGGGAAATAAAGGGGGAAAACGAAGAGGAGTTCCTGTAAATGTTAGTGGGGAGCCAGGTTATGCGGTACGCAACGCTCGAGTAACAGAACTGGTAGAAGTTCCATGGAAAGGAGCGACAACCATGGCAGCACTGTTTGAGCAATCTTGTAAAAAGCATTCACGAAATCGATTTCTTGGAACAAGGAAGCTAATTGGAAAGGAATTTGTCACAGCAAATGATGGTAGGAAGTTTGAGAAGCTTCACCTGGGGGATTATAAATGGCAGACTTATGGTGAGGTGTTTGATCGTGCATCCAACTTTGCTTCTGGGCTGGTCAAATTAGGCCACAATGTCGACACTCGTGCTGCAATCTTTTCCGAGACCAGGGCAGAGTGGTTTATAGCTTTCCAAGTAGCGTTTCTACTCCCTATATTTCTTTTTGTTTATTTATTTTTCATTTCTATGTTTGGTTCTTGCTGTTAGCTTCAATGTTTAGTCCTTTTTTCTCTCCAAAATACTTAAGAGACAATGCTAATGCTTCTCCTTGCTTTCAGGGATGCTTCCGACAAAATGTTACTGTTGTTACTGTTTATGCATCTCTTGGTGAGGATGCGCTAATCCATTCACTCAATGAGGTGAGCGGCGTAGTCATTGGCTCCGAATTTTTGGCAGTTATTATATTTGTTAGGGAATGGTGCATTTATGGTATTGAAATCATTTAAAGAGATAAATCCTGAACACTTGGAATGGCCCTCATTTTGCCATTGAAATTTGGACAGACCTCTGCAACGACCTTGATATGTGATTCTAAGCAGCTGAAGAAGTTGGCAGCCATAAGAACAAGCCTTAAAACGATTCAGAACGTTATATATTTCGAAGATGATGAAAGTTCAAATGATACTGGATTGTCTGAAAGTTTGAGTGGCTGGACGGTTGCATCCTTTTCTGAAGTTGAGAGACTTGGTAAGACAAGTCCTGTTCCTGCAAACCTACCCTCTAAGAATGGAATTGCAGTTATTATGTACACAAGTGGCAGTACGGGTTTGCCAAAGGTTAGTTTCCTCTTTGTTTTCTTTCATTAAGTTTCTCATTTTTGGTTCCATTTGCTGCTGGAGTAATCATGCTGATCCAAATCATATTGGATAAATTTTGCTACTGGTCCATCACTGGAAGGTACATTTAAGTGTGGGTGGGTGGGCCCGTGGGTGTGGATCTGAGTATTCCTATAGACATTCTCTTGAGTTTTTTTATCTAGATGCCTGACAAATATAAAATATATATGAAAATTACCAAGAACTTGAGGATTCTTTTATGTGTTTATTCTGAATTGAGTACTTTTTTGATTATGTCGGAAAATATTGAAATTTGAGCTGTTATTTCATCATACTAGAGATTGTATGGTGATATTGTTTGATGGTGATCTAGGGAGTTATGGTAACGCATGGCAACATTGTAGCCACTGCTGCAGCAGTTATGACAGTGATCCCTGGAATTGATGGCAATGATGTATACCTGGCATATTTGCCCCTGGCTCATGTTTTTGAACTGGCAGCAGAGGTACCTTTGTATTTTCTTAATTACTTGTGCATGTTAGTTACCGAAAATTATTTTAACGGTGTTGTGGATGTCCAGTCTGTCATGTTGACTGCAGGATGTCGAATCGGTTATGGTTCACCATTGACTTTCACAGACACCTCAAGTAAAATTAAGAAGGGAACTAAGGGTGATGCTACTGTGCTAAAGCCAACTCTCTTGGCTGCAGTTCCGGCTATACTGGATCGCATTCGGGATGGAGTTTTGAGAAAGGTGTAAATCTAATAGATTAATTCTCTCTACATAGTACCATGACGATTTTACACATGTATTAATGGAGGCTTTTTTTTTTTCCCAAACAATTTGGAAACATTTTAGGTTGAGGATAATGGGGGTCTGGTAAAGACTCTTTTCAGTGTTGGATATAAACGTCGGTTGGCAGCTGTGGAAGGAAGCTGGTTTGGGGCTTGGGGACTGGAAAAAATGTTATGGGACCTTGTTGTGTTCAAAAAAATACGTGCTTTACTTGGAGGACGGCTTAGATTTATGCTCTGTGGTGGAGCTCCTTTATCCAGGAATTCACAACGTTTTATCAATATCTGCATGGGGTAACAAGTTTTGCATCTTTTGATTCACAGAAATTAAAAATTAAATTCGACATTCAAGCTACCTCTGTTGTAAATAAATTTTATGTGTATGATAATGTGACTACTGTAATTGCCTTCCTGTTTGGGTAGCGTTAGTATGGACATTTACTAAAAAATTCTTGGAAGTCATAAAGCAGGTGGCCAAGTTTTGGTAAATATGGACTAGCCTGAAGTTTATAAATCGTCATATGTTGTAGGGAAGAACATTTTGGGCAGAGAAGAGTTTTAACCAAAAGTATTTTTTTTGGCATCGGAAGAGAGATTTCTCAATTGCAATGTTACCTTACATTAGATCAGATGCGGTCAGTGCACCCCTTGAGTTAGAGATAGATTTAAGCAAAATTTATTCTTATTTTGGGAATAAAAGTTATCTTTTTAAAGTTTTATGTTTGTTTTACCACAGAACAAATGTCACAATTGTAATATGACCTTACACTAGCTGGGATGTGTTCAATGTATTCCTTGAGGTTAGGGATAAACATGAGCATATATCATTCTTTCATATTATCTTATCATTTTTTGTTTTCTGCTGTCATCTGCAATTAGCATAGTAGTTCTGGAAGGCCCTTCCACTAGTGTAAGTTCATTGTCTGTCATGTGCAGGTTATTAGTGTAACTTTGATACTTTCAACAAATGGATGGGATGTTACCATTAGATCTTGATTATGATGAATTATAGGATTGTTGTTCTCATAAGCATTGTTGGAATCAAGTTCGTACTCATTGGGATGTTAAAGTTATGTGTTATACATTCGCAAATATGGATTACATGAATCATTGTGAAAGAACTCTTCCACCAAATCACTGGGATAGTAACTACTGCCAGATTTAGTTCCATGCGGGACTAGCTCTGAATTTCTTGTGATGCCTCTCCATATCTGTATCTTCCGCATTTTTTTCTTACTGTTCACTATCTAACTTCATTAGATGTTGCGAATTTCTTACACAGGACTCCTATTGGTCAAGGATATGGCTTGACAGAAACATTTGCAGGAGCTGCTTTTTCAGAAGCAGATGACACAACAGTGGGCCGTGTTGGACCACCTCTTCCTTGTTGCTACATTAAGGTACTAATGTCTTCCCCCACCCACCCACCCACCCCAAAGAAAACTCAGGTCATTTTATGTTGAAATCATAATGGCTCAGATTAACAATATAAAGGTGATTGTCTTTTTTTGAAAAATTCCAACCTGTCTAGTTTATGTTTTTATTAGGTACTCTTAAGGTTTTCTAGTTTGAAAACATACGTGCCATCGGCTAGTAACAGTTAAAAGTTGATTTCTAAAGAGATTAGAAATGTTTGCAAGGTGTACAAGGTGGATTTCTGAAGAGTTGGAACTTAATGTCTTATTTGCTGCAATGCAGCTTGTGTCTTGGGAAGAAGGTGGCTACATGACGTCTGACAAACCGATGCCAAGAGGGGAGATCGTTGTTGGGGGACACAGTGTAACTGCTGGTTATTTTAAGAATCAAGAAAAGACTAACGAAGTGTACAAGGTGCTTCTAAAATCCCTAGTTGCGATTATATTTCTCAACTATGTACATTTATGTCTTCCAACATTATTTTCACAGCTTGTAAGTTTTGGGTCTTAGGAAGTTTTACATGCTACAGGTTGACGAGAATGGTATGCGCTGGTTCTACACTGGAGATATTGGAAGATTTTATCCTGATGGATGCCTAGAGATTATTGATAGGAAGAAGGACATCGTTAAACTTCAACATGGAGAATATATCTCTCTTGGAAAGGTCTAATTACAACCATACTCAAAGGACGAAATTATTCGATCGATAATGTACTGATGAATTGTTCTATAGAGTTTCTAGGACGCTCATTGTGCAGTTGCTGCAATGACTGCAGGTTGAATCTGCGCTAATGTCGAGTAGTTATGTGGACAACATAATGCTACACGCGGATCCCTTCCACAGCTACTGTGTCGCTTTAGTTGTTCCTGTACGTCAAGTCCTTGAGAAGTGGGCTAAAGAAGCTGGCATCGAATTTAATTATTTTCCTGACCTGTGTGAGAAAGCTGAAGCGGTAAATGAGGTTCAACAGTCCCTCTCCAAGGTTTGTTTATCATTGCTTATCTACAAGATGTTCTATAAATGATGTGTTGTTCGGAGCTCTTTGGCTCTTTGCTGAATGAGAAATAGATTGGAAAGACCAATATTTCTCATCACTTTCAGTCACTCATATATGTCCGTGTTAGAGGATCCCTTTCTGTTATTTTGTCGGGCATGTACCAAACCAATGGATAATACCTTATTTAGTTGTAGTTGCAACCATTATTTCACTTTAAGCTATACTTTTATGTTTCATCTTTAGAATTAATAAGCGTACAGGAATTCATGTTTTGTGTAAAAAGACCATGGACCATTTCTTTACACCCGAAACAAAGGTAGAGGTGACCACCCGTTTTTTAAGAAAAATCAAATTACATGCTTGCAGGTAGGAAAAGCTGCAAAACTGGACAAGTTTGAACTTCCTGCTAAGATTAAGTTGCTGTCAGATCCATGGGCACCAGAGTCTGGATTGGTTACTGCAGCTCTTAAGATCAAGAGAGAACAGCTGAGGGCCAAGTTCAAAAATGAGCTCATTAAGCTGTATGAATGAACGAGGTGAAGTAATGCATTGGTTAAACAATAATGTTCTCTTTCCATATTGTTGAATTAGACGGTCATTATGTTCTGTCTTCCTTTTTTTTTTTCCTCGGTGCTAATATTGTTAACAACGTATGTATTTATGACTCACTTTTCTGATTTCCGAGCAATATCAGTTTTTCAAACTAATCGACGGTGTAATTGCCTTAGTATTTTTCTTTAAATATGTT
The DNA here is from genome assembly GCA_025403435.1 of Artocarpus heterophyllus. Classification (NCBI taxonomy): domain Eukaryota; kingdom Viridiplantae; phylum Streptophyta; class Magnoliopsida; order Rosales; family Moraceae; genus Artocarpus; species Artocarpus heterophyllus. The sequence goes on along the minus strand of CM046348.1, from coordinate 20,941,120 downwards.
TTTGTCTGGTCCCATCTTAATTTCTTGTTTGGATGATTTTGGTTAATATGGTTGATGTTGCTAAACTGTCATCGTAAATCGTGTTCTGGTCCGCTGGAAAAAAGAACATCTGTTGCACTTAAATAGGGATAAAGCCGTTTTCTCATGGTCTTACTTGTAATGCATGCAAAGAAAACGGACAGGCATAGGTATTGCTTCCGGCCCTGAGGCCTGAACTAGGGTGAAACGCCGTCGTAATGATGTGTTCTGGACTTGGGAAATGTTAATTGTTCAATTAATAAGCAGCAGTGATGAGGAATTTGCGTTTGAAACAATCATGAAAAAAGAAGAACACTCGGAAGAAACTGTCTGATAGTTTGATAATATTATTGATAACTTTGATAACTTCTCAAAAAACTCGAGAACTTGGGGTTTAAGCAGATAAATTAAGAGAAGAAAGAAACTAAATCAAACTGACAACCCAACTAATTACAAAGAAAATACCAAATAAAAAACAATTGAATCTAAAAATTAGAAAACTCCAAAATAGATACTCTATAATAGGAACTTTATAATGGAAAACTGTCATCTACTGCCATTGTGTCCTACATCAGGTAATATTTCATAGAAGCTTTTTATGTCTAATATCTGTGCTCAACCATGAATTGACTGAGCTTCTTTACTTCTAGGAAAAGTCCAAAGGAAGCAATAGTGATTGTCTCAATGAAAAGCAAAAAAGGAGTTATAAACTTTATGATAGCTACTAATTTCACAAGTCATGCACTGCTTGTCCTCCTATAAGCGCATCACGTAAGGTAGTATAATTATTATCAGCATGTATCGTCAATCGAACACCTGAGATCCGAGGCCAAATAACGGCATGTCGAGACTCAGAGTTCGAAACCATCTCGTTGATTGTCAGTCTTTATGCATGCTGGCAACACGATATGCACCTTTCCTCCACAAACGATTATGGTGGTCTTGTAGAATGGAGGACTGCCTTTAAAAGAATTTTAAGAATCATTTTGGCTCAGAAGTTGTACTGCTCGACGATGCAGGTAATGTCGACAGAGGTGGCCGAAGGAGAACATACAAAGCCGGACCAACAAATGGAACCAATGATAAAGGTAGAAGCCATGACCCTTTGTCAAACCTGCAAAAAGAATCAAGTTAATATGCGAAAGTTCACAAGAATGTTTCTGTGAAGAGGAGTTCAAATTCTAAGTTTTGATTGAAAAAAATATACTCTTGACAATTGACGCCAAATCACTCACCATTTCCGGGCAGTCATATCATTGTAAATCCAAAATGGAGCAAATGCTGATAGTAGAGTGAAATCAAGGCAAGTGACATGGATCTGATCAAAAAAGAAGGTTCAATGCCTGAAGTAAATTGCTGTTAATTGTTAAGGTTATGTTTGTTAATAATGAATAATCATACAAGCTGATCTTCCAAGACTCGGGAGAAACAACATTTAATGTGTCTGAAGTATGAGAAACTATTGAAAAACCACCACATATGTATAAGTATATTATGGTTTTTTGAAACACTTACAAATCTGCTTTCTCTGAAATACTGCGAGAATTCCTTCCAGTCACCCCCATTAGCTAAGCCGGCATAAATGATTATACCTAGTCCTGCAGCGAGTGATATCTAATGTCCAATGGAGTAAATTATGCAGTGTCAGAGAACTAATCAACTGTTTATGATTAGTGGGAACTACGTAACAAAATAAAATAAATCTCACCCCGGCTGTTAATTTTGATTCTAGAAAATTCAGAGGCCATCTGCTGAGCTCAGATTCTTCAACAGGAGGAGGTGGTGGTTTCCAAAATACAAAATATGGTAGAAGAGCATATACGCCACCGAAGAACGAAAACAGTACGAAAGGCCAGACTGCAACGTTGCTTTTCGAGCTGCGAGTTTAAAACTATTAATTCAGCTTCTGAAGTTTTGAAACACTGGTATGGAGGAAAAGAATGTTGCTTGAGCTGGTTCCTATTTGCCCCTAGTAGCACTGATGGCCAGCTGTTAGACGTTAGTCATGCCGCTTAGGATAGCTTACAAGCATCATCCTATATGTCACAACACAAAACTAACGGACACTCATCGACATTATGGAACGCACACACACACACACACAAAAAGAACATATCTGAAACACGTACTAACATTGAGTAGAAAACTAAAAATGAAAGTTTTTTTGAATAATTCTGATTTCCAAGCCTTTTAATTCAGAATTTACTCCAGGTAAGGCCTCGATGTCGCTCGTATGAATTACTTGGTATAATTATCAAGGGTAAGGAATGAATCTTCTGGATGAAAAGAGGTAAAAAAAAAAAAAAAAGATTATCAATTTAGCATCTTGCAAGCATTAAGCAAAATGAAAAAAAAAAAAAAGAAATAGCACTTAGCAGGACTACCTTCTACCTGTCGGAAGCAGCAGCTTGCTGTACACCAATGGCCACAAACCCATAATGTACCACAGTGCCACAAGCACTTGATTCATTCTGAAACCATCGTCCCCCTTCAAGTTCAAGAGCTTTTTTAAGAAATACACGTCCCTTGACTGATCCAAGAACACAAACAAGAGATAGTATGTTAGGAATAACAAACAACAGATAGACACTAAAGGCTATTTTTTTTTTTTGAAAGGACACTAAAGGCTATTCTGGTACAGGTATTTCATTCACATTTGGGAAATGCCATGCAATTCTATCAGTATTATCTGTACTCTAGACCATGGCATAATAAAAGAGTTTAAACGGAATAAAAGGGAAGTACACAGACCAATTCTCAAGAAAAGAATTTCTAGGCCTAGTTCCAATAATGTTCATAATATAACGAAGAATCAAACGGAAAAAACTTCTATATGTTATCCAGTTAGCCAACAAAGCACTATATTCTAACTGATAGCAACTGTGCAGGAGAATTTCTATCTCAATTTGTTAACTTTCTAGCTCCCCTGTGCCAATTCAGACTCCTATTAGTCCCCCCAATATAAAACTAAAACTTCAAATCAGCAAAATAAAAGGGTAATTTGCAGTAATGCATCCTAAACTTTTCGTTGATTGTAACTTAAGACTCAAAACTTTTAATTTTAACAATAAGGACCCTAAATTTGACGATCTTTGGTGGTGCAGTCCAATTGATTTTGGACACCAAATGATGAACAACAATTAAGGTCCTAAAAGACAAAATTAGAAAAGTTCAGGTTCAAGTTTGCCAACCAACAAAAAATTTCGCGTATTTGTCCATTAACTGACACCCATTAGCTATTAGACCACACAAGTACAATGTAGAGTCCTATTTCTCAAAATTAAAAATTCAGGATTCAACTTGCCAAACACTGATAAATTTATTGCGCACAAATGCAAAATAACTCAAAACAAAACCACCTGGCGAATTTCAGTAACTAGTTTAGCTCCTATGAACTGAAGGAAACTACTTAAAGTAAACCAAATAATCATTTTTTTAGTATAAAAATGAAGCCAAAACACTTATACCAGTACACATTGTTATACAATACCGGAGTCTGATTTGGAGCCAGATTGAAAGCATAGTACAAAAGAGCACCCCATAGCACAAAGAGCAAAATTGAAGTCGTCCAATCTGACCAGTTACCCATATTTCCACTTTTTCCAACCTCCGTTTCCGAGCTATCTCCGTCCCTCAGAACTGGGTCTTCTGGGTTTTGACTGTTTAAGGTACTATGACATGTTGGAAGACGACCCTTTTGCTGAACAAGCGGCAGAAAGATTGACACCTTGTCGGTGTGTATTCTGAAAAGACTCGAAAACCCAGAATTTGTTTTGGGAAGAAGTGTTGTTGGTTTCAGGTTTTGAGCTTGAAGATGAAGATGAAGTGAGCTTCTAAGTTTTGGGGTTTTGCTTGGGAGTGAAGAAGATGGAAAGGTGCTGGAGAAGTTGCAGGAGATGAGGCAGGCATTAGCAAACATGGTGGAAAGATGGAAGATTTTTGCGGCAAAGTTTCACATTACAATCCCAAATTATATACTTATTCTAGCAAAAATAAAATTAAAAAAAAATAAAAAACCCACATTATCCAGTAGGCACTAACCCATTTATACGACGACGTTTCATCGGATGTTTTTAACATAATCTTGAGAATTAGCCGATTTCTAAAATAAAATTGAAAAAAAAAACCAAAATTTTAAACTAAAAAAGCAGAGTTTATAGTAAATCTCATTTGTCAAACACATCTAATCATTTCTGTACTGTCAACTTATTCAATTATTTATCAAAAAACGAAAAATGTGAACTATTTACTGCATGTGGTTAAGAACATTTTTCAACAAATTTGTACTTCTTAATCATGTACAAAGGAAATATGAATCCTTGGTTTATTATTATTCTATTTTGCTAATAGAAAGTAATTTTCTCGCTTAACCATCAAAAAAGGGCAAAAAAAACATTAACCAACCAACGAATACACGTTAGTGTTAGTCGTTACCTCCCCAGTCTCACAAGAAGATAATCAGATAAAAGAAAAACAAAAATCTCACGAGAAGATATGGTCTCATCTCTCTCTTCTCTGGCCATGGCTGAAGCTTCAGGAATCCTTCAAGCTTCTCTGATGCCCAACTTCCATCCATTCCACTGAACTCAGTCATCTCAGCTACACCCATTACTGAGCTTCCGCAGAAACCCCACAATTGCAATCCATTGCAGCTGTGTCTCGACCAGCGAGAGCACCAAAACGACAGCGACCCAGAAGGGCAATATTCCTTGGGGTTGCGAAATAGATTCTTTGGAGAACGCCTCGGCCCTTCAGAAATGGCTGTCGCAGTCGGGTCTTCCGGACCAGAAGATGGCCATTCAGAGAGTGGACGTCGGAGAGAGAGGCTTGGTTGCTTTGAAGAACATCCGCAAGGGAGAGAAGCTGCTCTTCGTCCCTCCTTCTCTTGTCATTTCTGCTGACTCTGTAAGCCTACGATCGGAACAACAAAAGCACTTGTTGGTCACTATTTTGTCTACTTATGTTTCTCTCAGTTTCTCATCATTTTGTGTGTGTGTGTGTTTATGTCTCTGAAATGCAAGGAATGGAGCTGTGCGGAGGCTGGCGAAGTGGTGAAAAAGAACTCCGTATCCGATTGGCCATTGCTGGCAACCTATTTAATAAGTGAGGCAAGTCTCATGGAATCTTCAAGATGGAGCAACCATATTTGTGCATTACCTCGGCAACCTTATTCACTTCTCTATTGGTAAGTTTTCTTTTTTTTACCTTTTGGATTCACAACTCTCTCAAATGTGTACAAATTTGTCTTCCCCTTTGGAAGGGTTAATTCTTAGTTCTATTCTTATAATTCTGTTTTGTACTAATCTAATTCTATTCCTTTAGTTCTATTTCAGGACGCGTGAAGAGTTAGATTGGTATTTGGAAGCATCACAGATTAGAGAGAGAGCAATTGAACAGGTTACAAATGTCATTGGAACGTAGGCCTTTGTGTTAGCTATTTTAATTTTCACTGTTTTTCCTTTGATGGGTTACTCTTCGCGAGCATATGATATTCCCGTTTACCAAATTGAATGTTGAATTTCCTCCTCTTTTTTTTTTTTTTTTTTTTTTTTTTTTTTTGCAGATACAAAGATTTAAGGCTTAGGATATTTTCCAAGTATCCTCACTTATTTCCTGAAGAGGTACACTTTCACATTACACAACTAGTGTTATCTAAGCAAAAAGAAACTCAAAATCCTGATTTTCTTTGCTGAATTTATGTTTTGTAGGTATTCAATTTGGAAACCTTCAGATGGTCATTTGGCATTCTTTTCTCACGTTTGGTAAGTTGATTTAGTCAGATAATCGTAAATGTAATGTCTTATTTACGCTCATAGGCTTACTACGGGTGGCTGGATGCCTGTGGAAGATAATCAGTTGCTCTAAGAAATTAGTTACACAAACTTGTGATTTTTTTATAGAACATAAAGTGATAAGGAATGCTAGGACTTCAAACTTGTGATTAGTGTTTGTTTATCACTTCTTTCTCTCTAATATTTCAACTATGGTCATTTCATCTATAATGAGTTCTAATGGTCTTAAAAAATTACCGAGTATAGGATACCCGTTATGGAAGAGGAATATATCTTTATCATATTCAAGAACAAACTATTAACCGACTTCACTGCGGGTGTTGTTTAACGCTATCTTTCCATAAAACTCTTTCTGATTGCATCTTTGGTAGAAAAAGAAGGCAAAAAAAAAAAAAAAACCAAAACAAAACAAAAAAAAAATTGTCAATTTAAAAGCTTGAAATTGCACTTTAAGAGCTTGTTAGGCAGGAGGGCAAAGGGGAGAAAAGAAGAAGGATGGATAGGGGTAGGAGGATTGGTGGAAAGATTTCTGGACCTATGGTTGTTTAGTAGGAGGGACAAGAGGACTGAATAGATTGAGAGAGGCCTGAGGGATTTTAAATCATTGACCCTGATTTTAATCTCTTCCTATATGGAGGGACTAGAGGAGAAATCCATACCAAATGCAATAAGAGAAAAGCTCCCTCTTTCCTCTCCATTTTAGTCACCTTGGTTATGCAACTTTCTTTCCTTGTTATTTTCTCTCCCTCCTGCCAAGCACAGCCTAAATCTGGATGCTTACACATGTTTGGTATGCACTGGTCAGGTTACCTTCAATGGATGATAAGTTTGCCTTGGCTCCCTGGGCGGATATACTGAACCACAGTTGTGAGGTATGCTGATTAATCCCTTCATAAGAAACTTTGGAAAATTAGCTGCAAAAAGTTTTGAGTATTTTAAATTCATCTGTATTTGACTGCTCTAGGTGGAGACATTCTTGGATTATGATAAATCATCTCAAGGAGTTGTTTTAAAACGGATCGGCCATATCAGCCAGGTGAGCGGTAAGGAATGAAACTTTTTCACAATAAAAAAGTTCAAATCTTTATGGAGCGAAGTCACTTAAACAGTGTTTTTAATTTTAAGGAAAAAAAAAGATAATAGGAATGCACTTGAACTGTTTCGAGGACATACATGATAAATTAATTCAACTTTTTATCTTTTGGGGAAACATAGGCATATTTCTGGGGAACAATGCTATTCAAAATTAGATTAATATTATCTTTTGCAATTATTTTCCTAGGTAGGGGATAACTTCAAGTTAGAACTGAAATATACTTTTTGTGATGTCCTTACATGATGTGTCAAAGCTCATTAAGAGAATAACTTGTGCAGGTTTTCATCTCATATGGCAAGAAATCTAATGGAGAGCTGCTGCTTTCCTATGGATTTGTTCCAAAGGAGGGAACAAACCCAGTGATTCGGTAGAGTTGTCACTGTCACTGTCACTTTTGAAATCTGATAAATGTTATAAGCAGAAGTTGGAAGCTCTGAGGAAGCATGGATTGCAAGTGTAAACTCCTCACACCAGTTAAGAAAAAGTCTTCATTTTCCTTTTCTATCTTCTCAGAATTTGTGCTTTTTATGCATTGTACCTCTTATTTCTTAGTAATTGAGTAGCAGCAACCTTATTCCTTTTTTTGGGCAGCTCTCAATGTTATCCGATACGAATCACTGGTTGGCCTTTGGAATTAATGACGTATGCTTATTTAGCTGTTAGGCCCCCAAGTTTGAGCGGGCAATTTGAAGAGGTCTGATGGTTTTCCACGTGTGCTTATGGATCGCGGTTTTAATTTCGTATGATCTATCTCAAACATGTTTTTAATTACAGATGGCTGCTGCAGCATGGAACAAAAGTGATATCAAGAAGGATTTAAGATACCCTGCAATAGAGGAAGAGGCTTTACACTTTATATTGGATGGTTGTGAATCTAGCATATCAAAGGACAACAAGTTCTTGCAGGTAAAAGAATAATTTCCATGACGATCTCTGTATTTGCTTTGTTTGAAGTCTTGTTACATCTTCAAGAAATTTGAGCTACAAAATCTGGTAATTTGCTTTGACAGCAAAGTGGATCATTGGATTTAGATGTGACATAGCCTAAGCAACTCAATCGAAGGTTGTTTCTGAAACAGTTAGCTGTAGACCTGTGCACTAGCGAGCGAAGAATACTGTTCCGTACTAAATACGTAAGTTCACACCTCGTTTCTTCTGCAGATTGACTATTCTCTTTCTTTTCAGTGTGTGAGTCAGTGTCTCTTGCTACATGTTCAAACCTTTCCAGCAAGTGCATTCCAAAATTCATTGGCATTCCGCTTAAGATCAAGGAATAGCTTTTCTCTCGTGAGCATATTTTTTTTTGTTGGTTATTTGGTGTTTTTGCCCCTGAATGTTAAAAGAATTGTCTAGTAACCTCTGAACCTCAAATTTTGGTATATTACTCGTTTAAAAAAACTGTTGCAAAGTGCCCCATCGATGACTACTGTTCAAATTTGGATGGAAACATTCTCATGCATGCTATTGGATATCCTTTGAAGGCAAAGATAAAAAAATTTTGATGATGACAGAGCTGTCATTTCACATGCACTTGGGCACTTCCGTTCAAATTTTAACAGCTCATCAGTTTGGGACACTTTGCAACATATTAAGTTCATATTATTTCTCAAAATAAAAGTTTATGGGGGAAACTTTTTAATTCACGAGACCTGATTGCCTGAATAAACCCATCTTTATGACTCCTAGATATTGGTTGCTACATTTAGAGGGAAGTAGGAATCATAATCTTGAGAGCCACCGTATTTATTTTGTTGAGCAATACATATTATTAGAGCTGCCTTGAAACTCAAGTCACCATATTTAACTGTAGTCTCTAGTCACTAATCATGTTGTTCATGTGTTTTGATGATCTTCCTGTTTTCAGATACTGCGAAGGAGATTGAGGGATATAAGAAGTGGTGAATTGAGAGCTCTAAAAATCTTGGATGGATTGTGGAATTTTTTTTAAATAAGATGATTTCTTTGAGTAACGATGCCATTGGTTTCAAATGAAACTTCACATCAATCCAGATCCCATTGCCATCTTAAGTGGTATGCCTCAAAGAGGCGGACGTTAGGGAAATGTAATGCATTTAGCAGCGGATTCAGTTATGTAAAGGGATGCAATGTGACAGACACCATATAATAGCAATTTTGTACCCTCTCTCTGGTGTAAACAGTTTGAAGTTAACCCAATCACACGAGTAAAATGGTTAGGAGCTTATAGAGCCTACCACAAAGAGGTATCCGTCAAAGGCGACCTCTCTCTGCTTATTTATTCCTTTTATGTGCGGAAGGCTTATCATCTCTCTTTTGGAGCGCGGATATAAAGGGAGATTTGCATGGTATTGCAGTTGCCAGATATGCTTCTAAGGTTAGCCATTTGTTTTTTTTTGGATGATTCAATTATTTTTGGCAAAGCTGGGGAGGAGGATTGTGATCCCATTCGTGATATACTGGAGCCATATGCGTTACCCTTCTTGTGCCATGATGTTCATGGGACTACAAGCATCCCAATGCAGAAGTTCTAGAATCCTTTCGGTCCTATTTTCTCTAGACCCAAATGGTCTTTTAGTCATTTTGCCCTCCAAACAAGATTCATATTCGGGTATAGATTCTATCTTTTAAGTGACTTAAAGATTTTTCCCTTGCCAACCTTTGAATCCTATTCAAGTTAATATAACATAATCGTAAATGCCAAAGATAAGTCTTATTAGAGTGAGAACTTTTAATTCTAATTTGATAAAATAGAGATTATTTTGCATCCATCCATTATAGATAAAAGATTTATTTTTACAAATCATCATTTTATTATTAAAAGATACTAAATAAGAGTCTTTAAATAAATAAGCTGCAGATGTCAAATTCCTCTCTAAGTTGAATATAAAAACAATTTTTCAAAACTAAAATCCCATAATTATCAAAATAAAGCTAGATGTATCCCACTGTTTTAGCCAACACAAATGATCCATCGTCCATTAGAAGCATGAAGTGCTCATGTAGCAGACTTCTCGTTTCTTTGAATCCCTATAGAAAAACACAAACATGATTAGTTGCTCCAAAATCTATGATTTAAGTGTCACTTGATTCCTCAACTATACTAGTTTCAATAACCAGAAGTTCACATCTATCTACTCCCGAAAGAAAGTCCTTACAATTCTTCTTTATGTCTATAACTTTACCATAGAAGAAGCACTTCAACTTATTTGAGTTTTTCTTTTTCTTCTTTTTATTCTTGCCATTTGTGGAATAGAAGATTTCTCGTACTTAGCCCTTTGCTTCCTTCCATTCCCTAGGTTAGGATTGGAATCAAACGCAGCCGCTAAGTTGGCCTCTCCACCAACAGGAGTTTCTCTGATTAGATTTTTGAACTCTTGTGACTGCTTCATCAGCTCAGTCAAGGTCACATCCTATCTATTGTTCAAATTATATGAGGCTCTAAATGTGATAAACTCCTTAGATAGAGTCTCAAAGACCATAGTTATCTATGACTCAACATTAATATAAGCTCCATGGGTTTAAGCCTTAGCAAGGTAACCTATGACCAACATCATATGCTCCTTCACAGGAGTCCCTAGCCTTTGTTTACAATTCAAAAGTTTCCAAAGAGCCTTTTGTCGTTTTGTTAGGGCTTGGCCTCAAAACATGTCTTCAAGATTATCCTAGATCTGTTTTGCAGTCTCATAATCTTCATGTTGAGTTTACAGCACGTTATTCATGGTAGCTCATGTTAGCTATAACATAACAGCATGCCTGATCGTTATCATTTTTCTAGCGATCATATGCTTAGATTTGCTCGTTAGTGGAATCCCTGGTAGGCTCGGGAGGACACGTTGTTGTCAGCACAAATTTTAGTTTCTCAAAAGAAAGGATGATATTCAGGTTCCTTTTCCAATCATTGTAATTCTAGCCAGTTAATGTGTTTTTGTCGAGTATCAATGATAAAGTCTTTTTGGATATTTTAATCTACAATAAAGATTCATATACCAAATATAAGCAAATATTCCTCAACAATTTAGTAAGATAGCATAAACAAGTAAACATACAATTGTGTTTATATGTTAAAACTTTGAAAAAAATCACAACCTTATAACGACAATTTCCAACTTAGAATTCAACAAGCCGCCTAAGGGACACTTGTCAAATTCAATTAGAAACACGGATCCACTCCGATTATTATATGCTATCAAGACCCGTATGATCTAATATATATTAATTATCATTTTTTTGGTCATTAATTTCATTAACAGAGCTCCTAGGGGAGATTAATAATAAAATTAATCTTGAGTGTATAACCATCGTTTCAACTATTTTATCCACGATTTATATGGCCACCTAGGGGTGTACACCGATAAATCATGCTAAAATAAATTATCCCTTCGGAGATCTAACACGGTACATGATAACATCCCTTCCTAAGAATCCGAACCACCATGGCTACCTATGGACTAACGATGGAGGCCATAGGTCCTCTCTTCGAAAACTTTCTCCCATTCAATATTTTAAAAGTTAAGGTTTTATGTTAACATGCATGAATGATTTTTAATGAGCGACACTCCTTATTCTACATAGCATGCTATCAACATACATAGCAAATCATATTATAAAGTAGACAAGCAAAGCAACATGCAAAGCCACAAGCAAAATAATAAATAAATAGCTATAATATCATGGTTTCATCTTAGAGGAAAGAAAATAAAGATTACAAAAGATAAATCAAAACATATTATCGATTCTTCATCTTATATTTTCAAGTTGTATCTTTTTTCATGTGGCATCAATCTAAAATTCTTGAAGCCCTCATAGATCAAATGTTTTATTTTTTTCGGTCATCATAAAATTTTATGTTTCTCAGAATTGTCTTAAAAATAAAATCAAAACTCTACTAGAAAAAACATACCTTTTTTGAAAATGTTACGCTCTTTGCCAGCCTATCAAACTGTATTATCGGCTTACTGGTCTGACCATCGGCCTGCCAAACTTAAGGGTTCGGCCTGTTGCCACGCTGACAGAATTCTGCCCCGTGGACGGCTTGCCGATCTGCGACCATCGACTTACCAAAGCTAAGGGTTCGGCCTATCGACTGAGCTGAATTCATGTTTTTCCAAAAATAGTTTTTAAGTAGTTTTTCAATCTTATTTTCAACAATTCAAAAATATAAAAAGTTTAAAAACTCAGGAAAACAATGAATACATATTCTAACCTCTAACAAACCATAGCTGGCACAAATTAATTAATAAATAATTAAATAATTAAATAATAATTTAATCAACTATGATTAATTAAATATTCACCATATAATATCATAATAACATTTAAGTATATAGAAACCTTAAAGTGTCAACTTTCTAAAACATTAAATTCAAGCATAGAAGAGAATAAGATCACATAATTCATATATGTGTATATATATATATATATATATATATAATGATCACAAACCCAAAATCAACTTAAAAACCAGTCTCTAATACCAATTGTTAGAAAACGATTGGCAGCGGAATTTTAAAATTTTAAATTAGAGTATTTTCTAAAACACAGGTTTGATATGCTAAATCCATAAATTAAGGACAGATCTTTCTAACCTCTTTTATATGCCAAAGTGCACCAGCAATCAATAAAGAGAAGAATTTTGCAGAAGATCCATAACCAACTGGTCTTCTTTGCTATTCTCTATCATAATCGAGTGTGGATGGCTACACATCATATAGTTCTCCTAAGGTGACTCTCCTTCCAACCATTTGAGAAGACCTAGAGCTAAGGTTATTGATTATGAATAATAGCTCTTAGGGAGTTTCAGAGTTTTTTAGACTAGAGTACTCATTCAATGCTTCTCAACTGATCTAAATAACTGAGAAAACTCACCCACTATTTATAGTGGTCAAATCTAGGGTCAATCCTTATCAGATAAAGCCTCAAAATTCAAATCTTGATAAACTTCTGATGAAAATTGCATCTAAAACGCGTATATGGATTATCGCACGATCGACAAGTCAAACTTTCCTATCGGTCTGCCAAACGTACTCCATCAGCAGGTTGAATTAATGCATTGGCCTGCCGAACTTAGGATAATTTGATCCCTGAGAATATCTTTTTTTTTTCCACCCGAGAATCTTAGATAGAGTCTCAATTTTAATTCAAATAACCTAATAGAAAAATTATATAATCTAAATAGTCATATCTGGATAATCCCTTAGAAAATAAAATATTATCTAAATAATTCAACATGCTTATTTTGAATTAATTTATAAATTTAATTCAACCTATAAACTAACATGAATTATCCAAATTTATCGAATTTCAGCCAATCTAATAATTTAACATAAGTCACCAATATGTAGGAAAAATATGCCGTATCGTTACAAGACTTATAATGAGCTAGCAAAGGGGATCCGATAGATAAATATAGTTTAAGCTCCTATAATTATAAAATATAATATCTCATATACATATTTTATAATTGTCAACTCTAATACTACCCCACTAAAAGCTTAGAGCTGCACTATTAAACTATATAAAATTATGAAGCTTCAATAAACTAACTGTCTATGACATATCATAATGTGTTACATCCCCATAGAATATTCATAATTGACTTAAGGATAAATTCTGTTTTACCTTCCTAACTATTTTCTCTTATGTTCCATTATCACACCATTGGAATATTTACTATTCATAGATGGTAAACCATTCAATTACACCAATGTATCTAAATTGCTGAGCACTTCAGTCTTCCAATTACAGGATAACATATATAAGAGATTATCATCAACACTAAAAAAAGACCTGTGGATTCCATATCTATGAATAATGAGTCTACGTCAATCAAGAGTCATGCCTCCAACGTGCCAGTATGCATACTATCATTAAGTTAGGACGTCACCCTTTGGTACATCAAAAGACATCAAGATAATGGGCCCATTAGTTATTTTAAAATTAAGACACAACATATATGATTGTCTAAAGTGAATTGATTTGCCCAAACGGAATTATAAACCAAATCAATTCAACTTTTATGTCTATAATCCAATACATCGTCACCTATGACAATACACCAATGTTTCTACTCACGGAGTCCCACTCCAATGACCAAGACAAGCCATCTTTCGTTAAAGATGTAGACAACATAACAATCTTAGTATGAATAAAGCGTCCAACTTTATTTCCTCGATTGCGAATCTTATGATTTAGACCATCATGTTTAAGATTCAAGTTTTCCACATAATCTGTCCATCATATGCATGATTCTTCAAGGTTTAGACCGACAGTTTCAGACTTTTGTTTGCTTATCATACATTCAACATAAATGAACATGAAAGGGGCAACATTTGGTAGATGAACAATAAATAAAATTTTTATTGATAAAATGTCTTCAAAAACATATTACAAGTACTTCTTAGGGCCTTATGTCTAACATCCTTATCATCCCTGGAAGGCAAACAAGGTAGTAAATGCTCTAAGCTAGAAGTCATCAGCTGCACTAATGGTGATCAACTTGCAATCCTGACTTCTGTAGAAGGACATTTCAAGGCCTTGGAATCATGATGATTTCAGGGAAGTTATTGACTTTAACCCTCTAATCGACCAGCTTCAAACACATGAATGCTGTCAAGAACTTGACCTACCTTGGTTAAGATAAAGAAGGAGGTCCTTGAAGGGACAAAATAAAAATTTAGCATTTTTAAGGATGGTACACTATGCCACCACAAGGGTAGGATATGCGTCCCTGATGACAAAGAAATAAGAAATCAAATCCTTTATGAAGCACATGAAATGCCTTATTTAGTCCATCTAGGAGCAGCTAAGATGTATAAGAATCTGAAGGAGAAGTTTTTGGTGGCACGACATGAAGATGACGTTGAATACATGTCAAAATGCCTTACTCATTAGAAAGTTAAGGCAAAGAATCAGTGTCTAGCAGGAGAATTACAGAAGATCAACATTCCATAATAGATATAGGATTAAGTCACGATGGATTTTGTAGTCGGATTACTCAAAAGATCCGATGGCAACAATGCAATTTGGGTTATTATCGACTGATTGATCAAGTATGCTTGCTTTTTACCCATTAGATAGCCCAATGATTCCATTGAGCGACTAACAATGCTGTACGTGTCTAAGATAGTGACACTGCATGGAGTTACAAATCCATCATTTCATATTGAGATGCGTCATTTCACGTCGAGGTTTTGGAAGAATGTGCATGACGCAATTGGCTCCAAGTTAAAGTTCAGTATAGATTTTTATCTGCAAATAGATGGTCAATTTGAAAGGACCATTCAAACTTTAGAGGATATGCTACGGGCACGTGTGATAGATTTCGAGGGGGGGCTAAGATAAAAACTAGATCCTGATAAAGTTTTTGTACAATAATAATTACCAAACATCGATTAACATGGCACTTTTCAAAGCTCTTTATAGAAGAACATGTAGATCCCTAATTCATTGGCAAGAACCTGGGGACAAACACTTGGAGACTAATGATTTCATTAGAAGGACCACTAAGCATGTAAGATGAATCAAGCAGAGGTTAGACACATCTCACAATCATCAGAAATATTACACAGACAAGCGTCGTAGACCCTTGGAATTTCAAGTGGGAGACTTAGTTTTTCTAAAAGTTGCATTGATGAAAGAAGTTATAAGATTTGATAAGAGAGGAAAACTCAATCCCCGTTTAAGATCTTGGACAAGATCGATAAGGTCGTATATAAACTAGTGTTGCTGTCAGAGTTAGCTCATATTCACAATGCTTTTATATATATCTATGTTGAAGAAGTATGTGCTAGATTTATGTCATTTCTGACGTAAGTGTAGGAAAAGTTAAGTTTAAGTTTTGTTTAATCAAGGAATAGTTTTAAGATTGATGATAGTCTAATTGTACTATACGACTAAGTATTAACATCATTACCAATTAATTCAAAGGTTAGTTTTGGACTATGATTAAGCAAAATTAGAGGCCCTAATGGGAACCAAACTTCCCTTGTCAACTAGCTAGTTCTCCTAACCAATCAAGAAATTATCTACTTCCTTTAATCAAGGAACCCTTGTGGGTAAAGGAGGGTGACAAGGAGATAGGAATTAACATTGTGAATAGTGATAAAGTTTAGTCTACTTTGATCACTTGATGAAGTTAATTTTCCTCAAAAATTCACCCATTTGGTGCCACAAGTAGTAAAGGATTTGACTAAAATTTGACTTAATTACGTTAGCTTAGAAATCAGTTAAACACATTAGATAATTAATCCAAAAATACCACATAAGGCTATAAAAAGCCCAAATCACTCCAAGAGCTCTTTTTTGTCATTTCCTCAAACCAAAACCAATTCTTCCTTTTAGCCTCTCTCTCAAAATTTTTCATTCTCATACTCACAAAAACCTACCCAAAATCATGATGGAGAAAGGAAGAAAGAAGGTTGCTTTTGAAGTCGTCTACAAGGGTATAAAACTAAACCTTTTACCCTTTTATTTAAGTTTGATCTAGTTTATGGTTATTGATAATTATAGCATGTAAATAAAGGTGTAATCATGTATTTGTTATGGTAGTATAAGTCTATGTCATGGCTGTTTATGGTTGTGTAGGTTAAAGCATGATTAGTTTAGGCTTAAATGTTGTTAGCCACAAACATTTCCTGCACTGTTTGAGTCTAAAAAGGGATCCTTTTTATGTTGAATTTGGGGTTTTCATAAACAAGAAACTTTTAGACCTCAATGTTTAGAACAAATTCTTATTAGAGAGTTTTCTTGAGATTCTGACTCTAAGACGGAGTTTTGGATCATTTTAAAAAACTGCAAGAAAAAAATTGTTTTTAGTGTGGGTGCCACTATTTTTACAACAACCAAGCCTCTTAAAGGCTGAGTCATGAGTTTTGCCAAACAAAGAAGTTTAAGATCTTGTGAAAACAAATAACTTTCATGATTTTTTTTTTTTTTTACAATTCCGCCTCTAATACAACGCTTCAAGCATAGTTTATGTTTTAAAAACAATGCAGTTACTTGTTTTTAGCAAAAGTGACCCTTGAAAACTCTGAATCACGAGTTTTGTGAAATATGAAAGTTTTAGATCTCAATAAAATGAAAAACTTTGTGAAGAAATTTTTTTATGATTTTACCTCTAAGACAGAATTTAAAACATATTTTTAAAAGCAGTCAAAACTTTTTATAAAAAACTTTTAATTCGCTAAAATTTTGATCAATCATCGAATATGGATATGTTAAAGACATCAAAATCATGAAAATTCTAGATTTCGTAGAAACGAGGAGCTTTTGTGAAGAAAATTTTTGAGAATGTCGTCTTTAATGAAATTATACGATAATTTTCAAAACTATTGTAAAGTGTCTCTATGGTACGAAATTTAAACCTATTTAGCAACCAAATTATATCTTACGACCAACAGAGAAATTACAAAAGCTCAAAAAACTATACAAGTCTTCAGCTAATGGTTTGTCAAATTTAGACTCTATTTTAAGATATAATTTTTTATACGAAAATTTAGTATATGAAATATGGATTTTCTTAACAACTTCAACGATTTTTCAAACATATATTAAATGGGACTCATAGAAACCCATAATATTGGGCTCGTAATGCTATGATGTTAATTACAGGTTCAACATTCATACAAGTTCAAAAGCCCTTTTTCAAACCAAAGTCCCCTTGGTTTAGTGTATAGAATACTGTAAATCACTTCTAGATTTAGTGGGCCATGTGAGGTTTATTGAAATGAATAGTAATTACAACTACATATAGGCTTATGAGCCAATATCACTATATATTTGAATGGGCTTTTTATATAATTGTGAGCCCACATGGATAATATGAGAACTTTATTTAGATCTTGTTAATGGGATGAGATAATTAATTAATTACTTAATTATCAACTCTATCACAATCAATTAAAGGCAATTATAGAAAATTAATTAAGTGGAAATTCTAAGTAATAAGGATTAAATTGATTGATCCTAATAACAACTAAAGTAATTGTTTATTCCTTTATCAAAGGAAAATGTATTTTAAGAACTGATTTAATTCCTTTTACGATTATACTAAATTAAATAGCATAAAATAAGTTAACCTTACATTTTCATCAGATGTTTTTCCTATAACTTAAGTATAGTGGATAGGAACCCAATGAGTTAGCAAATCCTATTTCTAAAAACCAAGTAAGTTGGAATCTCTTCTATATAATGAGTAGTTTCCTAAAAATGTGTTTACATATTTTCATATAAATTATAAAATGCATACTTACATTTTATGTTTACAATATGTGATGCTACGTAGTAACACGGTATACTCACTAATAACCAAGTGAGACTTATTGTAATAAGTTAAGTTTGAGTGTCGTACCAACCTCCCAACCTACATGGAGGTTAGCTTCTCAAACTACAGGGAGGATTGTGTTAGGTTTAATAATTTAGATTACGGTTTCGTTGGAGACTTTGTAAATCCTAACTTTTCGATGATCAGCCGCAACAGGCATTAACACTTGAGCCCTTAAAATAATAAGATATGTTCATAAGAAAGCATAACCAGCACATGCATGATTTATTATATGCTTTTTTAATTTTTTTGAGAGATATAGTTCCTACTTGTTGAGCGAAAACTCATTTAAATATATTCATATTATAGTTAAGCAAGCTACCAGCAATGTCTAATGGATAGTGGTATAGCGGCAAACGGGCAGTGGAGATGGGGAATGGATACCACGTATTTAATATTTCTGCTTTTACTTTTGTTAATTATGACTTTTTTTTAATTAAGTATGAATAGTATGGTTGGAATTATGTATTTATGTTTTGAAGACTAAGGTTAAAGCTATACAACCTCAGTCCGAATGACTTTAAGACAACGTGTTAAAACAATTACTTGTATATGTTGCGACATTGTTGCAACAAATATAAGTATATTTTATTAAGCCAATTAGTTTGTGTTATTTAATTTAGCAATGATTCAAAAAAAAAAAATCCTAAAATCTAAGTACGCATAATAAGTATATGTTAAAGAATATGTTTAAGTAGTTTAAGTGGCAGTCATATAACTAGGGTCGTTATAACAAATTTATAAGGTGTTTGGGAGAGTCGTTAAAGCTTTAGAGTTTAAGTCGTAAATAGTGTAAAACTCTCACGTGTTATAGTGTAAAATATACTATAATACAAAGCTTTCACATGTTAAATATGCGGTTCCAACTTTAATGTTAGAACTCTTCTTCCAAACACTATCTTAGTTTTTTTTTTGGCATTAAGACGTTAAATTTTTAATGGTTTTAATCACATAAACAATTGGTAAAGATCAATTTTAAAGGATTTAAATCACTAGTTGGTCAATCAATGAACACATATGATTATTAGTTGTTTGACAATGTGGTTTGAATTACAAATTTATAGTTCAAACCAAGTTTGCTTTTAAATTGTGTGAATGAAAATGCTATAACAAACTTAGTTAAAACTACAAATTGTAGTTCAAATCACATTTTCAAAATAACATAGAAAATTTTCTAAAAATTAACATCTCAATGAAGAAGTACCAAAATTATAATTCATAATAAGAATGGAGGACAATTTCAAAAAAAAAAGAAAAAAGAAAAAAAAGAGAACGGACGAGTTTTGTGTTATTTTAAATTATAGACCACTAAATGAGACAACAACTGCATTTTTGGGGCCTTTTTTTTTTTTTTATATTAGCCTAAGAAGATTGAGATTATTGAAAAAATAATTGCATATCAAACCCATAATCTTTATCTCAACATGGAAAAAATACAAAAAACAAAAGACACAAATCTACTTTATATAGATGTGAATCAATAAAAGTACATGAAATGTTATTTCCTACCATTGGTAGTGGTAACATGGTGGCAAAGGAGGGCTACTTGAGGGCTTCATTTCTTCTAAGTCATAGGTTTAAGTAATGCCGAGCACAAAAATTTTGCCATACAATTGGTAGCATGGACTATGCCTTTGATGTAGACTCTTGAAACCTAAATCTATTAGATGATGAAGACCTAGGAACATGGTCCTTTGTCATTCTATTAGTGGTCCTAGTGTTATTGCCGGAGGTGTTAGGAGTTTGACAATAAACTCCATTGTAGCTGTTGATGCCTGATTTCGGCACAACTCCGCATGCAGGGATGCACGGTGGTCGGGTTGCCTATTCTGCCCTGCTCCGCCTGGTCTGGTCTGATTTGTAATAGGAGAAGAGGCCTCGGAGTAAGGGAACACTGGTTTGGTGTCTGCCAAGGACACTCCGACGCTCAAGTCAGTGTTCTGACCGGGAAGAGCTAAGGAAAGGTAGAGTAGGCAAGGGAAGAATGCCTGTACCTTTGTGGTGGAGTTGTTGCTTCTATTTATAGAGTTTAACTTGGATCTGGGTATCGACCGGTTTAGCCCATGACTCGAGTGTCTAGCGACAGGTGTCACGATCTCCGAAGAAGGAGGATTGCCCAACGAAGGGCTGAGATGGTGCCACGTGATGGTCTTTGGGTAAGTCGGACAGATCCTGGTCGGACGGGTCCCTGGTTGGACAGGTCCCGGTCGGACAGGTCCCTGGTCGGGCAGATCCTGGTCGGACGGGTCCTTGGTCGGACAGGTCCCTGGTCGGGCAGATCCTGGTCGGACAGGTCCCTGGTCGGACAGGTCTCTGGTCAGACAGATCTTGTCCTGGTCGGACAGGTCCCTGGTCGGACGGATCCTGGTCGGGCAGATCCTGGTCGGACAGGTCCCTGGTCGGATAGGTCTCTGGTCAGACAGGTCTTGTCCTGGTCGGACAGGTCCCTGGTCGGACAGGTCCCTAGTTGGAAAAATCCTGGTCGGACGGGTCCTTGGTCGGACAGATACCGTCCTGGTCGGGTTGGTCATTTCAGCCAACCTATTCGGGTGCTTGATTTGAAGAGGGTATGAACTTCAGATGATTTTCTCATCATGAAGATTTCCCTCAACAGTAGCCCCCCAAGACTTTGGTGGTGGAGGTCATCAGCATCGAAGTCTTGATGTAGTTGGGAAATATTTTTTGTGAGCATATCTTGCCGGGACTCTTCGTCCTGGACCTAGTCGGCCTTAGCCTGGACCTGGCCTCTCTGGTCGGCGTAACCTTCTCGGACCTGGTCGGACTCTTCGTCCTAGACCTAGTCAGCCGTAGCTTGGACCTGGCCTCTGTGGTCGGCGTAACCTTCTCGGACCTGGTCGGACTCTTCGTCTTGGACCTTGGGTCTCGGTCGTAGCCTGGTTGGACTCTTCGTCCTGGACCTGGTAGGTCGTAGCTCGGACCTGGCCTCTGTGGTCGGCGTAACCTTCTCGGACCTGGTCGGACTCTTCGTCCTGGACCTTGGGTCTCGGTCGTAGCCTGGATGGACTCTTCGTCCTGGACCTGGTCGGCCGTAGCTCGGACCTGGCCTCGGTGGTCGGCGTAACCTTCTCGGACCTGGTCGGACTCTTCGTCCTGGACCTTGGGTCTCGATCGTAGCCTAGATGGACTCTTCGTCTTGGACCTGGTCGGCTGTAGCTTGGACCTGGCCTCGGTGGTCGGCGTAACCTTCTCGGACCTGGTCAGACTCTTCGTCCTGGACCTTGGGTCTCGGTCGTAGCCTGGATGGACTCTTCGTCCTGGACCTGGTCGTCCGTAGCTCGGACCTGGCCTCGGTGGTCGGCGTAACCTTCTCGGACCTGGTCGGACTCTTCGTCCTGGACCTTGGGTCTCGGTCGTAGCCTAGATGGACTCTTCATCCTGGACCTGGTCGGCCTAGCTTGGACCTGGCCTCGGTGGTCGGCGTAACCTTCTCGGACCTGGTCGGACTCTTCGTCCTGGACCTTGGGTCTCGGTTGTAGCCTGGATGGACTCTTCGTCCTGAACCTGGTCGGCCGTAGCTTGGACCTGGCCTCGGTGGTCGGCCTAACCTTCTCGGACCTGGTTGGACTCTTTGTCCTAGACCTTGGGTCTCGGTCGTAGCCTGGTTGGACTCTTCGTCTTGGACCTGGTCGGCCGTAGCTTGGACCTGGCCTCGGTGGTCGGCGTAACCTTCTCGGACCTGGTCGGACTCTTCGTCCTGGACCTTGGGTCTCGGTCGTAGCCTAGATGGACTCTTCGTCCTGGACCTGGTCGGCCGTAGCTTGGACCTGGCCTCGCTGGTCGCCGTAACCTTCTCGGACCTGGTCGGACTCTTCGTCCTGGACCTTGGGTCTCGGTCGTAGCCTAGTTGGACTCTTCGTCTTGGACCTGGTCGGCTGTAGCTTGGACCTGGCCTCGGTGGTCGGCGTAACCTTCTCGGACCTGGTCAGACTCTTCGTCCTGGACCTTGGGTCTCGGTCGTAGCCTGGTTGGACTCTTCGTCCTGGACTTGGTCGACCGTAGCTCAGACCTGGCCTCGGTGGTCGGCGTAACCTTCTCGGACCTGGTCGGACTCTTCGTCCTGGACCTTGGGTCTCGGTCGTAGCCTAGATGGACTCTTCGTCCTGGACCTGGTCGGCCTAGCTTGGACCTGGCCTCGGTGGTCGGCGTAACCTTCTCGGACCTGGTCGGACTCTTCGTCCTGGACCTTGGGTCTCGGTTGTAGCCTGGATGGACTCTTCGTCCTGGACCTGGTCGGCCGTAGCTTGGACCTGGCCTCGGTGGTCGGCGTAACCTTCTCGGACCTGGTTGGACTCTTTGTCCTAGACCTTGGGTCTCGGTCGTAGCCTGGTTGGACTCTTCGTCCTGGACCTGGTCGGCCGTAGCCTGGACCTGGCCTCGGTGGTCGGCGTAACCTTCTCGGACCTGGTCGGACTCTTCGTCCTGGACCTTGGGTCTCGGTCGTAGCCTAGATGGACTCTTCGTCCTGGACCTGGTCGGCCGTAGCTTGGACCTGGCCTCGGTGGTCGGCGTAACCTTCTCGGACCTGGTCGGACTCTTCGTCCTGGACCTTGGGTCTCGGTCGTAGCCTGGATGGACTCTTCGTCCTGGACCTGGTCGGCCGTAGCTTGGACCTGGCCTCGGTGGTCGGCGTAACCTTCTCGGACCTGGTCGGACTCTTCGTCCTGGACCTTGGGTCTCGGTCGTAGCCTGGATGGACTCTTCGTCCTGGACCTGGTCGGCCGTAGCTCGGACCTGGCCTCGGTGGTCGGCGTAACCTTCTCGGACCTGGTCGGACTCTTCGTCCTGGACCTTGGGTCTCGGTCATAGCCTAGTTGGACTCTTCGTCCTGGACCTGGTCGGCCGTAGCTTGGACCTGGCCTCGGTGGTCGGTGTAACCTTCTCGGACCTGGTCGGACTCTTCGTCCTGGACCTTGGGCCTCGGTCGTAGCCTAGATGGACTCTTCGTCCTGGACCTGGTCGGCCGTAGCTCGGACCTGGCCTCGGTGGTCGGCGTAACCTTCTCGGACCTGGTCGGACTCTTCGTCCTGGACCTTGGGTCTCGGTCAGTCGTCCAGGGAATGTCTGGGGGGAAGAGCTGAGGCTGCTGGAAAGGCGCGGGGCCCTCCTTCTAGCGCCAAAATGTTGATGCCTGATTTCGGCACAACTTCGCGTGTGGGGACGCACGGTGGTCGGGTTCCCTGTTCTGCCCGGCTCGGCCTAGTCTGGTCGGATCTGCAAGAGGAGAGAAGGCCTCGGAGTATGGGGACACCGGTTTGGTGTCTGCCAAGGGCGCTCCGACGCTCAAGTCAGTGTTCTGACCGGGAAGAGCTAAGGAAAGGCAAAGTAGGCGAGGGAAGAATGCCCGTCCCTTTGTGGTGGAGTTGATGCTCCTATTTATAGAGTTTAGCTTGGATCCGGGTATGGACCGGTTTAGCCCGTAACCCAGGTGTCCAGCGACAGGTGTCACGATCTCCGGAGAAGGAGGATTGCCCAACGGAGGGTTGAGATAGTGCCACGTGGTGGTCTTTGGGTAAGTCGGACAGATCCTGGTCGGACGGGTCCCTGGTTGGACAGGTCCCGGTCGAACAGGTCCCTGGTCAGGCAGATCCTGGTCGGACGGGTTCCTGGTCGGACAGGTCCCTGGTCGGACGGGTCTCTGGTCAGACAGATCTTGTCCTGGTCGGACAGGTCCCTGGTCGGACGGGTTCCTGGTCGGACAGGTCCCTGGTCGGACAGGTCTCTGGTCAGACAGATCTTGTCCTGGTCGGACAGGTCCCTGGTCGGACAGATCCTGGTCGGACGGGTCCCTGGTCGGACAAGTCTTGTCCTGGTCGGATTGGTCATTTCAGCCAACCTGTTCGGGTGCTCGATTTTAAAAGGGTATGAACTTCAGATGATTTTCTCATCATGAAGATTTCCCTCAACAGTAGCATTAGAAAATATTACAACTAACAAATTTAAATAAAATTTATACCCACGTTAATGTCATGAGTGAATAATGTTAGTATTTATAATTAGACCAAGGGCCCGTTTGTTTCGATACTAGAATCACGATTCGAATCATTTTGCTACAGTATTTTTTCTCACAAAAATTTAAATCTTCATTCAAATACTCGAACCAAATGGGCCCAAAGTTTCTTTTTTAAGCATATAAACTTTGGACACACTTTCGTACGATTATAGGTTTATATGTTTATTAATTTTTTTGGTGTGAATATGTCTATGTATATATAATTTACACTATATATATATATGTTTTTGGATTTACGAATTACACAGATTAGGAGATACTCAATCCTTAATTCAATCCGTATGTTATCAGATTGAAAAAATCAAAATCTAGAATTAATATGTATTTTTCATAATCTAATTTAATTATTAGATTGAAAGAATTGATAGATTTCATAACCACCCTAGTTAAAGATCAATTAATGAAATACTAAAAATTTATTTTATTTAACCTCAAAATATGTACAATGCCTATCCATTATTCGTCGGGCAGTATTATGCATCCCGACTGGGCTGTGGCCCGACCCTCTTAATGGGGTGGGCCCCACCCGATGGGACCCACTGTAGGACCCACCGGGTAGGGCCCACCCCACTGAGAGGGCCGGGCCACAGCACGGTGAGAAAAAAAAAGTTTTCCTTATTCGCCAACCACCACTATTGTCCATCATTCCCCAATAAAAGAAAATCCAATCTTACCATGAACCCAGAGGCAGCATATCCCAGCAGCAACTGGATCGCTCCTCCGACAGAGAAAATCCTGTCCTGAAGTTCAACCAGTCTCATTTACGTTATAACCGAGCCGCCCGCCATAGCCAGGATTGAGAGAGAGAATTTGCTCACCCTGAGACTGAGATTGAGAATTTGGTCTTAATGGAGGGGTTTGTTTCATTCCAGGCCATTCCTTCGGTCTCTCGCTTTCCCAAATTCTCATTCCTCAACTCCTCGCCACGATTCGGCTCCGACCCGCGTCGACCAGGGAACAACTCATTCTCTCTTAATTCTTCTTCTTTCGCTATTCGAGCTCAACAGGTTTTCTTTCTTCTCTTTCTTTTTCTCCTTCTTCAATCCAAACTCGAATTTATGTGTATTTTATTTTAATCAAATTGTTACGGGGTGGATTAAACTGGGTATTTTTTTTTTTTTTTTCAAAATAAAAGATGGAGTCCAAGGATGGTTCGGCTACAGTGGCTCCGATCATTGAGGATTCTGAATCCGAAAATCCTCTGAAAATAAAGGAATGGGAAGTGGGTATGTTTCAAAACGAGTTGGCTGCTAGCCAAGGAATTAGAATCAGGAGGAGACCTCCAACAGGACCCCCTTTGCACTATGTGGGACCCTTTGAGTTTCGCTTACAGAATGAGGGAAACACACCTCGTAATATCTTGGAAGAAATCATATGGCACAAAGACATTGAAGTCTCACAAGTAACTATACAATTTCACTCACTTGCTCTTTTTGTTACGCATTTTCCTTTTTGATTTGATGGGTTTTGTTGTATGTTGTTTATGGTTATTGGTATTTCTCTTTCTTTTCTTTTCTTTTCTTTTCAAGTAGTTGAAAGAGAGGAAACCTCTCTCGGCGTTGAAGAAAATTTTGGAGAATGCTCCACCAGCTAGAAAATTTGTTGGAGCTCTCAAGGCGGCCCATTCACGAACCGGACTGCCCGCTTTGATTGCTGAAGTCAAGAAGGCTTCTCCTAGCAGAGGAGTCATAAGAGAGAATTTTGATCCTGTAAGTCAGGTTCCTTTATTACATGATTTTTTTATTATGCAAATTTTTGTTCGACTGGTATTTGATGTCCTTGAGCAACAATGCTCTATTTGACTTATGAGTTCTTAACTTGCACTTTTATTATGTTCACTATAAAATTTGTGTGTGGTCCTTCCAGAAGGGTTGAAAGAGAAGATGTATTATTGATATTACATTAATAAGATTGATTTTGCGGAAACAATGTATTTGATATAAGAAGTTGTTGAAGAATAATGATGTTTATGAACCTAGACTTATTATTAGTATCCAGCACTAGAGTAATGAATGAATTATTCTTGAGTTTTGTTGTATAATTGGTTAGTCCCATAATATTTCTGCGTCTCGACGGTAGAAAACTAACCAGCCTCGAATTGGTCACAAATTGTAGTGTTTTTCCTTTCTCTTCTTTTTTTTTCCCCCTAAATGATTGATATCATTTTCATTTGATAGATTGAGATTGCCCAAGCTTATGAGAAAGGTGGAGCAGCTTGTCTTAGTGTTCTAGCAGATCAAAAGTATTTTCAGGTGACAACGAGATTAAGATTTTCAGATTACTACATTTGGAAATCTTCTATCCTAAAGCCGAATAATTAGCTGTTCTAATTTGCTTCTTCCTTTCTCCACAGGGAAGCTTTGAAAACATTGAGGCAATTAGGAATGCAGGAGTAAAGGTGTGTGCCATTCGTGCCTTGTTGTCCAATAGATAATGATGATGATAAACACATGCTAGTATTTATAATCGGTCTAAGTAATAATTGACACTTGAAAAATGTGCAGTGCCCGCTGCTGTGCAAGGAATTCATCATTGATGCGTGGCAGATCTACTATGCTAGAATTAAAGGCGCAGATGCCATTCTTTTGATTGCTGCTGTTTTGCCTGATCTTGATATCAAATACATGTCTAAGATCTGCAAGCTGCTCGGATTGACAGCACTTGTTGAGGTTCCAATTCTACTGTTTCTTAATTATTGTTGTAGAATTCCTGCAAGATGCCTCGTTCTCCTGGTTGTTGATTCCGTTGTTGGTTGACGTTATTCTAGAAAAGATTAATGTGGTACATGATTTTATGAATATTTGTTTAGCGTTGCTCTGGTTCCGGTTTTCATTTTGTTATCAGTCCTGATTTAAGGACCTTTTCATCTGTTCCAATTTCTCAAACTTTCATTTTTTACAAGTTGGAAATATGTTTATGATGGGTGTTCTCAGTATCCTTCTCTCTTTCTCATTTTTTATTTGCAAATTTTTCATTTTGATTAACCACGTATTCTTGCAGGTGCATGATGAGAGGGAAATGGATCGTGTTCTTGGGATAGAGGGGATCGAGCTTATTGGAATCAACAACCGCAATCTTGGTAAGTGTGGTGAATGAAGGGTTATCAATAACGTTATTTTTGCTTGTGCACCACTCGCTTAATAAACACATATTAGGTATTCCCTTTTTGATGGGGAAGGTCAACAGATTTTATATTATGTCTTAGAGGTTTGTTTGGTAGTGTCACATATACGGGTGACTAGGTATTGGAAGATCACTAAGCCTGCTAATTTGGGCCTATAGACTTCTCAATGTAATATGTTGTTACTTTATTTTTCTCAGAAACGTTTGAGGTTGATACAAGTAACACAAAGCGGCTTCTTGAAGGAAAGCGTGGCGACTTGATCCGCGAAAGAGGCATAATTGTAAGAGGCTTGTCAACCAATTGCATTACTTATGCATAACTTCTTTTAGTATTTCATGTTTTGGAATAGTGGAAATTGTAAATATAAACTCTATTTGGTCTTTTTTTTTTAAATCTCTTTTTAGGTGGTTGGGGAATCTGGGCTGTTTACTCCTGATGACATTGCTTATGTGCAAGAAGCCGGTGTTAAGGCGGTATGATCACAAACTATACTCTCAAAAACAATGATTATCTTCAACCTCACAAAAATTGTGTGCGCTTAGTGTGTGATAAATTACATTTGTGAAAATTGGTAATTACTTGATTGCTTAACTTGGATGGAGAGTTTTAAACTTTTTACAATTCTTCTCAGGTTTTGGTTGGAGAGTCAATTGTGAAACAGGAAGACCCTGGGAAGGGAATAGCTAAACTTTTTGGAAAGGATATCTCGTTATGAGGTTAATTAGCAACTTATCATTAAAAAATAAATAAATAAATAAATAAACCACCAATTTTCTACCGCCTGTTATATCTGTAAGAGTAATGTTTAATAGAGCCTAGGTTTATACTGGATAATATGATCTTTGTATGTTTCCTCTTCTTCTGTGATTGCTTTCTTAAGCATTTTCAATTTTTTTTTGACCCAAATAATTTTGTGGCTGTTTATTTTCTACACTATGGTGTGGTGGAAATTTGTATTAGTCCAAATTATTGTGGATTTTTAGTTAGAAGTTGGGGTACAAAACGATACCCCAACTAGTAAGGCAGTTTTGAACCAGTAATACAATTAATTCGGTGTGATTATTAATGTGATCTGACAGTTCATAGTTGTATCCTACAACCATGGTATTTTTTTATAGTCTACCACAAAATTTTCCGATTAGTTATATCAAATTTCTTATGGTTTGTGCAACAAAAAAAAAAAAAAAACGATTGGAGCCCAATTTGTGTTGCTGGTAGGAGAAAGATTTCGGGCCGCATGATTATGATCTCGTGGAGGAAAGGTGTTGAAATCATTGAATGAAACAGCTGCCGATTCTGATCGCTTGGTGGCAATGTCAAGTACTCCCATCAATCATGCTTTGACAGTTGGTCGTCTATTGCGAGTCCTCGCAGCATGACAAAAATCTTCCGGAGGGCTGAGATGCGCCACAACTTCTCTTTGTGCAAGTGTAGGACTTCATTCTTTTCTTCTTACTCATTTGAAAAAAGAAAGCATCAATGTCCCTTAAAAAAAGGATCAATTTATCCTCACACCTCCACCTATGCCCCTTTATACCAGGATCACCAGTGGAATGGAGAACGAACTAGTTATTGTTCATGCACGTCAATTGCGCAATCTCACTATATATATATATATATATATATATGTAGAGGGGTCTTCTCTAGTCTGTCAGCTACTATTTGAAGAATCAAAATTTCTTGTTAGTTGGGGAGATTTTTAAAATGACTTATGAAAAAGTTTTTTCAGATAGATGATTTTTTTGGCACCAAAAAACAAGTTTTTTAGCATGAAAATTGCTTTATTTTTTTTTTTTCACTCTGTTGAGGTTTATTTTCTTGATGTAATTATTTTTCTTATCTTTTTGAAAAAAACTGGTTCAGTTTTTTTTGTTTTTTTTTTTTGTAAAAAAATAAAAGTCATTTGTTCAATTTAAAATTTTTTTTAGCACGTTTTTCAAAATATCCCTTTTCGTTGTCGTCTAAGATTCATATGAACAGCTGAGTATCATTCAGGGTTACGCTAGTAATGGGTTACTTGTGCGAGACGGGCAGCCAGTTAGCCGTTCATTTAGCACAATTTTTTTAGGTGAGAGGAAATGAAAAAGAGAGAGAAGGAGGTGGATGCATCAAAACGGTGTGTCGCTTTGTGCAAAAGGATTATGATGAGCTATTCAATTTGTTTCCTCTTAATCCAAGTTCAAAGCTGTGCAAATTCTTTAGCATGTTCGCGTAATTTTTTTCGATGTTTGAATGCGTTTGGTTTCATAGAAAATGTGAGAAAATCAAAAGAAAAGAAACGTTCAAAACACAGTACAAAATCAAATTTCAACTTTTTCACTTCTGAAAGTGTTTGTGTGCTGTATTATATGATCTGATGATTGTTATCTTGTTTGTGTTGTTGGAATTGATCATCATCGGAGAATTAAGTTCGACACAAAATGAGAAAGTTGTATCCGAAACTAAGAGTGAGGAATACAAAATTGCCGTATAAAAATGCAAGAGGACTGAGAAGCATTGTGCTTCTCTCATTCTTCACGTCCTGCAAGTTTAGTTTCAATCATAACTTTTAGTTACTATAATATATAGCTTTCATATGTTATAATGTTAAAAAAAAGTGAACTATGGTGTAAAGTTTTTACCTGCTATAACTTTTTTAATTAAAAATGAGTCAAACCATTAGTTCAAACCATGCTTCCTAAATACACTACAAAATCTCATATTTAGGTTGATTAAAGGTTAAAGTTGTTGGAAGGTGTCATTGCATCTTTGGGCAAGTAGCTCAAATCACAAAGTTTGAATCACAGCATTATAGCATATGAGTGATCTACAATGTAACTTATTTTTTATTTATATTTTATCATGTGAGAATTTTACACGGTTTCTTTTTAGTTTCGTAGCACTTGATATTTTAAACGGATATTAATTATGTTAAATTTAATTATTAATGTGCCAATATAAATTTTGTAATATATTATCACAAATATGGCTAATTTTACCCACTTTATCTATTTTATTTTTTTCAAAAATTTTCTACAAAAATTTTGTAAAATTACCAAAATACCCTCATTATTTTACTTATTTACGAAAAAGTCATTTGACATTTTCTTCCAATCTTACCGTGGAGAACAGCTGGAGACAGCTCTTATCCAATTCCTCCCCTTGTTCCCGGTTCCCGCCTCCCGTCCCCCACATCTTCTCTTTCCCTCTTTCTTTTTATTTTTCTTTTCTCTTCTTCTTCCCCTGCTTCTCCATTTCCTTCTTGTCCTTCTTGTATCTTCTTTTCCTTCTTCCTTTGTTTCTTCTTTCTTGCACGACAGCCCAAAAATACAGGAAAGCCCAAAGAAAACCCAACAAACCAAACACAAAACCCATCACAATTTCTTCCAAAAATCGCAAAACCAACCTCGTACGAACTCATAAAGCAAGGAAACGAGGGTATTTTTAAATGAAATAACATTTTAAACTAAGTTTTGAGGTTAGATTTTTAAAACTTTTACTTTGATTTAAATTATGTTTTTAATATAAAAATTACTAGAAATTAGTTTTGAATAATTGTAGATGATTACACATTATTTTTAAGGTTAGAAATTTTTAGATTAAAATAGGCGAAGAACTCAATGGGCTATTTCTGGCCACTTTTCTAGGTGAAACATGACACCTAGAGGCCAAAAACGACCAAGAGCAAGAGCAAAAAAAAAAAAAAAATGACAATGCATCAAGGGAAAACAATATGTCGTTTTTCCATTGTGAAAAATCAAAAAAGGAAAAGAAAAATTCAAATTTTTGAGGTTGTTGATGATTTTTATTTCTATTTTAATTGTTTAAAATTTTATTGAAGTTCTGTAAATTTTGTAGATTCTGTGTAAGTTTTTAATTATTTTACTTTTAAGTGATTTAGAAATTAAATTACATGTTTTAAAAATCAATTCTAATTTAATTTAAACTAAATAAGAATTTGGTTTTAATTTCTAATAAATAAAATTGTATTCTGAAAATTATTATGCATATTTTTGAGCTTATTAATAGTAAGGCACACTAATAAAATAAATTAACAGGATTATGGAATTAGTATTTAAGTTTAATTTATGATTTTACTTTATATGCTTAGGACAAACACGTATTTGGAGCATACGTGATGATAGTGGTTTAGAAGTTATCAATAAATTTATTTTCCAAAGAGGTAGGATCTTTTATCCATTCCTTGGTAGCCTTGATTTGCATTATTGTTGGCTATGAAAATAAATGGTTTACGACAAAATGTGTTTAACTACAAGTTGGCTTATGGGAATAAATTTCTTAGTAGATGAGTTGAGAAAAGTATATATAAGTAAATAAGCATAATTTGACATTATAAGAAAAACATATATCAAATAAGATCTAGACTCGGATCATAAATTCTTATTATTGAATGGTTGAAAATGCTGTTCTAGAGTAGAAATAACTCTAGACAGTAGATGTGCAAAAAGAGAGCCTTAGAGTACAGGTTATAATGATATAACCTTGGGGATAACTCTAAACCTTGGCCCGGGGCACTCTATGTGTGGGTGATTGAAAGGGAAAGATATATGATATGTTGATAAATATACTATATGCAATATGTTGTGAAAAGAGAATATAGGATGAATCGACATCTAGAATTTATTGTGAATTTGAAAGCTTATTGTTTAAAATTCAAGTTTTGATAAAATATATTCTACTGGGCCTTCCGCTCATTTTTCTATTGTTTTAAAATTCCCTCTAGGTTGCATAGGACCAGATAAGATAGGAATTAAATTTTGAATTCTCAAATGATGATAGATGTCCATAGATGCATAAGGTATAAAATGAGTAAGAATTTATATTTGTATACGTTGTATCATACAAATTATCCCAACATTGGTTTTAGGAATTCTCAGTGTCTATATTATATTTGAGAAAAAATCGTACCTGAACAAATTTGTTATTTATAGATTTTTAAGCCCTTGAGAGGCAATAATTTTCATCTGTATTTCTACCTTAACAGTTTGTTTTTTTATTTTACTTATTTTTTAAGAGTTTCAGCTCCGTTTCAAGTTATGACAACAGTAGTTTTAGAGTGCAGGCTTCAGATCTCTTGGGAACTAAACATGTGTGTTTTTATGAATTTTAATAATTGGGACAAATGTCATATAGATACATTTTTGTACACCGTACAAAAATTGTAAAGCTTTGAAGAGATCTTTAGAGACAAAGAAGTAGAGCCATACAATGTTATGTGTTGGAACTCTAGGTAGATATTTGTCTTAGAAAAATAGAAATCGACAAGTTGATAATGTAATTAAAAATGATTTTCAAAGTTGATATTGGGATTCTAAGAATTGACGTCTGAGGATCTATAAAATAGATGATTAATTGAGGTTAAGTTCTCTGTTTTTCGTATTTCATTAAAGCTTATAATTAGAGATAGCTCTGTAATTGTGCAAATTTGTAGAGCTCCATCCTATGTGGCAATTGTGAAAGGATTTTGTTGGTCTAGAGTTACTTGGATACTATTTAGAAAGACCCATTATTTATTAACAATAAAAAAATCTATGCTTATATTAAATTGGGCTTATTGTTTAACTCGATCAATTTTCTAAAATTGGGCTTCAAATTGGCTTTAAGTCCTGTACATAAATTTTTTCAAAATTGGGCTTCAAATTCGTATTTGTTGTATAACTTGGTCCAAAATATCAAGGCCTAAAACAACCTAACTCATTTCAGCCTAAAACAATTTGGCCTAGTTCAAAGTCAACTCAGTTAAAAAAATTGTTTGTAAAAAATTACACTTACTTCAAGGAGGGTTCAAATGTGCTTTACTAGTATGTTAGACTTGTTGTTTTGTTATTTTTATTATATATATATAGACACACACACATACACACGATTTGGATGGGTCCAATTCGGGCAATATATATATATATATATATATATAGGGCATTCATTTTGAGTTTGAACAGAAAATTTGGGCCAACATTGATATTGGACTCTCATTTTGGTCTAGTCGATGACCAAATTATAATAGCCGAGTCTAATTTCAAATTGGCCCACGATTTCAATAGTCTATCGAACCCAAGGATATTTGGGCCCAATCTAAGCCTTTTTTTGAAGAACAGTTAGGTCAATCTAGTCCAACCAAGCCTAACCAACTTAGATCACACAAATTGGGTCTAGCTCAATTCAATTCAATTCAACCATGTAAATAAAAAAATCAATATATATATGTATATATATATACTCAGCCTTTCACACGTGTCCTCAACATGTATCCAACATAGTGTCTATTTCGTGTGTATATATCCTATCACTGTGTATTAGAGCTCATTTCTCCAAGCTCATTCTCTCTCTAAACTTCTCCTTTCTCTTTAGTTACTCAAGTCCTCTCCCTCCTCTCTAGATCTTCTTATTTCTCTCTCTAAAAATTTTCTAAAGTCCTTCAAATTTTTACCTTGATTTTTATGTTATCTTTATTATTCTTTCTTTTCTTTCTTTTTACTATAGACCCAAAGCACTAACACCTAAGAAAATATTTTCCAGTGCTTTCCCAAAAAGTTCTTAGGAATCAATATAAGTCTAAGATCACTTAACTATGCATTCTCATGCTTGTTGGCATTTGTAGTGATGTGAGGATACTGATAGAAGGAAAGATCCGATCGAGTGACTTCAATCAAGACGTCAACTTATCAGGTACGGGTACTAGTCATAATGCGATAAAAAGAAGAGCCGTACTGTTGTGGTTACATATAACAAATATAGATGACAAAATTGTAACGGTAAATATCCTTTGCCTAAATATATGTTACTAAATAGAGAGGATAAAATCAAGTTCTACAAGGATAAATTTTCTAAAGAGAACTTGAATGACCTCCATGTTTTTCTATAGAATCATCCAAGTGGATATGTCCAATGTGTAATTTCTAAACTTTAGCCTAAATTTCATGCAAAATGACAACGCCTCAAGAATATGACATTTAAAAACTCTGTCTACTAGATTATAAAAAAAAGGATGGGAAGTAGATCCTAGAACCATAGAGGTCGTTTAAGGTTTGTTTTCTTTTGAAATCGTTACAGTAGGTATTTGAAATTTATGTATACTTTATGTAAAAAAAGTGTGTTTTTATGTTTTGAATATTTCTTTGATTTTAGTTTGTCACGGTACGTGTTAAATAATGATTAATTTTTGCTTTTATTTTATTATTTTTGTTAAAATATATATTATCTTATCAGATGTATCACATATTGTACTGTAACATGTTTGAAATTTTTGAATCTTATCTAGACTTTCAAGATTTGTATCTTATTTTTTTCAAAAGTTCTAGAATAATTTGTCATTTATGATAGTTTTCTAGATTCGATGTAACTTTGTCAAAAAGTCTACAGTCGTGTCCGAGTATCTTTTGTCATTTCATTTTCAATTGTCAAAAGTTATATAGTTCTGAGTCTTATTTTTCAAAAGTTGGTCTTATTACGTGTTTACTTTTTCAAAGTTATCAGGATTTGGTCCAATTTTTTTCTAACATGTCCATGTCTTATTTTCTAACTTTTCATTTGTATAATATTATATCTTATCTCCTTTTCTTACCTACACGTATTTTGTATAGATTGTAAGGTAACCTGTTATCACCTACTTGTCATAACTCTCTAGTCCTCTGGCATTTCTATCTTCTTTAAGATCTCATTCAAAACTCAATGTTTAGACAGAGCAGAATTAAAACAAAAAAAAAAATCAAATAGTTAAACAAAAGAAAAGAGTCAGTCTATGTTAGAAACCAAACATGTCTTCCTCTCATTCATCTAGGAAAATCAAAACCATATGTGTCTTCTGTGGTTCCAGTCCTAGTAAAGATATGGTCTAATTAAAAGCTGTAGAACATTTAAAACAAGTCTTAGCATGTAGAAAGATTAACTTGAATTATAGGGGGAGGTAGCGTAGGGTTAATAGGGAATGTAACAACAGTAGTACATTCTAGGGATAGCCATGTTGTAGGGATTATCCCTTATCTCTTAGCTGAAAGGAACCTCTATAGGAAAACCATAGGTAAGGAAAAGAGAGTTTTGAACATCCCTAAAAATCTTGAAAACATGATCCATAACTTTACCTTTCATAACATTACTGGTGGTTTAGGCACCCTTGAAGAGTTATTCATAGTTGCTAGTAGGAGTCTGTTAGGCATTCATTCTAAACCTGTAGGGCTTTTGAATGTAAATGGTTTTTATGTTGGTCTTTTAAAGTTTTTAGATTATGTTATGGAACAAAACTTTATTGTGAAAACAAGGAGACAAATCTTTATTATTGCTTCAACAGTTAAAGAGTTGCTTGACAAAATGTGTTATTTATTTGGTGTCCAACACTGCAACGTCCAAGCTTGATTAGAAGAAAGAAAGCAGGTTACAACCATTGGATTTAAACCTCCACCTGTAATCTTTTGGTTTTACCCACATCACGTTCGTCTATGCTTCTTGTGTCTTGAGTAACCTCTCTGCTCTACATCCTATATTTTTATGACATGCTGTTGTTAAAACCATTAGATTCATTGACTCCAGTGTTAGGATGGCTGATATTATGATGTAACTAGTACTCTTAAAATGCATCTTATTTAAGGTCTGAACTTTTGTTGATCGATACCCTTGTATTCTCTATGCATGCATGATTAGGATAGGATAGTTGATTATACGAAGTGCTTTGTACTTTTGAAACGTATATATATCATGTTTGTAATATATTGCGTTTTATTAATGTTTTGTGGGAAGGCTCTATAGAAAAATAAAGTTACATTATCTATTTTGAGTGTTTTTATTTTGAGAGAGAGTAGCTGTTTATGGGAGGACCCGTCAAGCTTGTGTATAATTTTGGGTTCTTGCTAAGCTCTCTATGTATTATTTTAATACGTGTTTTAAATATAAATATTTATGTCATTTATTCTGTTATTACTATTTTGTTTTAATTTATTTTAGCTAGGATTGTGATGTAAGACAAGATACCTAAATGTTTTTCTAGCAATACCTCAAATCTAATTATAAACCATAGTTCAAAAAAAAAAAAGAAAAGTCAAGGACTAAAAAACGGTATGATCAGTATGCACTTCTCTAATCATATTCCAAGGCCATAATACGGAGTTAAAAAAATCCAGAGCATATTGACAATACTAGTATCATTAGGTGTCAAGAGTAAGTTTGAATTTTGTGTGTATTGCAAAAATTCATTCAGAAATAGGAAGTCATAATACTTACACTTTACAAGACATTCATGAGATTAAAGAATCCATTTCTAAGTTTACTTCTTCACTTAGCATTAAGGAAAAAGGCAAATTCCTTGCTCAATCTGTACATTATCTTCTGCTAATTAAATTGCCTATTCAAGTTCTTTATCACAACAAGAAACTGTTAATTTTGTTTTAACTCTTCGAAGTAGTAAAACTATTGATAAAACTATTAATTCAACTTTAAAAGGTGATGATAAACTTAATGGTAATGAGGGAACTAAGAAAGAAAATTTTGTTTCGAAAGAGAAATTTGTTTCGAAAGATCCTTTTCCACAAGCTTGCTTTCACAAGAGAAGTTTGATAAGAATGCTGAAATTTTTGAAATTTTCAAGTAAGTTAAAATTAACATTATACTTTTAGATGCAATTAAATAATTCTTATCTTATGCTAAATTTTTTAAAGATTGTTGTGCAATTAAAAGGAAGCATAATGTGATTAAAATTGCATTTTTAGCTGAGAATGTTAGTTCCTTCTTCAACATGATTCACCAATGAAGTACAAAGGTCCATGTTGTCGCACTATTTCTTGTATCATAAAAAACACTCAAATTGACTATACATTGTTAGATCTTGGTGCTAGTGTCAGCCTTTTGCTTTATTCTTTGTCAATAATTAGGTTTAGATAAACTTAAGCTAACTTCTATTTCACTTCAGTTAGCTAATCGTTCTATGAAAATTCCTAGAGGAATAGTTGAATATGTGTTAGTTCAAATTGATAAATTTTACTTCACAGTAGAATTTATTGTTTTAGATGCACAACGTATTTCCACTTCAAATTTTTAAGTTCTTGTTTTTTTAGGTCGTCCATTTCTTGCAACTTTAAATGCCTTGATTAATTGTAGAAATTGTATCCTGAAATTAAATTTTGGAAACATGACTTTAGAGTTCAACGTTTTCAACATGTAGCAACCTGTGGGTAAATAGTGTTAAATTAACTTTATTGAAGGAAGTACCTCTACTAGAATGCCTGATCCTTTAACAGGTTTGGTCAACTCTTTTGAGATGAATGATCTATCAAAAGTTGAAACTTGTTCCATGACTGCTTTAATTGATAAAACACAAAAAGTGGAGAATTCCATAGAAATAAAAAGCAACATTGAAAAACCTAATTTAGGAAAGGAAATTCCTGATCTAAGAAAGGAAGTAGTTGATGAAAATGAACCTGTTAAAAATGAAGAGTCTAATCTTGCAAAAGAAATTTTGAAAGTTAAGGGTAACCTAGGTTTTTGGAAAATCTTTTCTCATTTTGAATCTAAACCTAGTAATGTTCCACACCAGTGATTGATCGTGTAGATTATGATAAGAAAGTAGTAAATGATTATGATAAGCTAAATCAAGAACCATTAAATGATGAGAGTTTTTATGGACTTTTCTTTTCTTACAAACCAACTTTAAATGATGGTTTAACTCCCTTTGCTGACTTTATATATATAGATTTAGATTTAGATGAAGAATTTGTAAATTTTAAATTGTATTTTTATTTTTGTTTTTTTTTGTTTTTAGCGTGTTTTTTTTATTGTGTGTTGTTTTTCTTGAAATTTAAAAAAATAATTGTTTTTTGAAAAAGTTGTTAAAATGGCTGAGATTATTGAGGATATAGCCAAGTTGGATTTGTTAGTATTTTTGTATTAATGGCTTCTAGAATTTTAATGGAATGGTTATCAATAAATTTTTTCGTCTGATTTTTAGATTTTTGTAAATTTTAATTTTAATTAAAAACACAAAAAATTGAAAATTTTAAAAATACATAAAAATTCAAAACATTCAAAAACACATAAATATTTTTATGTTAGTTTGTTGATAAATGTTAGTGTTTAATAGTGTGTAGTAATCCGTTAGATTACTTTTACTTAGCCCATTTTTGGTTTAGCCCACCACTGTTTAGAATAGTGTTATACGCGTCTGTACAGTTTTCTTTGTGTCTAAATAGTAACCCACCTTTTGTTTATATAACTCATCACTATGCATTTAAGCTCAAAACTCTTTGCTCTTTCTCTTTCTAGATTTCTCACTTTCTCTCTAAACTCTCAAATTCTTTCTAGAATTCCCATAAATTTTCTAGAAAATTTTCAAAGTTTTTTGATCTTTTAAACACATTTTCTAGAAATTTTTAAATTTCTTCTCTCTTACACCTACAAAATCTTCTCAATACTCTCTTAAACACTCTCAGATCGACTCAAAGTTTCTAAATCTTTCAAAAGCTCTCTCAAAAATCTCTCACTTTTATAATTCACTCTTAAGAATCTCATTTTTGTCTCTTTTTCATTATGGACCTAAGTATGAGTACCTTAAGAAATATTTTCCTTCCCTTTCTCATAAATAAATCAAAAAGAAAAATAAAACCAAAATCACTTGTCTTTGGGTACTTTCTCGTTTTAAACTTCCAACTAATATAAAAATGTATATAAAAGGTCTTATTCATCCTAGTGATGTAAGTAATATAGGTCTGCCTGAGATATGTATGAGTTTGTGTGCTAGCACAAGAAGAACCCAAGCCATAGCTTCAAAGTGTCCTAAGTGTTCTCGTCAAAATTGTGAGCGTCGGTGTAAATCAGACGGTCTTATTTCTATGAATAGGGAGGATAAAATACTTTTCTACATGGATGGACTTTAAAAAGAAAACTTAGATGATCTTCACGATTCTGTTCTAGATCATCCTCATGGCTATGTTCAAGGAGCAATCTATAGACTTTGTGTTGGAAAATAAGTATGCAGCAGAATTTTAAAAATTTTAAATTAGAGTATTTTTTAAAACACATGTTTGACATGCTATATATAAATTAATCAGATCTTACTAACCTTTGTATGCTAAAGAGCTCCTACAATTTGTGAGGAGAAGAATGTTCCAGAAGAGCCTCAACCAACTGGTCTTTTTTGTTATTCTCTATCCATAATCGGAGTGTATGTGGGCACACATCATGTAGCTCTTCCACTAGCAACTCACCTTCCAATCAATTGAGAAGACCTAGAGCCAAGGTTGGTGATTGTGAACAGTAGCTCTTTGGGAGTTTCAAAGTATCCAATACTATAATACTTTCTCTTAACTTCTCAATTGATCTAAATAACTTAGAAAAATTGCTTCCTATTTATAGAGGTCGGACCCAAGGTTGGTCATTATAAGAGGCCTCAAAAATTTGAATCTAGATCAACTTCTGATAAAATCGTGTCAAAAACACGTGATCAAATTATTGTTAGATCGGTAGGCCGAACTAACGGATCGGCCTACCAAACTTGCTCCATTGACAAACTAATTGATTGGCCTGCTGAGCTTGTGATAATATGATCCCTAATAATCTTTTATTTCCTACTCGAGATTCTTTGGATAGAGTCTTAGTTTTAATTCAAATAACCCAATATAGAAATTATTTGATTAAAACAGTCATATCTAGATAATCTCTAGGAAAATAAATGCTCCTGATAATTCAACTAATCTATTTTGAATTAATTTACAAAAATTAATTCAATCGATAAACAGTCATGAATTATCTGATCCTATCGAATTTCAGCCAATCTAATAATTTAACATAAGTCACCAATTTATTGTAAAAGCACGCCGTATCATTACAAGACTTATTTTGAGCTAGCAAAAAGGATCTTATGGACCTATATAGTTCAAGCGCCGATAATTATAAAATATAATATCGCAGATATATATTTTATAGTTATCAACTCTAATGCCACTCCACTAACAGCTTAAAGCTGCGCTTTCAAACTATATAAAATTACGAAGCTCTAAATTAGGTAAGTGTCCATGACATATCATAATGCGTCATATCCCCATAGGATATTCATAATCGGTTTAAGGATAAATTTCATCTTACCTTGTCGATTATTTTTATCTTACATTTTGTTATCTCACCATTTGAAAACTTACCATCCAAGGACAAGATACCATTCGGTTATACCTATGTATCCAAATGGTTGAGCGCTTTAGTTTTCCAATTACAATATAATGCATATAAGAAAATATCATTGACTCCACCAACGGAGCTATGGATTCCATATCTAGAGTCATGTCTCCAACATGCCAGTATGCTATCAAGAGTCATGTCTCTAAAAGTGCAATCTTGCTTGACACTTCTTCAAGTAATGACACCATCGCCCAGTGTAAACACAAAACCAGAAGTCGATCTCCTCGAATCTAGATAGGATTGAAAATTCGAATCAGTATATCCTAGAAGTGTTAAATCCTTTCCCGAATATACAAGCATATCCCTTGAGTCCTTCTCAGGTACTTGACAATATGCTTGACCGTAACTTAGTGGTTCGGTCTTGGATCAGATTGGAATTGACTTACTATCCTAACCGCATAACTAATATCCGATTGTGTGTAAAGTATGGCAGACATGAGACTACCCATTGCGAAGCATAAGGCACCTTCTTTATGTATTCTTTTTCTTCATCAGACTTTGGTGAGTTTTTCTTAGAAAGAGTAATTCCAGACCTAGATGGTTGCCCACTTTTTTTGAAATCCTACATTACAAACCTCTTGAGAATTTTATCTATGTAAACCGCTTGGGACAAAGCTATCATTCTGTTTTTCCTATTCTAAAAGATCTAGATATCGAGAACATAATTAGCTTCACCCAAGTCTTTCATGTCAAGCTACTTAGTCAACCATAATTTAATCGATGACAACGCCCCAATGTCATTGCCAATTAGTAGAATATCATCTACATAAAGCAGTTGAAAAATCACTTTCCCATCCTTAATGTGTTTGTAAACATATGGTGTTCGTTCACATCTTGTTCAAACCCATAACTCTTGATCACCTGATCAAATCTTATGCTCTAAGAACGAAAAGCCTGCTTAAGCTCATAAATTAACTTTAGCAACTTGTAAACCTTACCCTCCTAACCCTAAGCTTTAAACCCGTCTGGCTATACCATATATATGGACTCATCAAGATAGCCATTCAAAAAGGCCATCTTGACATCCATCTGTCAAATCTCGTAGTTGAGAGCAACAGCTATGGACAAGAGAATACGAATAGACTTAAGCAAGGCTACAGGTGAAAAGGTTTCCTCGTAATCAATTCCTTCCTT
Source organism: Artocarpus heterophyllus (assembly GCA_025403435.1). Classification (NCBI taxonomy): domain Eukaryota; kingdom Viridiplantae; phylum Streptophyta; class Magnoliopsida; order Rosales; family Moraceae; genus Artocarpus; species Artocarpus heterophyllus. Next base: position 20,899,474 of record CM046348.1, on the reverse strand, counting down.
TTGTGTGTATCCTTTAGCTACCAGTCTAGCCTTATAGGTTTTGAATTTTCCATATGCTTCTCTCTTTCTCTTATAGATCCACTTACACTCTATGAGTTTTACCCCTTTGGGAAGATGTACAAGTTCTCAGACCTGATTAGTCTCCATAGAGTTTATCTGAGTGTTCATGGCTTCTGTCTAGAGTTTTGAATCAACATCCTCCATAGCCTCTTCGTAAGTGTAAGGATCTCTATCAAGTTTATTCGGTTCAGCCAAAAAGGCCTCACCATTGAACATATATCTTTCAGGTTGACACCCGATCCTCCTACTAAGCTGAAGCCCCGTAGGATGTTGTTTAGTTGGTTTTTCTACATTGATTGGATTGTTTTCTACTAGAACCTTTGAAGTGATCAAATCACACTCCAACTCCTCGAGTACTACTTTACTTCGAGGCTTTAAGTCGGTCATGTAACTTTCCTTAAGGAAAGTTATAGTTGTACAAACCACGACTTTATTTTTCTTTGGGTTATTCCCTTTTGGATATCTTACAAACACACAAACTTTCAGACGTACTTCCATCTTATTCGTTTCCTTATACAGGACATAAGCGGGACATCCCCATATGCAAATATGGTTTAAGGATGTTTTCTTCCCTGTCCCCAGCTCGTGAGGAGTTTTAGAAATCGATATTGAAGGCATTTTGTTCAAAGATAACATGCGATTTGTAATGCATATCCCCAAAAAGATAAAGGCAATGATGAATTACTCATCATGACCTAACCATGTCTAACAAAGTCCTATTCCTTCCCTCAGCTATGACATTCTACTACGAAGTGCCAGGCACAGTGAAATAGAATAAAATCCTATTCTCTAATAAGAGTTCCAATAACTCATTGGAGAGGTATTCACCACCTCGATCGGATCGAAGTGCCTTTCTACGTTTACTTAATTGCTTTTTTGTTTCAGCCTGAAACTCCCTGCACTTGTCAAAAGTTTTGCTTTTATGATACATTAGGTAGACATACCCATACCTTGAGTAATTATCAATAAAAGTGACGAAGTACTCATACCCTCCTCGTGCCCAGATGTTCATGCCCCTTCAACCCTATTGCTCTTAGGTTCGAATGGTCTCTTAGTCATTTTGCTCTCCAAACAAGATTTACATTGTGGTATAGATTCTTCTTTTAAGTGACTTAAAGGTCATTCCCTTACCAACCTTTGAATCATATTCAGACTAATATGACCTAATCGCAAATGCCAAAGATAGATTTTATTAAAGTGAGAAGTCTTAAGTTTTTTTGGATTTATTATTATTAACCTCAGTGTTAAGAAGTAAGTCCATCTTAGGTTTGATAAAATATAGATTGTTTTGCATCATCCATCACAGATAAAAGATTTTTTTTTATGAATCGCTATTTTATTATTAAAAGAAACTGAATAAGAGTCTTTAAATAAACAAGCTACAGATATTAAATTCCTTTTAAGGCTAGGAACAAAAAAACAATCTCACAAAACTAAAATCCTATAATAATCAAAATAAAGATGGACGTCTCCCACTGCTTTAGCTAACACCAAGGATCCATCGCCTATACACAGCGTGAAGTCTTCATGCAGCAAACTTCTCATTTCTTTAAACCTCAACAGAGAAACACAAACATGATTAGTTGCTTCAGAATCTATGACCCAAGTGTCACTTGATTCCTCAACCAAATAAGTTTCAATGACCAAAAGTTTACACCTACCTCATCGAGTAAGGAAGTCCTTACAATTCTTCTTGATGTGCCCGATCTTCCCACAAAAAAAAAAAGCACTTAAGCTTCTTTAGGTTTTTCTTTTTCTTCTTCTTATTCTTGCTATTTATAGGAATAGAAGACTTCTCATTCTTAGCCTTCTGCTTCCTTCCATTCCCAAGGTTAAGATTGGAATCAGATGCAGCAGCGAAGTTGGCCTTGCCACAAGTAGAAGTTTCCCTGATTAGATTTTCGAATTCCTACAACTGCTTCATTAACTTTGTTAAGGTCAAATCCTGTTTATTGCTCAAATTGTATGAAGCTCTAAATGGGATGAACTCCTTTGATAGAGTTTGAAAAACCATAGTCATCTTTGACTTGACATCGATATCAGCTCCATGGGCTTGAGCCTCAGCAAGGTAACCCATGACCAACATCATATGCTCTTTCATGGACATCCTCGGTCTTTGTTTACAATTCAAAAGTTTCCGAAGTGACCCTTGATGTTTTGTTATGGCTTGGCCTCCAAACATGTCTTCAAGATTTTCTAAGATCTGCTTCGTAGTCTCATAATCTTCATGTTGAGCCTACAGTATGTTATTCATACTAGCCATAACATAGCATCGGGCCTGATCATTAGCATCTTTTCAGCGATCATGCACTTGGATTTGCTCATTAGTGGATTCCCTAGTAGGTTCAGGAGGACACGGTGTTGTCATCACAAATTTCAGTTTCTCAAAGGCTAGAATGATATTTAGGTTCCTTTTCTAATCATTTGAATTCTCGTCGGTTAATTGGTTTTTATCAAGTATAGAAGATAAAGTGTTTTTAGACATTTTAATCTACAATAAAGATTATATATCAAATATAAGCAAACATTCAATAATAGTTTAGTAAGATAACACAATCAAGCAAACAAACAATTGTGTTTATCTGTCAAAACCTTGAAAATATCACAACCTTACAACGATAATTCCTAACTCAAAATTGAATAACTGCCTAGGGGAGACTCGCCAAATTCAATCAGGAACACGGATCCCCTCTTGATTAATTTATGTCATCTAGGATCTGTCTAATCCAGCATATATTAATAATCGTTTTCTTTGGCCATTAATATTATTAACAGAGCTCCTAGGGGAGGCTAATAATAAAATTAACATGAGTATATAACCATCATTTCAACTATTTTATCCATGATATATAATAGCCAGCTAGTAGCGTGCAACAATAGATGATGCTAAAATAAATTATCTTTTCAGAGATCCAAACCGGTATATGATGAAATCCCTTCCTAGGGGTTGGGACCACCATGTGCTATCTATGGACCAACGATGGAGGCCGTAGGTCCTCTCTTTGAAAACCTTCTTTCAATCAATCTTTTGAAAAACCAAGGTTTATTTAAGACATGCATGAACAATTTTTAATGAGCGGCACTCCCTATTCTATATGACTTGTTATCAATATACATAGCAAATCATATTATAATACAGACAAGCAAAGCAATCATGCAAAGCTACAAGCAAAATAATAATAAATAACTGTAATATTATGGTTCCACCCTAGAGAAAAGAAATTAAAGATTACAAGAGATCAATCGAAACATATTATAATTCTTCATCCTTGAATCTTCAAGTTATATCCGTCTTCATGTGGTATCCATCTTCAAGCCTTTAATCCCGCATAGATCAAATACTTCTCTTTTCTAGTCATCACAAAATTTCATGTCTCTTAAATTGTCTCAAAAATAAAATTAAAATTGCACAAAAAAACACACCTTTTTTAAAAACCACAGCTTTCTGTCAACATGCCGATCTATGTGATCGGCCTGCCGGTCATAACCCATCGGCCTGTCGAACTTGACAGTTCGTGTGACGACCAGTCATCTTTCGGGTCGTGCCTTAGCACTTTTCTTACTTACATAGCTATAAAGATCTAGGAAAATATTTTTTTACAATAAAATAATAATACACCTATACATATGCAAACCTCCTATATATATATATGTTTACTTAACATAACATTTCTCAAAAGAGTTTCGTCTTACTTATACTACCTTATAATTTTCATTTAATACTTCTTTTAGAACAAGTTCCACATATATTTAATAAACATATAGAGCCAAGCATTTTAGTGGCGGTATCCATACCTTAGTCTACACATTGCCCATACCCTATCGCCCGCTCATCAGTGAATTTGTTCTAACCTTTTAGCTGATTTACATACAGCATGAAATAACTAGGTGAGCTAATACTCAGTAAGTCCAAACATAGCCTACATGCATAACCTACTTGCATGCATGATCCATTTATGCTTGCTCATGGACATTAATTATTCTCTTCATCTTTTAATCTTAACTAGGGCTTAAGTGTTCATGCATATGCATACATGGGATAATCGTAACACTAAGACTAAAACATAACTTGGAACTCCCCTTTAGTCGAGAGTTGGTACGACATTTTTCTCTTTGTCTGGTGATTCATTCACCAGTTTGTTAATTAAGGTTACCATACCATGCACGATGATCTATTTACTTATAATATGTGCACACCATTCACATTTCTTTAAATGTACTAAATACTTTAAATGTACTAAATACATAAATACATTTAAATAACTACTTTTTCCAATAACCCTCAATCCTATACTATAGGTTCGAACTTATTTGAGTATGCTACAGCGGAGGTTGACCTCAAGTTCCTCTGCTAATCATCTAGTGTCCTGTTTGGCCAATTGTATCATTATTAGCCAAATTATTTATATTCATCTATGTGTCAATAAAAATGTATTCGTCAATTACTAAATCAGATTATTATTCGGTTTAAGAACTTTGATCACTAAGAGTTCGATTCGTCTCAGTTCACATTGCCTTATTATTACTAACAAAAGGGGACAAATTCTTACCAAAGGCATTTTTCGTATTTCGGGCATTCTAGGGTCCGTTCGAGCAGTTTTGCAAAAGATGACGTTTTTGCCCTTGATGGGCCTTTTTAAACTCCTTAGGCTCGTTTTTGTTAATTTAACACAAAATGTTGGTTATTAGCAACAGAACAAAAATTCAAGGTATTGGGTCTCCCATTTCGAAATTGAAAACCAGATTTTGCAAAACTTTACAATTTTATCTTGGATGTTGAAAATATTGACGATTTTTTGCCTAGGACCAAAAATAATCTTTTTAAACCATTAGCCTCAATTTTTCGCAAGGGTTAAATTCTTCCAAAGTCTCTTACCTAAATTCCTTTTGTTTGAAAACATTTTTGTCCTTTCAATTTTATTGAAATTTTGTGATAAAATTTTGCAAAATTTATATTTCGTAAACCGTTGTGAATTTTGACAAACTATCCACGATTCCTAACAGTTTCATCGAGATCTAAAACTTTCATGTTTTAAATTTTTTTGAAATTCTCACTGCACAGTGGAGTTGGAGTTTACGACCATTTTTCAAAACTGTCGAGTTTGTGAAAATCTTTTCAATTTAGTCCTTTTTTAATTTTCACAAAAATCAACTTTTAACACTATACACCCCACTGTTTTGAGTAGGTTCTAAAACGTCTTTAACAAATAATCTTGTTTGAATATGCCAAATTTCATTATTTTAAGAAATTACCCAAAGTTTGCAATTTTTACGTAATTTCAAAACTAAATTAAATCCTAAGCATATAACTCCAAATTATTCTACTCATCACCATCACATACTTTAAAATTATGTAAACATAACTAACTTAAATAATTACATGCCTCACTTGAAAAAAAAAACAAAAAACAAAACAACCATGAATTTAAAATAAGGAGACAGGCTTTACCAAGGAAAGGTGGTGAGCATGTGCACCTTCAATACCCTTGATTATGTCAACTTCCTAGATATAATCCATGACAAGAAAAACCCTTATCAAATCCCCCTTCAATCCCAAAGAAAGAACCCTAAAAAAATTTAGGAAAAGATTAGTTTTTACCTTGAAAGTTTGTTGTTGATGCTTACCGTGATCTGCCGTCGGATCAAGGCCATGTGTGGCTGCGCACGGTCTGACTTTTCCCTGGCTCGTCTCTGCACGGCTTGGCGTACCTGCCACAAGAAGAGGGGGGCTTCAGAGGTGAGAGTAAGGTTTCGGTCAAGGGCTCTCCAATGCTCAAGGCAGGGATTGCTCGGCAAAGGACGAGAGCTTGTTAGGTGGGAAGGAGTCTCTCTCTCTAGAATGCAATAAATGCATCCTATTTATAGGTTACTACTTAGACTGGGTGTCAATGCGGGTTTTGCCCACAACCTGAGTGTCACATCAAGGCATGTCAGGCAGCAGGTGACAAGTGTTACATCCCCCCGTCGATGGATTAAAGTTCTATCAGATGGTGAGTTATTTGCCATTTGTCAACCTGTAATGGTGAGTAGTAGTTTGCCTGTGAGTGAGATTGATCTGACCCGAGCTAGTGCGAGATCCAAGGTGGCATCTTGCTTAAGATGCAGCCTGGGGGGTATTGAGAAGCACCTTGGACCGTGCGCATGTTGCGTCAGGGTCGATAGCATGCTCCTTGGAGGCTCTGCCGAGCTATTTAGCAACCACCAAAGTTTGTCTCCTTGGTAGTGGCGTCGAGCTCACCTTCAACATTAGCCCCCAGTTCACCTGGTCGGTGTCTGGCTAGGTAGACTGTGTTAAGTGGGTGAGGTCAGCTGGAAGAAAGAAGACCAAATGGCACTCCAAAAAGGGGTGAGGTGAGAGGTCGTGCAGATTCATAGGTGGACAAGTGTCGCTCTGCAGTCGACTGCGCCACTGAACAAGCATAATGATCGCGCCTCTTCATTTTTCGCGACCAGATTTCCCACCTGAAATGGTTATAAATAGAGCCTTCATTTTTGTTTTATTTTACACGACTCAAGTCATATTTTTGCACCCAAAGAGTTTTCAGCTGCTGAGCTGTTGTGATACCTGAAGACTTAAAATTTCCAAGCTACCACTGCCCGAATAGGTAATTTCTTAAGGAGTGCTAAAAATGAATGACATCACTGACTCGCAAAACACGAGTGTTTCCTAGATGGAAAGTAGTTCGGAGGGCAACTCGAAGGTGTGTCCCCAGAACGGGACGGGGCTGGTCGGCTCGCACAAATTCTAAGGGTCGATTCCCAAACTGTTCCCGAGCAGAAATTCCTAAACCTGCTAAATGGGGAGGGGCCGATCAGGCCATGCAGGGAGTAGGACCCTTACATCGGGGTAGAAACAACTGGTTTCTCCCGAGTTAGTGCCCGGGAGAGAGCCAAGCTTTATGCGGTAGGTGATGTTTCGAGTACATCCGACTGGGATCTCGAAGCCCCAGTTCAAGTAGAGGGCGTAATAGCAGTGGATGTTTCAACGAGGATCGGGTGGCCGAGGAGGTCGAGGATGCAAGGCAACCTGAGATCGAAGATGACGAGCAGGTCTAAATGACACAGGTCTGGGGGGTGACCGCGTATAAGGTGACACGGCTTGGACAGACCTCAACGACAACGTATATCAGCGCTATCATGGAGTCTCAGCTAGAGGATCTTCAGGCTGAGTTCAACATCTCGGACGACGTGATTCTTTTTTTGCCCGAGGAAAATGATTCTCCACTGGAGCCGCCCAATGGATGTATAACGCTCTATGTGGACTTCTTTAAGGCAGGGTTGCGCCTTCCATTCCACCTATTCCTGGGCCAGGCACTCAACGACTTTAATGTGTGCCTGGCCCAACTAAACCCGAACAGCTATAGGTCGTTGATCGGGATGTACGTGCTATGAAAGTACCACCGGGCCACTGAGATGCCATTGAAAGTTTTCAAACAAGTGTTCAAGATAAAGAAGCTTCCTCGGCAGTCTGGATAGTATTATGTCACCAGCTTCAAGAAGGATTTTATCCTGGGTAACCCCGACTTTGACAAACTCTGGAAGTACGAGTGGTTCTATGTCAGGGGCAATTATCTTGCCCGAGTTGGTGAGGCCATACCTAGTGACCAACACGTGCCGAGAACGTTCGAATAAGGGCACCTGTGGTCCAAGAGGCCCTAGGCACCAAGTCGTGTGATCAACGCAGTAGAAGACCTGTTCGAGAAGCCAGAGGCGACCAGGCAGCAATCCTTCCTTTTCATAAAGAAAACTCTTTCTCGTTACGGCTGATTCGGGGAACCCAGCGAAATAAATCCCCCATCAGTCCACCCTGCCTGGTTTACCGGGCATGTCATAGTCGTAAGGCTCGGTGCCAGAGACGTCCCGGGGCCGAACCATTCTCGAGGACTCGTCGAGTGGCTTCTTCGATGCGGGGCCACCCGTGGCAGACGAGGACCTTGAGGGCGTGATTTGGCTCATTTACCCATTTCAACAACTCCGGATCGGAGGTCAGTCCTGTGTTTTTTGTTTTGTTGCTTGTTTGTTTTATGCCGATTTGATTTTAACTCGGGAATCTTTGGCTTGCAGAGATGGCTTCACGATCGAGCAGCGTTGCTAAGAGACAGGCTCTTATGGAGAGCCTTAGGAAACAGAAAGGCAAGGCCGTGGACGTCGGGAGGAAACGTAAGCGGACTCCAAGGACAGAGCTTCCTCCCCGATCCGAGCAGATTCCCGTTACAGTCCAAGAGCCACCACCCCAGCCTCTGCGGACTAGGGCTTCATTAGAGGAGACGCTGGCCGAGGAGATGACAGGGGCTTTGGAAGATCCTTAGAGGATACGCCCGGATTACCACAGAGTCACCTTGGAGCATCTCGGGGATATGATGCCCCAAGATGACTTCTTCATGAACCTCCGAAGGGAGGACTTTCAGAGCTTGTGCAACAAGGCTTTTCGCGCCACTGCCACTGCAAGTGTTCATCCATCCTGAAGTTTTAAACCCCCTTTTTCTTTATCATCCTGTCGAGTGTTGAAGTCTTGTTATCCCCAGACAAGTGCCATTTTGCACATGGTCCATTCGATCGGGATGAAGGACCTCCACAAGGAGAAGGAGATGCATAAGAAGACATTCCTCAAGAAGTTGGACGCGGATAAGAAGCTCGGTGCTAAGAGCATCAAGCTAGACCAAACCAAGAACTCTTTTTCTCAAGCTAAGGAGGAAGTTTGGAAGGTCAAGGCCGAGGTCGAGGAGGCTTAGAGGTAGGCTAGAGAGGTAAAGGACGAGGCTGCTCGGCTCTGGGTACAGCTGGCGGCTCTACAGGCTAACCACCAACAACTTTTGGACGAGCTTCCTGGCCGCCTGACACAAGCCGTGGAGGAATTTAAGGCGTCTCCAGAGTACGCCGGCTACTACTACTTCAGCATGACCGACCTTTGGGATCATCTGATCTGGCAACACCCAGGCTGAAGGCTTTGACTGGTCGTCTATAGTCGAGCCCGAGCAAGGCGCTGCTCAGCAACAGCAGGGAAAGGAGGTTGTCATAGTAGACGGCGATGGCGACGGGGACGAACAGAGCACAGCCGACGGAGGAGGCGATGACGGCCAAGCTAAGGATGAGACCCAGGCTTAGGCCATTTCTATATCATCTTTGTCACTTCTTCTTTTTTTTTTTTTTTGGTTTGGGCTTGGGAGGTGCCCAGTGAATTTTACCTCCCCTGTATTATAAATGAAATTTATTACTTTTTGCTTCTCAGATTTTTGTGTATCGTGTTTGATATTTTCCAAGTGCAAATGTCTTCGGGAAGATACATTCGTAGGTTACAGGTTCCTCAGGAATGTAGTTAGACCTTCGTTTCATCGAGTTATGATAGGTCTTGGTCTCGAAGTTGAACAGGAATTCAAGCCAAAGTTGGATGCTCCTTGGAAGGGCTATTTCCAGATGATAGTTTCCTGAGCTTCTGTTTTCTGCACTTTGAACCGAGACCGAGTATATTATCTTGATGATTACTGAGTTCATCCGAGCAGGGATGGTATCCTCGTTTACTCGATCGGGTAGAGCACAACGGTGTATGGATGCCCTCACCCTGTCACCCCCTAGACTTGCTTAAATTTGAAAACTTTTGCAAGTCTAGAACTCGTCGGGCACGTAGCTGTGCCGAGTAACTTGATGGGTGGTCTACACGGCGTCAGACTTAGAACCGATAAGCTATCGATCAGCCCCCAGCCCGGTTAGGTAGGATGACTCTCCCTTGTCGGGAGTTATTGTTTGGTCCTCCGGGCTAGAGTTATGGCATTCCTCTTCGGGTCTGTATTTCCTTCAAACGCATTGCTTAACGAAATGGTGTAGGAAATTTGCATTTTATTAAGGTGTAGTATTTACATTCCAGTCCTATTCAAGAGGCCTAGTTACAAAAAATTTCCAGCCAGAGGTCAAAAAAGAGGTTCTAGCCTTAATGTTAGCAAAAGAATCTTTTCAAGTGCTTGGCGTTCCAAGGGTAACCGAGCTGGTTTCCCTCCATATCAGCCAGCTTGTACGTGCCTGGCCTAACGATGCCGACGACCTTATATGGCCCATCCCACTTCGGGCCAAAGGACCCCATATCGGGCTGTTGAACCACGACCTTCTTAAGTACCAAATCTTCAACCTTGAAGCTTCTCGGCCTGACTGTCTTGTTGTAATATCGAGCTACCACTTGATTTTGAGCTACGTTACGTATGGCTGCTTGGTTTCTTTTTTCTTTAAGTAGGTCAAGCTCGGAAATCATTTTCTCAATGTTCTGGATCTCCTCGTAATGCTTGATTTTGAAGCTAGGCAATCCTACTTTGGCCGGGATGACAGCCTCCGCCCCGTACACAAGGGAGAAAGGGGTCTCCCCAGTTGTTGTCCGAGCAGTTGTGCGGTAAGCCCAGAGTACGTGTGGGAGTTTGTCAATCCAAGCGCCCTTGAGGCCCTTGAGCTTTTTCTTTAGGTTATCTTTGATCGTCTTGTTCACTGCCTCCACCTGGCCGTTGCTTTGGGGGTAGCTCGGGGAGGAGAAAACCTTCTTGATGCTGAGCTGCTCACATAGGCGGAGAAGACCTAAAGACTCAAACTACTTGGCATTATCGGTCACAATCGTGTGTGGGATCCCGAACCAACAAATGATGTTCTTCCACATGAAGTTGGTGCACTTGGCCTCGGTCATGTTGGTACATGGTTCAACCTCGATCCACTTTGTGAGATTGTCAAAGGCCACGATGCAGTACTTGAATTATGATCAGGCCGGAGGAAGGGGCCCGATCAGGTCGATGGCCCACCTAGCGAATGGCCATACCGAGGTAACTGAGGTAAGGGGCTCGACACGATACCCAGGCATTCTCGTAAATTACTGATATTTGAGGCATTTTCAAGCAAAATCTTTGCAGTCTTGTTCCATGGTTGTCCAATAGTAGCCTTGTCGAAGGCACTTTTGGGCCAGAGATCGTCCTCCAAAATGGTTGCCACATAAGCCTTCGTGGATTTTCCTCATTAGATACTCGACTTCTTGGGGGCTCAAGCACTGCAAACATGACGTGGTGTAGCTTCGGCGGTACAGTTTGCCTCCGATCATCGAATATCGAGTCAAGCTATTACGTATCCGACGTGCCTATTTTCGATAGTTGAGCAATTCAACTATGGTCAGATATCGGATGATTGGGTCCATCCAGGTAATTTTGAGATCCTCGGCTACACTTGCTACTTCCTTGACGATGCTGGGCTCGACAAGCCTTTCAATGGGTACCGAGGTTAGGTCGATGTCACAAAGGCCCGAGGCTAGCCGAGCAAGGGCATCAGCTTTAGAGTTCTCTGACCGAGGGATTTGCTTGAAATAATAAGACTTAAATTGTCCGAGCAATTGCTTGACTTCTTGTAAGTATGCAGCCATAGAGCCTGCTTAGGCCTAGAATCCCCCGGTAACCTGCTGAACGACAAGCATAGAATCATTGTGGATGATTATGCGGTCCACTCTAAGGTCTCTAGCGATTTGAAGTCCAGCTAAAAGTGCCTCATATTCTTCCTTATTGTTAGAGGCCTTGAAACCAAATCAGAGAGCATAGATAGCCTTGTATCCGTTCAGGCTTATTAAAATCAGCCCGGCTCCTGACCTGTCGATACATGAGGATCCGTCGACGTAAAGCCTCCATTCTGATTCCGAGATAGTGCTATCCTTGCTGTAGCCAGGTGCATCTGGCACTTTAATAGGAGACTTCTTGGCCAGCGGTGTGGCCTGTTCAACATCCGTGAACTCAACGATAAAGTTCGCCAGGGCTTGGGCTTTGACGGCCATCCTTGGAACAAAGTGAACATAATATTGGCCGGGCTCTACTGACCATTTGGCCATACGACCCGATATCTCCAGGCTCTATAGCACTTGCCAGAGAGAAAACTTTATCGGAACCTTTATGGTATGGCCCTTAAAGTACGGCCTTAACTTGCGAGCTGAAGTAATTAGGGTGAAGGCCAACTTCTCTAGGGGCGGGTACCGTTCCTCGATGCCCTGGAACGCATGGTTGGTATAATAGACAGGCTTTTGGGTTTTGTTCTCATCTTGGACTAAGACCGAGCTAACGGCTTTCTCAGATAGGCTAGGTAAGCAGTCAAAACCTCACCAGGCAAAGGTTTGGATAAGAGCGGAGGTGTGGCTAAGTACATCTTAAGGTTTTGAAAAGCTTCCTCATAGTCCCTGCTCCATTCGAACCTCCCCTTGAGTGCCTTAAAAAATGGGTGGCACTTGTCGGTAGCCCGGAGACAAACCTTGAAAGGGCCGCTACCATGCCGGTCAGCCACTGAACATCCTTTACGGTCTGAGGAGAATGCATGTCAATAATTGCCTAGGCCTTTGTTGGGTTGACCTCGATGTTGGTTGACTAGAAATTTGAGGAATTTGCCCGAGCTTACACCAAACGCACACTTTACTAGGTTAAGTTTCATTTCATATTCCCAGAGAATATCAAAGCTTGCTCGGAGGTCGGCCATGTGGTCTTCTGCTCGGATAGATTTTACTACCATGTCATCCACGTAGGCCTCCATCGTTTTGCCGATCAGCCGAGCAAACATTTTGGTGACAAGACACTGGTATGTAGCCTCGGCATTCTTTAGCCCAAAAGGCATCACCACGTAGCATTATAGGCCCTGGTCGATAACGAAAGCTATCTTTGCATGATCTTCTTCGGCCATTCTTATCTGATTGTACTCGGAGTAGGCATCCATGTAGCTCAAGAGCTCGTGGCCGATAGTGGCATCGATAAGTTGATCTATCTGGGGAAATAGAAAGCAATCGTTTGGACAGGCCTTGTTAAGGTCGGTATAATCTATACAGACTTGCCATTTGCCGTCTACTTTTTTGACAAGGACGACGTTCGCTAACCACTCTGGATATTTAACCTCCCTGATGAAACTGGCCTTGAGGAGCTTTTGGACCTCTTCATTTATAGCGGCGTACCTTTTCAGGTTGAAAGCTCTTCTCCTCTGTATCACCGGCCTGTGGTCGGGTCAGACGTTGAGCCGATGACGGATCACACTCGGGTCGATGCCTGGCATGTCTTCATGGGACCACGCAAACATATCCCGATATTTAGTAAGAAGACTTTCCAGGTCTGCTCTGACCTCAGGTCTCAGCTGGGATTCGAGTTAGACGGTACGTTCAGACCTCATGGGGTCTAAGGGGAACGACACCAAGTCCTTGATCGGGGTAGCCCTCACCTCTTCCTCGGGCGGTCTGGGGTCGAGAATAGATAGCATCTTGGGCGTCGGGTCAGCAGGTGGATTCACCTCGTCGGTCGAATATATTGCCAAGACGCTTAGATGCTGAGCTGTCGTAGACCTTACGGCACTAGCATAGCAGGCTCGGGAATCCTTCTGGGATGAGCAGATTACTCTGACCCTGTCTTGCATCAGGAACTTCATGGCCAGGTGATACGTAGAGACCACAGCCTTCAAAGCATTTAGAGTCAGGCGGCTGATTATGATGTTGTACTGAGATGACTTGTCGACGACTAAAAAGTCAATGACCCAAGTAATTTGAGCAGCCCCATCTCCGAAAGTCATGGGTAGGCTGACTTTCCCCACTGCTCGGACACATTCTCCCGTGAAGCCATAAAGCAGGATTTGGACCAGGAACAAAAGGGCATTGCTGATTTTTAGTCTATCGAAGGCTTGTTTAAAGAAGATGTCGGCCGAGCTGTCGTTGTCGATCAAAACCCGCTGTACTACATTGTTGGCGATGGGCAGCTCGCACACGAAAGCATCATTATGCAGATGGATCAGTCGGTTTGCTTCCTCCTCGGTGAACGTGATCAGGATATCCTTTTGGCAGCATATCTTGTTAACGTGTGCAGACATGTTTATGAATTTGCCTCGTTCGATTAGCCGAGCTTCTTTAACGTACAATCGCCGCCCACTTGACGTGTCCCCGGTGATAGGCCCACCGAAGATCGTATGGACGATGTTCTAGGGTTCCGAGGTGTTTCCAGCATCAGTTCACGATCGAGTTGGTACATCTCAGTTTGATGGATCGTTTCTCCCTGAGGTAGTACCCGAGGTTATAACTCGCTCAACAAATTCTCTTAAATGACCTTCTCGGACAAGCCTTTTAATTTGGTCCTTCAGTTAGATGCACTCACAGGTATTGTGCCCCACTTCCTTATGAAACTCGCAATACTTCGCTTGATCCCGCTTTGTTTTGCTACCCCTAAGCTTGGGCGGTGGTACCAGCAGGTTCCTGCTACCTACCTGCACGAGCACCTTGTTGATGTTCGCCACCAAAGGTGTGTAGCTTTGAAACTTACCGGTCGGCCCTTTTGGCTTATCAGACTTTTCCTTCTTCTGCTTCTTGCTCTGCTCAATAGAGTTCTGCTTTGGCACCTTCTTTTTCTTATCTTTCTTCGTTCTGCTCAGGCTGGCCTCTTCCTTGCAGCTTTTCATGTATTCGGCAGCATCGGCGTGCCTCTGGGGGTAGCCGAGCATTTGAGAAAACGTGCTCGGCTGCTCGAATGCCAACGACCAGGCTAGCTTTTTGTCTTGGAGGCCCCCTACAAAGATATGTTTGAGGGTCTCATCTTCGACGTGCTTGACCTCTAGAGCTGCCCGAGTAAACCGGTTAATGTAATCTCAGACATTGCCATCCTCTTGCTTGATGACATACAGATATGTAATCTCTTTCTATCGCATTTTTGTTGTACAAAATGTCGATGAGAAGGCCTCCGATAGTTGTCAGAAAGAAGAGATCAAGGATGGCTCGAGCCTTTGAAACCATTGTTGAGCAGGTCCGGTCAGAGCCAACGAGAAGGCTTTGTACATCGCCGCATCGTTGGCAATTTGGAGGAGCATGTGTCCTCGGAATAGTTTGACATACTTGTCCACATCCTTCGTTCTGTCATAGGCTTTGATCTGTGAGACCTTAAACTTGGGTGGCATAGGAGCCCACATGATGGTGTCTGGGAAGGATGGGTCTAAGGCTCCCACCTCGTCCAAGCCAAGCGGTTGTTCCAAATCTCGTTGATTTGGCGCTGTAGCGCTCGAAACTGACGACTATTTGTGTCTTCGGATAGTTTGACCCTATAGGGTACTCCACCCTTGACACTATCACCGGCGTCATGTTGGCGATTTCGACGTGCTTCCCTGTGGTGCCTGAGCTGGTTAAACACCGAGGCCCGGGATCCTTGGGGAGATGGTGGTCGTGCTGCTTGGGGGCCGAGGCGGCCTTCTTGGACCAATCGATTATTGGCCGAGGTACCACATGTGGATCCTCTCGAGCCCTCAAAACTGGTCTCTTTACTGTTGATCGCATCCCGTCCTACCCGACCTCCGACCTGGTCAACTGGGGCCAAAGGCGATAGAGCAGGCGCGGCCTGGCGTTGAGCCTGCTGGGCGATCTGCTGAGTTAGGATCCAGACTGTGTTTGTAAGTTCTCGGATTGGATCTTGAGCCACGGGGTCCTCTGCCTGCCCAGCCCTGGCCGTTCTACCCTGCCCCTTGGACCGAGATCTTGTGGCCTGGGGGCGACCCCTAAGCCTGTTGGTGTTCAGCTGCTGATTTCTTGCGTGTCCCGACCCCTCCTGTCGGGCAGCATCGTCTTTAACGTTCCCTCGTGTTACCATTTTGGATCTTGAAGGTGATGTGGCTGGTATTGAATGAAGGCGTAGGTGCCATCCTTCTAGCGCCAAAATGTTGATGCTTACCGTGATCTGGAGTCGGATCAACACCGCGTACTACTGCGCACGGTCTGACTATTCCCTGGCTCGTCTCTGCCTAGCCTAGCGTACCTGCCACAAGAGGAGTGGGGCTTCAGAGGTGAGAGTAAGGTTTCGGTTAAGGGCTCTCTAATACTCAAGGCAGGGGTTACTCGGTAGAGGACATGAGCTTGTTAGGTGGGAAGAAGTCTCTCTCTCTAAAATGCAATAAATGCATCCTATTTAAAGGTTACTACTTGGACCGGGTGTCAAGCAGGTTTTGCCCATAACCTGGGTGTCACATCAAGGCATGTCAGGCAGCAGGTGACAAGTGTCGCGTCCCCCCGTTGATAGATTAAATTCTATCAGAAGGTGAGTTATTTGGCGTTTGTTAGCCTGTAATGACGAGTAGTAGTTTGCCTGTGAGTGAGATTAATCCGACCCGAGCTAGTGAGCGATTCGAGGTAGCATCTTACTTAAGATGCAGCCTCGGGGGTATTGAGAAGCACCTTGGACCGTGCACATGTTGCGTCAAGGTCGATAGCATGCTCCTTGGAGGCTCTGCCAAGCTATTTAGCCGACCACCGAAGTTTGTCTCCTTGACGGCGTCGTCGAGCTCACCCTTAACATTTGTAAAATCCTTAAGCTTAAAGCTTGATCCTTCTTGAAACTTGCTTGGAAAAGGTTATGTAAGGAATTTGTTTTGAATAAAATTTGGGAAGAACAGAACCAGGGCAGCCATGTATGGTGGTGGGGGAAAAAATGAGAGAAAACTTTACTTGCTTAAGGCATTTAAATCACATCTATCTACTTAAGTTTTTTTTTTTTTTACCTGGGTGACTCACCACCCTAATTATGATTAGGGTTAACTTGGCATTAAGGGGTTGGACCATATCAAGGGATGTGGTGGTCCAATCCAAACCCTTTGAATGTCCCCTTGGTGGGCCCCCTTATTTTACAAAATGTAATTTTTTACCGTATTGTATTTTTCTCATATTGTTAGGGTAAAACTAGAGAAAAAAAAATGTAATTAAGCGATCTAAAATATTCTAACTTACTCTTTGATTCACTTTTGAAACCCAAGCATAGTATTTCATTTATCTGCGTTTTACTTAAGCAGTGTACTTACACCGCATCATACCCTTTTTTACACTGTTTTAGGTTATAGCATACTTTTCTAATTTATCTAATACTTTAACCAGTTATTAATTTATTTCACAACACTATGATTAATTGTGATATAAAATTCATTTTAAGGATATTAGTCACAAATTTTAGAGCATTTAAGCTTACAAAATTTGTATTTAACAAAATCCAAAATTACATAAAATTCACAGTCAAATTTCCTATTAATATTGTTCGTATATGCATTATCGTAATTTATAAAAATACGATTTATAAGGATAAATTCATTAATTAAATCCAAATAGGTATTGGATTTAATAATGAATTTTTCTTGAACTTTACAATCTTCCCTCCTTAAAAATTTTCGTCCTCGAAAATTAGAATAATTCTGGGTAGTTTTTCCTCCTCTCATCTTCTCGTTCCCAAGTTGCTTCCTATACCTGTTGATTGTGCCATAAAACTTTGATAAGTGGTATCTTTTTGTTCCTTAATTCTTTCTCTTCCCGTGCCAGGATTTGAACTGGTTTTTCCTCATAAGAAAAATTTTCCTGTATCTCAAGTGGTTCATTGTGACACCCGTTATTCTCCTAAGGGTATTAAGGTAATTAGATTAATTACCTAGTATATATATAAAAAAAAATCAGAAAATCTCTCATAATTCGAAACTCTCTCTCTCTCTACTTTCTCTCTCTAAAAAAATTCTCTCTCTCTCCTCAAAGATCGTTTGAGATTTCAGCATCCGTTTTCGACACCTCCCGCACCAATGGAAAGCTCTCGACGAGCTGAGTCCAACGAGGTGCCGCGCCGCCCAAAACGCCGCCGGAGGAGACCACACGCGCCGCCCAAAGTGGCGGCAAAACCCATTTCTTTCCGACGAGATATCTTCGCCGTCCGACGTCTGATCGACGTGATTCTTGTTCCTACATGACCACCGTGATGAGAGGAACAAAACCCACCCTTGGTGGCAGCTCAACAACCGCCGGATTGCTCCGCCCGCCTATTGCCGCCGTGCACCGCCGCCCCCATGGTGGAACTCCGCCTTGCCGGAGGAGGTGACTGACACCACCCCTCCCAATGAGTTCAGAGGATCAAGGGGAGTAAAACCCCTCGATCAATTGCACGGAAGGAGCCGGTTTCGCCGGAGAACGGCCAACGCCGTCGTCAACCGCCGCAGGAGCCTCCGTTTTGGCTCTTCCCAGCCACGTTTCTTCAAATTGGATGAGGGGAAATGCTCATAGGAGGATGGTTAGCAAAAGCCCTCAGCCAATTTCAGGTTTCCATTGTCGGAGAATCAAGATCGGAGCTCATCCATTTCTACCGACGTTGTACTTCACGACCCGCTATGTTAGAGGCAGAATTGGGTGAAATTGACCCCGCCATTGGACTCAGAAGGGTCGATTTAGGGGGGGTAGGCCCGAGCCCAGCTGCCAACGGACCCCGATTGACGCCGATCAACGACGGTCAAAGTCGGTCAACGCCGGTCAACGGTGGTCAACGCCGGTCAACGGCCAGTCAAAGGCTAAATTGGGATTTTGTGATCTGGACCTCCGATCGAAGATCCGAGACCGCCTCCTGACTCGTTTCGATGCTCTGGATGCAATGGTGACCTCCGTTCGAGCAAATTCCACTCCGATGAAAATCATTCGGTACCGACTGCACGCGAATCGAGGCGATTCAAACAGCAGTATCGGAGTCCAGAATGACGTTTTCAAGAATGTATGATCTCCAGGAAGCATTCCTAGCCATTCATAGTCGCTCGAGGAGCACTATAGAGGATGCTTCGTAGATACAGCGAGATACAACTAGATCTGTTTTGCTTGGAGTTCAAGATCAAGGGAGTATGGAGCTAACGATAATTGATTCCAGGATTAAGAGACTGTTGATAAGTTTGAAAGGTAGGGATTCTATTACTCATCTTTGTGAGGTTTTTATAGAATTAAAATTGATTGTTTTGCCGCAATATATATATATCTATGTTGAACTGATATTATATGAGTATCACATATGAAACTATGACATGGACTCGTCTTGTATTGTACGGCGAGGAACATAATGAATTGACACATGTTATAAATTGAGAAGCATGGTTAGGAAAACTAACTCTATTAATAATGATTCAATATAGAGAAATTGTGAGATATGAAGAGGGCGACAGTTACGTCCTTGGGCATGAATACCCTAAAAGGTAAAATAGGAGGAAGGCGATGACGCTTCCTTGGGTTGAAAGTCCCAGAACACACTGTACAGGAATCGATTTGGTGAGGACTCGGGGCTTGATGTCCCCTCACCGGAACACCCTTGGAATGTTTATAGGGTGATCAAGTGCGCCCATTTGGGTTTCGATGAGTTGAGTGATACTCAATTTAACATGGATACCTAGGAAAAATGATGATTGGTAATATTTGTATAAATGTGTAATTATGACACTTGGTAATGATTAACTACGGTATCCATAAGATGTGATCATAATAAACCTCATAATCTGGAATATGATGTGACTTACTAACCATGCAGATTTTAATGTGGTAATGATAAAAACCTAAAGGTGAGTAATGGCTTTCTCTACTGAGCATAGTGTCGCTCATTCCCTTATGTTTATATCTTTTCAGGACTCACTAAGTGTGAGGTGGCTACGAGAAATATAGTTGAGGAAGTGATGTAACTATATTACATTGGGACTGCTTCAATCGTTGAGAATGTTCTTCATGATAATGTAAGCATCAATTGTTACTTTCTGTGACTGTATTACAATGTGTTGAGGGTTAAAATGATGATGACAACAGTTTATATTATTAAATTTAAGGTGCTACATTAAAACTGTGGTTTATTTATCGTTTATATTTTTATTTTTGAGTTGAGAATTTTCATTTAAGTCCCGGGCAAATTTTATTTTTAAGGTTTTACTTTTATTATTTATTTTTATTTTATCTCATTAAAAACTGTTAACCCCCATATAGGGGCGTTACATTCATGTTGAAGTACATCGATGAATCTGGTGCATACTTTTTTAGCATTGACACATAAATACATTAGGTACCGATGCCATTTTGGGAGGTTGGGCTAATTTGTAGGTAACATTGCCCACCCTTTCTAGAATTTTGAATGGTCCAATATACCTTAGACTAAGTTTTCTTTTTTTCCTAAACCTTATTACCCCTTTCATTGGTGTTACCTTAAAAAAGACCAAGTTCCTCACTTGAAATTCTAGAGGCCTCTGTAGCCGATCGACATAACTCTTTTGTCGACTGTGAGCAGTTTCCATTCATTGTTGAATTAATTTTACATCCTTTGTTGTTATTTGTACAAAATCTGTGGGCAATAATGCCTTTTCATTGGTTTCATGCTAATGCTGAGGTGATCTACATCTCCTTCCATAAAGAGCTTCATATGGAGCCATACCTATGGAGGTTTGATAACTATTATTGTAAGCGAATTCGATTAATGGAAGCTTTTTATCCCATCCTCCTTTAAAGCCTAGCACACAAGCTTTTAACATATCTTCTAGAGTTTGGATAATCCTTTTAGACTAACCATCTGTTTGAGGATGGAAAGCTGTACTGAAAGTCAGCTTTATACCCATTGCTTGATGAACACTCTTCCAAAACTTAGACGTGAATCGGCCATCACGATCAGAAATAATGGATTTTGAAACTCCATGATATCTAACTATTTGAGCAACGTACAATTCAGCTAGCCATTGCACAGAGCTACTTAGTTTAATGGGCAAAAAGTGTGCAAATTTAGTTAATCTATCCACGATTACCCATATAGCATCATGTCCTCCAGTAGTTTTGGGTAATTCGGTCACAAAATCCATGGTTATCTGATCCTATTTCTATTATAGAATTTCGATCTTCTACGATTCTTCCACTGGTCATTGATGTTCAGCTTTTATTTTTTGATAGGTGAGACATTTGCTGACAAACCAAACAACATCATTTTTTATTCCATGCCACCAATAGTGCTCATTTAAGTCTTTGTATATCTTGGTAGCCTCTGGATGAAGAGAGTACGGTGCTTCATGAGCTTCTTCTAATATCTGCCTTCTTAAATCTTCTTTATTTGGAATACACAATCTACCTCTGTAGTGGAGTATACCATTTTCTGAGATGCTAAACTCTACTCCCTTATGTTCAAAGGCTTCATTCCTACACCTGAGTAATGAAGAATCTGCTTCTTGTTGTTCTTTCAAATTCTTCAGGATGATTGGTTGGAATGACAATTCTGCTAATCTTCTTGTGATCATCTCAATTCCTACTTCTATCAGATCTTTTTGAAGAGATTTTAATAACAATCGTATTGTTGCAAGAGAAGATGTTGCTCTATGGCTGAGTGCATCAACTACTCAATTAGCTTTTCTGGTATGATACAAGATTTTTTACAGTCATAATCTTTGACCAACTCAAGCCATCTTTGTTGTCTCATGTTAAGTTCGTTTTGAGTGAAAATGTACTTAAGACTTTGATGGTCAGTAAAAATTTCACATTTATTCCTGTATAAGTAATGACGCCAAATCTTTAATGCGAACACTACTGCTGCAAACTCTAAGTCATGCGTTGGATAGTTCCTTTCATGATCTTTTAGTTGCTGAGATGTATATGCAATCATTTTTCCATTCTGCATGAGTATGGCTCCTAAGCCTATTTTTGACGCGTCACTATAGATCACAAATTTTCCTAGGTTTGGATCAAGTATAGTGAATACAGGTGCACTTGTAAGTCTTCTCTTCAATTCCTGAAAATTCTATTCGTACTTTTTAGTCCATTCATATTTCGTTGCTTTTCGAGTGAAGGCTATGAGCGATACTACGAGTCTAGAAAATCCCTCAACAAAACATCAATAATAGCCTACTAAACCGAGTAAACTCCTAATCTCGATAACACTTCTTGATGCAAGCCACTTGTTTACCGCTTCTATTTTTGAAGGATCAACAGAAACTCCATCTTGCGATATCACATGTCTTAAGAAATGAACTTTTCCCAGCCAAAATTCACATTTCAAGAACTTGGCAAATAGTTGATGTTTCCTTAACAGCTATAGTGCAGTCCTCAAATGCTCCTCATGTTCTTATGGAGTCCTTGAATAGATCAGGATATCGTCAATGAAAACGATGACGAATTTGTTAAGGTAGTCTTTGAAAATTTGATTCATTAGGTCCATAAAGGCTGTCGGGGCGTTAGTCAATCCAAATGGCATAACATAACTCGTAATGCCCATAACATGTTTGGAACGTTGTCTTTGGCACATCTTCTTCCTCAACTCATAGTGTAGGTCAATCTTTGAGAATACCGCTGCTCCCTTCAGTTGATTAAATAGGTCCTTAATCCTCAGAAGTGGATACTTGTTCTTGATCATGCTTTTATTTAATTCTCGACAGTCAATACACATCCGTAAAGTTCCATCTTTCTTCTTAAAGAATAGCGCGGTGCTCCCCATGGAGAATGGCTTGGCTGGATAAACCCCTTATCCAGCAACTCTTGTAGTTGAAGTTTAAATTCCTCATATTCTCCTGGAGCCATGTGATATGGTGTCTTTGAAATTGGAGCTGTACCAGGCGTCAATTCAGTCTCAAATGAAATTTCTCGTTCTGGTGGTAGACCTGGCAGTTCATCCAAAAACACATCAATAAACTCTTTTACTATTAGAACATTCTCTGGTCCTAATCGAGCTTCTTCGTCTTTATTTACTAGATTCACAAGGTAACCCATACATCCACTATTCAATAACTTCTTTGCTTTTAGAGTAGATATTAGCGCTTTTGGAGTCTTGGGAGTCTTTCTAGTATATACAAACTTCCTACTTCCGAGTGACCGAAATGTAACTTTATGATGTCAACAATTAATCTTAACGGCATATTTTCCTAAGAAATCCATTCCCAAGATAACATCATAGTCTTGAATATCAATTATTATTAAATCGACAAACAACACTCTACCACAAATGATGATTGGTATATGACGTAAACAATGATCAGAACTTAATACTTCTCTAGAGGGAAGTGCAATCTTAAAGGTCTATTCTATCGTATCTACTTCAAATCCTATTCGTTTCACAAACTTAAGTAATGCAAACGAATGTGTTGCTCCATAATCAAATAAAAACATAAGCATTAGTTTAGGCAACAAAGAGCTGATCTGTTACCACTGTTAAGGTTCCAGCATTGCCTTCAATCTCAGTGTCGATTCGTCTACTAGGTTCTAGAGCTTCCAGACAGCCTTGACTAATGCTAGGACCTTCAATCTGTGCCTGAAATGCTTGGAGCTGGGTTCCTTGAGACCTTTACTGATTTTGGTCAGTCTGGTTTTGAGGATTGGAGAAGCAATTCCTGGCATAGTGTCCTTCTTTTCCACAGATGAAACGCTTATTAGTGCCAGCTTTACATTCCCTTGTATGTCTTTTCCCACACTACCCACATAAAGGTTTGTTACTCCTTCCATCATTTACCTTCTTCTGGGGTTGTCCCTTTTGACTCCCTTGATTACTTGCATTCCATTCCTTTTATTATTACTATTACGATTATGTTTGAATTGGTTGTTTGAAGTCTATCCCTGGCTCGGGTCGCCTCCCTATCCTTTGGCCTACAAAGCCTGATTTTGTTTGGCCAAGGCCTTTTCCTCCTTTTGAGCTTTAAATATCTTTGCTCTTTCTTCCTTGTCATGGGAGATTCTGAATTTAGCGCTTGATGCTCATTTGATACAATCTTCCACATCCTTGGGCACTTGTCCCCTGCTATAAACAATGACGGCAATGTCAGTATGGAACATCCTCATTAACCTTCTTATCCTTTCTCGATTAGTAGGCACCAGTTCAGTACAAAGGCGTGCCAATTGATTAAACCGTCTCACAGCATCAATGACTAATAATTACCTTCTCAGAAATTGTTGAATTCCTCTTGATGTGCCACCATTGTTTCAACATTAAAATAAGCTCCTCTAAACTCCTCAACGAATTCTGACCAAGTCATTTCATCTACATTCCGCCTTTACTCCACTGATTCCTACCATCTTATTGCATCTTTGGTTAGAGAAAATGAAGCACATAAAACCTTTTCACGATCATTGAGTCCCATAAACTTCAAAACTCCCTCTATGCCGGTGAGCCAGTCATCGGCATCCAGCAAGTCTATTGAACCGGTGAATTCTGGGATCTTTATTCATCGAAATCTCTTATAAAATTTAGTGACAAGAACTACAAGGGCTATTAGGGCCACTAGTTCTGCATACGGTGTCGGCGGTTCTGGTGGTGGAGAATCCACACGTGTTGGGGGTATAGAGTTTTGGTGAGCCAACTGCTCATGTAGCCCTTGCATTTCTTGCTACTAAGCTTGGAGCCTTTGTTGCTACTTAGTGATTAAAGTTATTAAGTCTAGGTTTGAAGGTCCTCCAGGTGCTTCAGCCATTGATGATGGTTAAATTCCTATCGTAAAATTATATTATTACATTAACATATATTGTTAACGTAATAAAATTCATCAAAATTTTTCTCAAGTCACATAAGTCCATAGAAATATAAACAATAACATAAACTGAACATTTCATTACATTCACTTTTTACACCTCTTTATCATCAAAACATCTGATATGTGGCTAGCATACTATACTTAATTAACTTTCTTACATAAACTTTTACATCATTTTTAGGAGTAGTCATCTTTACCGCCTAACATGAACACCACTACCTGGAAGGACACTACTTACTAGAGGTACACATATACAATTATACAAGGTTATTAACACTGTTTATCGGAGGTACACATATACAATTATACAAGTTTAGTAAAGTCAAAATTTTGCTAGGCACATGGTTATATACAATTTTAATACAAAAAGATCAGTAAAGGTCCATTTCTATAATCAGAATCAACATCTAACATATCGCTATTTACTAGATCCATTTTCGGGTCTTCCTTTTCCTCCTCACTGGAGTCAGTAGGCTGGTTATTACTGGCATAGATGGGCTCTGGTGGTCTAGGGATATAATCAGGCTCCTCCTTACCGTCGTCATCCTCATCCATGTCTGTAGGAAGATCTTCAAGTGGTGGTACCACATTTTGTTCCACATGTAGTATTTCCATAATAAAATCATTTAGACTAAGAAAATCTCAGGGATATTGAATCTAGTGTTATACTTCATCGGGAAGGTCTCACCATATAAGGTCACAGACACGTCGTAGGGGTATCTCAGTTGGGATCATTAGTAACATAGTACGGTGGAATCTCATAAGGTAATAATCCACTAGTTCACCCATGTATCTTCTTCATATTGCCTCTACGCGTATATAAAGTCGATAACACTAGTTTGCCCAGATAAATGGATTAACTTGAACTGATATATCATTAGCAGGTGGTAGTAGTGCAAATACTTCAGAAATCTGTCCTTTAAAACCTGGCCAGTCTTGACACTATTCCTCTTGGCCTATCCGGATCCACCATGCTAGTGCCTCCCCTTGTAATCATTCTGAGGCCGGTAGGACTTAGAGATGTGGTGGGGTTTGTGTGAAAATACATTTAAAAATATATTTTTAGTATATTTTTATGTTTAATAATATTTTTAATAATTTTTAGAATCATCTTTGTGTGTTTTATAATTAATTAGTTTGTAAATAATCAAAACCATAAAATAATATAGTGTGATTTTATTTTGAGTTTAAAAATGTTTGTAAATAAGTTTTTAGCTTGTAAATATCTTTTATAATATTTCTAGTAATTTATAAAAATATTCTTGAATCTTAAATAGGATATCTGTTAAGAATTTGTTAATTTTAGAAGTTTTTATTTATTTGTAATGTATTTTATGTAGACAATAAATATTTTTAAAATTATTGTAAATATTTTGTTTGTAAAATAATTAATTTTAGTTAGTTTATTTATTTTAGTTTTGAATTTTGAAGGAAAAACAGAGCAAAACGGCACCGAAAAGGGCAAAAGTGGACAATAAATGCATAAGAAATCAAAAAGAAAATCATTTTTTAAATTACATTGACACGTGTCACCTCCGGACGTGCATGTACCTATGCTGCCCAAGCCCGCATCACACAAGATATTGAAGGAAAATATGCATTCTAAGGAATGCTGGCCTCGTTTGGTTTTGTTCTCAAAATTTTTAAAAATTTTTTTGCACGTTTTTTGAAGTAAAAATTTAAAAACACTCTCAACACAATTCTCAAAAAATTCTTATTTTTGAAAATAAAAACATTTTCACATGTTTTAAAAACATAACCAAACGGCCCCAAAATTACCATTGTACCCCGACGTTTTCATTTTACCAACATTATTCATTAAACTATTCTGGTTACTTCACCAAAAAGTCTCACCAAAAAGTGTCATATGCATCTCCATTATAAATAATTCTTAAAACAACCGGTTATAACTGGTGGCCTTCTAATTGAGGTCGAACAAAAATCAAGGGTCAATTTGAGGTGGAAAACTTACAATAAAAAGCATAGTGGGGGTTGTAGAAAGAGCCATAAAATTTTTTTCTAAATAAACGCAACAAACGACGCGCGTTGTATGTCCAAAAAAAAAAACAACATTTGGGAGCGTTTGTTGACATCGTTTCAACTATTTCATATTTACTATGTTGTTTTTGTTGCTATTCTTAGTACTATATTATAAAATAAAAATAGATTATAATGTAAAGGTTTTACATGTTTTTTGTGTTTGGCAATGGTTTGGACTACTTTTTAGGTTGTGAACAGTGTAAAAACACTTATATGTTACAATAACAACAAAAAAATCGCTACAATATAAATTTATCATATATTACAATAAAAATAATTTTAATCAATAATTTAAATTATCCTACCAAACACCTAGAGTCTCACTCCAACTTTTGGTTTTAACCCGTCAAAGAAAATGATTATGTGAAAACTTTCACTCAATTGAGTAATTAGCCTAACAGGTGGTTTCATTGGAGGGGGAAAGAAAGAATAGAAATTGTAAGATAAATAAGAAACATAAACCAGCCATATGGCGTATTGTTATTATGCCACGTAAACAAAATTCCAAGACTCTGTTCAGCCCAAAAAAAATAAAAAATTTTAAGAAAATACAGCATTGTGTACGGCAGCGGACAGCAGCGCACGCCCATTTCCATTCCACCAAAAAGTCGCCCTGTCAGAGAGCACCACCGGCCCCGCCCGCTTTCTTTCTCTCTCGAAAGGCCTTAAGAAAAAGTTTTTTTTGGATAAATATTTTTTTTTGTTTTTTTGACCCCAAAAATAATTTTTTTTTTTCTTTTGGCCCTTTTTTCAAATTTCCGCCTCTAACTAAAAGCCACTTATTCCATTCTTCTTCCGGCAAAAGCTCTCACCACAAAGGGATCCAAAAACCAAAAAAAAAAAAAAAAATGATCAAACAAGCACCACCAGGTCTGAAACCAATGTCGGAGGCAGAAAACGGAAGCGGCGACGGGGCTGTTATGGAGTTCAGGTCGTACACGGACGACGCCTGGTATACCGTCCGTGTACGGTCCGAGGGAGACTCCGGCGAGTGTCTCCGCATCAGGTACTGCGGCTTCCCCGATGCCCACGACAGCCTTTTCCGGCAAGACGATTTCGTAGAGCTTAAGAAGCTGGACGACTTCGTGGCCAGGTTCAGGCCCATCTCTCTTCAGCTCCAAGACTCCGAGTGCTCCCGCGTCTCCAAGGGCTTGCTCGTCTGCGCCTCCCACTATTTCCGCGACGACGATGTTCGCTTCTACGACTCTCTCGTCGAGGGGGTGTGTTTCCCCCCTTTCTCTTTCTCTCTTTTCAATTCCGATACGTTCCTGCTTTTTTTTTTTTTTTTTGCTTCATTTGATTCCTCTGGCTTCTGTTCTCTATGTGAGTATGACTTTTTTGTTTGTTTGTTTGTGATTGTGTTGTTGTTGAAAAACAAAAAAAAAAAAAGATCAGACCTCCAAAATTTGGAGATTTTTTTAGGTAATTTTCGTTTCTAGTTTCTATGAGTCTTGGTTTTGAATTACTGAAGTGAAATGCTTTTTTTTTTTTTTTTTTGATGTCTCTGTTTGACCAGCATTATTTTTGCAACAAGTTCTCTATGGAAATTTTAACCCAGTTTTAGTTTATAAGAAATGGGTACGTAACTATAAAGCTTGAGTCTGAGCAATGGAGCCAATTTTATGCTTGTTTTTGAAGGAGAATTCAAATAATAATATAAAACCTCTAATTTCTGGAGTTTAGTGTTTTTGTTTTTCTTTTCTTACATTAGAAGGTCATCTTATTGTCAAGAACAATTGTGTTGTTAACTTATGTTGTGCATGAAAACTAGAGTAAGTTTGGTGTGGAAAATCTAAATGCGATTCCATAGCAAGCCGATTCCATGTCAACTTTAATTGATTAGTTCATTCAAAAAGAACTAAAATAATGAATGCAGTTAGCTTGGACTTAAAAGTAAGGTTCTGCTTGGTTTCTAAGAAACATGTTAGAAATGAAACTTATTTTGTACTTGAATTTTATTGTCGAGGAAAGAACAAGAATTATAGTTGTTACGTGTTCAACCACGCGAGTTAAACACAACAAAATTCAGTGAGAATTTTTTTGGTGAATGGGGACTATATATTGATAGTAACAAATGGGGAGGCATGTATGTTATAATAGCATGATTTACGGATGTACAATTTGTAACTTCTGCTTTGTTAATTTCCAATGATTGGTGGAGATTTCACAACGAGAGTAACCCTCTCCCTTACTCATTGTCTTGCCCCAAAGTCCTTGGATTTGGAGTGAAAGAGACTTTCCAGCTCAACTAGTTGCCACCTTTTTAATTTCTATATTCTATAGAGTATGTGTACTATAGGTGCTCTTACTAGTAAGACTTATTCTACTTGTAATTCTTGGTTAATATACTTGTTTATGAATTGCCCTGATCTTATTTCCGTAGGTGGATCGTGCTGATCATTCTTTTACAAAAGGAGAAGAAGAGTGTTCGTGCAGCTTTATTCTTTCTTGGTTGCACGGTCCAATTGTTGGAAGTCTAACTGCTGAAAATATTGGACATATCTGCAGAGTCCAGTTCAATGAGGAAATACATCCTATTGTGGCCTCTTTTCTTAGGGCAGCGAGAGAGAAAATTCTAATGGCTTCTTATGATTCAAACTCAAATCCTAAGTTTAAAGTTGCTAAAAGTAATACTTCTAATGGTCATGGAGAAATCCCTAAGATGAAAATTGGGCACAAGCTAAGTTTCTCTCATCATTTAAAGCAGGCAAGTAATCCTGTCTCCTAACCTATTGTGTACAGTCTCTATTTGTCACTTTTCAAAATGATAAATAATTTGACAAATATTGCATGTTGCCTTATCTTGTGTTAATTCATGTGAGTGATTTGCCTATCTGTAGGGAACAAGGTGCACCAAGTGGCCTTTGAGTGATTTGACGTCGTCCAAATGTCTGTACACTTTGCGTTAACTTAGTTACTTATTCTCTTATTGTTATGGCCAGTTTGGTATTGTTGTTCTTTTGAGGGGGAAGGGAACCCACTACTTCTACTTAACAGAAAAAGTAAAAGCAGAAGAAGTTGAAACCTAAAAAATTGGGTTTATCAAATTAACTTTGGAAGTGCATCAATGTGACAGTGTCTATGTAAAAACCACTATTGTGAACTTTTACATAACACCTTAGGAGCACTACTTGATGTGCAAAGCGCTTTTACAGACTCCAAAACAATCCCAAACTGGTTTTCTATATGATCATGCTTGATAAATTGGCTTCATCACTCATTATATATGTATTTGTTCTTGGAGTGCAGGGACATTTGGTTATCATTGTGAAACGACTGGACAAGACAGAGATATTGGAGGTGTTGGCGACTATTATTTGATAGTTGTTGAGAATCTTGAGAAAGACTTAACGCCTTTAGCAATGGTGGAATTTATACGTAAAGAAGTGTTAGTCTCATCTCAAGCATTTATTCTGCCAAGTTTGTCATCGGAGTTCATAACACGAGGTAGTATTCTGTTGGACAGCAGAAGGAATTTTCAGAGTTTGTGTGACTTTTTGGAGAGCCCAGATCAGATTATCGTGTCTTCAAGTGGAAGGTAATTTCCCACCAAAGTTGCTATTCCTGCATATATATCCTTTTATGTCTTGATTATTCTCAATTTTCTCCCTAATATTTTCTTAAGAAATTCTTTTTCAAGTTTGACATCACCATTCATGTAATCTTATGTATATCAGAGTTCTGCATTAGCCCTGTGTGTATATAATATTTTATGGTATTCAGGTTAAGGACAATACACTTTTAAACAGTTTCTGCTGGGAGAATAGGTACTGGACAGAGAATAGATACTGGAAAAGCATGTAGAGATAGTGATTGAGAAATATGAAACGGGTACTGAAACGTGTATTTATCAAATTGTCCTCATTATTAGTTGAAAATAGCTGACATTTTTATGTTCTCCTTCCAGGGTTTTTTTTTTTTAAAAAAAAAATTTTTTTTAAGAGAGAGAGAGAGAGAGAGAGAGATTGAATAATTTTAGTGGTTGAACGACTTGATCTTTGCTTTATATGGTAGTGTGTCCTCAATAACTATTTGCTACACTAATATCATTCTACTATTACCACCTTATAGCGTGTAAACGTAATGCAAAACAGATGGGAATCGTTAGTTAGGTTTTATACCTTAAGCAAGAAAAGAGACTTGACCTCTGCCTATAACTTTCCAGCCGACTGAAATCTTGATCTGATTCTCGAACTTTTTTTATTGCTCACTTTGTTGTTCATCACATTGTTTGCAGGCCATGGGTGGTGACCGAAAAAATGGCGGTGCATGACACACTTAGAGTATCAATTGAGACCTTTGCACTTGTATCTCAGGTTAGTTCTCTAGTACTGTAACAAAATTTACATCTCCATGCTTGAGAGATTCCAATTTTAGCTAGCGCAAGCACTCCGTTTCCATTCCCATAATTACTCTTGGAATCTAATTTTTTGCAGAAGATTTTGGAGAGGACAAAAAATGTTGGTGGTGCCGGCGGATTGAAGGTTGTGCGAAAAGGAACTGATGAATACAGGACGGCCAAGGAGCTAAGCAATTTGTACAAAGAATTTTCTGATCATCAGCAGAGACTGCAAAAGAGGCTGATTGTTGAAGAAGGAAAAATCTGGCAGAAATATAATGCAGAGCGCAGAATTAGAAGTTAGCTCGTCCTTTCGATGGTCGCATACGTCAACATGTTTTGGTTCGTTTTACTTTGTAGAGACATTGTGCCTATAGTTAAAGGTTTTCACGGTTTATTCTACTTGTATAAAACATAGGAAAAAAGTATATTGCAAAGGCGTGCGAGAGTACAGGTTGAGTTTGTATGCAGCATTTTTTTTTTCTTTGGAGCACGCATACAGCATATTTTTGAGGACGAAGGTGTGCCATGTAAATGGTATATGGTCTGGTCGGTGGTCACTGCCCTTGTTATTGTGTCGAGAATCTTCATTTAATTCTTTCTTGTGGCCGTTAGCCAAAAAATAATAATAATAAAAAAAAATAATAATAATAAATAAATAAATAAATCTTTCTTGTGGCCTGTGTTAAGGGTATGATTTGTAGGAAGGAGAGAGACGGAGGGAGGGTGAGGGATGCAGGAAGAGCTCTAATCTCTTGTTTGGTTGGAAGGAGAGGAGAGATGGAGGGAGGCCTTATTTTTTTGGGCTGTCATTTTGCATATTTTTATTAAGGGGATTTATACAATTCACCGCTTGAAGATTTAAAAAGATTATTTTATCTTTTAAAAAGCTTAATATAAAATAATAAAAAAAATAGTAATTAAACATATATTAATTTATTCATCCTTCTTATCTCTTTTTCTCCCTTATCAGACAATATAAAAGATACCCATTCAATTCTCTTAAATCCTTCTTCAATCTTACCTGTTAAAGGACAGTTCTTTTCCAAGTGCACGAGGGAATCTACGTTCTTTAACCTCACCTTTTTTTCTCTGTTTATTTTATTTTTTATTTTTTATTTTTTTTTAATGTTCCGTTGTTATATAATTCTGCCGCTGCCCCTTTTAAGTAGCTACTAGTTAAATACCGTATGTTATAAGAGCAATTTTGTAGTATTTATCTGCGCGTTAAACTTTTTTTTAATTATTTTCTAGTTATATATTAATTATGGCTAGGTGGTTGTTAGTACTTAATATGCAATTACATAATAAACACTATGTTTTCTAGAGGTTGCTTGAAAAAAAAAATGTAAATGGTAACATATTTAAGAATAATTGTTCCATCTGAAGAATAAGATTGTCTTAAAAACTATTTAACAAATGTCTCTACATGAACAATTTAAATAGGGACTTATTTAAAAATAAATGTCTCTAAAGGAACAAATTAAAAAAAAAAGTATTTTTGATAAAATAATAGTTGTAAAGTTTGTGTAAAAAAACTAATTAAAAAGTGTCATTTTAAAAAATGAATTGTTTAGTGGGCCAGTTAGGAAAAAATATTTATAAAGATTGTTTTGAATAAGTATTACACGGGAAGAAAAAAGTAGGGATAAAAATTAACTGGGGACATATTTGGAAAAAAAAAAGGAATAACAAAAAAATATAGGCCTCATTTGTTTTCGTTCTCAAAATTTTAGAAATATTTTCGCATATTTTTTGAGGTAAAATTCTTAAAAATACTCTCAATATAATTTTAAAAAAATTCTCATTTTTTAAAACAAAAATATTTTTACATATTTTAGAAACAATACTTAACAGCCGCATGTACTTCTAGAAGTGCTCGAAAAAGAATTAAACTATAGATGAGCTTTTGGTAAAAAGGATAAAAGAAACAAAAAAAAAAAGTATGGACACATATGAAAGAAATTATTTTAATAGAAATAAAGTGAGGAAAAAGATGTATTTAAAGAAAATATTTTAATAGAAGTAAAGTGAGGAAAAAAATGTATTTCACAAAAAAACATATAGTAAAAAATTAAGTTGTAAAAGAGTATTTTGTAAAAAGAAACAAACACACGTTAAGTAAAAAAAAAATCAGAAGTAAGAAAGTAAAAAGTAAAAACAAAATAGTAGAAAGAGAAGACATTAACACATGGTCAAGGGAAGAGTATGAACCAAACCTCCTTTGACTCTCATAAATGCGTAGATATATAGACATAAACATAAATAAATAGAGATGTATCAATGCATCGATATATTTTATGTCAAGGGTCTGTCACCTTCTTTTTGTTGTTTTTATACTGCACTTTGTTTGGACTGTCCAGATTAAATCCGACGGTATAGATTCCTACAGGGATAAGTACGTAGACTACTTACTTGCTGTACAAGTTTTTACACCAGCTAGTAGAGGAAGAAGTGAGCTTTGTCGGTGTCAGTAGCTCTGAACCGAGCTTCAATTTGATTTTTCTTCTATACTTTTCTGGGTTGGTGTTACAAATTCTACTAGCCATTGAGGAGCATGGTCTCCCACAAATTCTAAACGTAAAGATTCAAATACCTAGATATAATTTGCCTTTTAAAAAACAAAAAGAAATATAATTTTACCCAGAAGAGAGGCTCTTCAATACGTGAAGAAGGCAAGCTAAGGCAAACGTTGGAAATGTTGGAGATTTAAAGATTGCAAATGAAACCCACTACAAAAAGTTCAAACAAACAGCTAAATATTCTTTTACCCATAAAAAATGGTTACAGTATATTTTTTATTTCCAAGAGAGAAAAAAAAAAAAAAACTCTCTTCTATTGGATTCTTATTTCTCTTATTGTTTCAATTGACTGCATGAGGATCTTCCAATTACACCAAATCAACGATAGTTGTGGTTTGAGCCAAACATCTCCAAAGAGCCTGATAAAGCTCCATCCATTAGGTTAGGTGGTCTGGGGCCAAGGAACTCCAGTGAAGGCATGGAAGAGAAACGATAGAAGGAAAAGAAGAGGACGACTTGGTAGGGATTTTTGTTGGAGCTAGAAAGGCTGGGCATTATTAGAGATGAAGAAGAATGAAGAGGTGTTCTCTCCTACCTTCTTCCTTTTTTTTTTTTTTTATGCCTAAATGAGGTAAATAAAAAGAAGAGATAAAGGAGTAAGTGTTATTTTATGTGGTAATGTCCATTTAGCAATTCCTAAAAATGGAGAATTTAAGACTATGATATCTAATTTAATAAGATATTTAGAAGAATAATTTAAATTATTAATTTAAATGTAAAAATTGTAACATGTGAGAGTTTACACCGTTCAAGGTTTAAATCAATAATTTAAGCTATTCTTTTAAATACCCTATAAATAATAAAAATTACCGATGGTATACCCGGGCAATACACTACCACACATTCTCCCAAAAATAAAAAGGAAAAAAAAAACTATAAAGGTGTATGTGTCCTATGTTAAACTTGACATGTCAACCTCAATCCAATTCTTTAATAATATAAAAAGAAATGCTTTGTTTCTACAAAGAAAAGTTACCTTGATGGTGCTATTGGTAATGACGTTTAAGTTTCTCAACAAACAACTGTAGTAAAAGAATGTCTTAAATTCAATGGTGTATCTAGTGACACCCTTAGTTATAATCTTCACACATTTTTTTTTAAAATTTATTCCTCATTTCATTTGTTACACCTCTCTTAAGATACCAAAAAAATCTCTACACTTAAATAGTATTATTATTTTTTCCTTTTTTCTACCCACCAACTAAAGAAACTTATATTTGTTAAACATTTTTCTTTTTCAATTCATCTATTAATCGATAGTTTTTCCTCAAATTTTATT
Source organism: Artocarpus heterophyllus (assembly GCA_025403435.1). NCBI lineage: Eukaryota > Viridiplantae > Streptophyta > Magnoliopsida > Rosales > Moraceae > Artocarpus > Artocarpus heterophyllus. The sequence continues at coordinate 20,864,925 of CM046348.1, read as the reverse complement.
TTTTTTCCTTTTTATTAAACCAAATTCTGGTGCCGTGAAAGGAAACTATAATTAGTAATGAATTGTAAGGCTTATACATAATCGTAAAACTTGTACATCCTTTACTTAAAAAAAAAAGAAGGAGAATTGAATCATAGTTTTTTATATTGTATTTCTTTACATCAAAACCAAACTGCGATTCCTATATTAAAACACACGATTTATAATTATTTACGAATAAGACAATTTGCAATGATTTATATAATTATAACTGTTATATATGAAACAATAAAATAAAAAAAAATTGAAGAAGAATTAGACCACATACTCTTTTATGTTGGAATCTATATTTATTCTTTTATTAAAAGTGGGGAATAATAATTTTTTAGAAGGAAATAATTTTTTTAAGATAGGGTGTGCAATGAGTATTTTTTAAAATACTTTTGTCTTTAAAGGTAATTTGATTAATGAATAATACAATAATAAGAAATCTTAAAAGATATGTAAAAAGTAAAATGAGAGGTGTCAATAGACCCACTTTAGATTCAATTTGCCTTGAATTGACCACCGTGCAGTTATAAAGTAATTATGTTTACCAAATTATCTTATCTAAAGCGTAGAAGAAATCGTTGAAGCCAGATCACATTCCTATCTATGCCTAGAGTTATATAGTCTGCAAACTGTCCAATTACATCTCCTACCTTGAAGGCTGTATAAAAACATCTTATGTATGTTAGAAAAAGCCTATAAATATTAAGGAAATAGAGAAGGTGTCTAAGAAAATTAACAAACTTTTTTATGCTCTTTATTAGAAACACTCTTCTATACTCTCTTAAAAACTAAATAGAACAATCAGTCCTTAGCAGCGTTATTGCAGTGCAACAGGTCGGGTTTCTTGATGGCAACATACTTAGTCTAGCCATTTGCTTCCTATAATCTCTCCCTTTATTTTCATTATTACTTACGTTGTAAATAAATTAGTGTGGATACCACCGCTTGATATTCTATGACCTCTATGTATTGTCTCTCATTTAAACTCATTATCTCTCTTTTTATTCCCCTCATAGTATTATGTATGATCGACCCATAATTCCCCTCTTAATTTATGTGTAACTATGTAACTCATGTCTTTTTTTCTTACTTATGTTTTCTAGCTTATAAACAGAGCTTATAGGAGCTTGTATTTGATACCTCTTATAAGTGAAAGAGAGAAAAAAAAAAAAAAAAAACTTATATAGTTTCATTACTAATTTATACGGTGGTTTAAAAAAAATTTATATAAAATATTAATTTATACTCCGATCTTTAGGAAGAAAAAAATGTAACCACTAGAATTCGAATCCTAGTGGATACACGCACGCACTCGTGCACCTAACCACTTGAGTTAACCTCAAGATAATCTCTAGTGGCCCTATTTCTCTTCTCAATTCTGTCTTTTCTATCTAGATTGTATCTCTTCTATCTTGGTTTTGAATTTTTGGACGCGAGAAATGAAACAAAAGTTCGGGAGGCGGTGGAAATGAACTTTAAAGTTTAAACCTCGACGTCGGAAATAGATTTTATTCAAACTTAGTAGCGGACTAAAGCCTGCTCTCCTCTCTCTCTCCCTGTTTTCTAAAAGCAAAGTGTAGGATTAGCTGTTGAGTTCACTAACATTGGAATTACAAATTTATAACAAACCTGCAGTGAATGAAAGAATGGGTCGTAGAGTTGTCCACAAGGCAATTTTTGAGTCAGCAGCACTAATTGGAGCTGGCGTCCGCCATGTCTATGTCACGCCCCGGAGTACGGGAGGTGACGTGGCGGAATATTTAGGTTAATTAAAGGAGAGTTTAATTGAAATTAAGGGTTTAAAAATCCAATTAAGCAAGGAAATTAAGAAGATTTTCCACCACATTTGATAAAAGAATTTAAAATCATTAAACAAATAACAATAATTAAATAAAAACCGCGAATATGGGTTCCACAACCCACAACTTGTGCACACACATGGATCTGACAATATCACAAATACAATTACAGTCCAAGTACAAATAAAGTTAAGTCTTACATGCCTTGATTAATTAAATACAGAATGTAAACAAATTCTCCTATTGCTCCTGAGTTCGGTCCGAAGAATCTTCTCCAAACCTAAATGGGAAACCACCTAGAAGGGGGGAATTTAAAACAGATAAAACGTGAGCGAAAGGCTCAGTAGGACTAAGTTTTATAAAATAGTTTAATGCAAAGAAACATAACATTATCAGGAGTTATACAGAAAGAAACTTGAATAAATAAATAAATAAATTGAGTAGAACCGTTCTGACACAGAACAGTCTACTCGTCAAATCAAAACACCAGTTTACATTTACCTAGGCAAACCATGATATCACCACCGTAGTGGCCCAGCTGGGTTTCGGGACCTGCCCCCAAGGTCGATCACGACCCGATCTCTGATATGGCATCATGCCCATGTGTTTATTATCATTATCATTCAAAACCCAATTACCGAGTATTGTCAATTACATTCATTATGAAATTCATTTCATGTCACGGTATATAAAAATATAACCGATAAAATCATTTTCAAACAACCGTTGAAAACATTTTGATAGAAATCCTTTTCAAAGCCAAATCATTTCAAAACCAGGCTACCAAAGAAATAGGATAGAAGTCCTACCTCAGTACTCGTGCCGGTACCCCACACCGTAATCCCGATCCGCTATACGTTAGCTCCACGAAACCACGAACAATCCTAGATACAAACTAAGTCGATCAATATCTAGTTCGAAACATTCTATGTTACTAAATCATTTCATGATGTCCTAGTGTGCCATTTGTATCATTAAAATCATCCTATAAGGTTGGGATTTAAATCAGGGTTCAAAACAGTGAAATCGGGTAAAAATCACAAAATTTTCCATGCCTCGGTCGGCCTGCCGGACGCCCTGCTTCGACCTGCCGAACTGCACAGTTCGGCCTGCCGGAAACAAGGTTCGGCCTGCCGAACATTTCCCCAGATTCGGCCTGCCGGTCGGAAGAACACCGGCCTGCCGATCATCACTCCGGCCTGCCGAACATGAACTTCGGCCTGCCGAACTGGGAAGATCCAGAAATCCCAGCCACGGGTTTCTCGATCCCCAAAATCCAAATCTGAATTCCAACCTGTTTTTCTCAGTTCCCAGGCATGAAAAATAACTATAGTTGATAGAAAAACATTCTAAAACATGTTTGGAATCCTTTAAACAACATTTGAACTCAAAATCTTCAAAAATCTGAAAATGAGAAAAAGAGGAGAAAAATGAAAATCTTGAATCCAATCCGTTTTTCTTCAATCTAGGTTTAGATTCTAGTTGTTCTAAGCTCATTTAACACAAATCCACGGTTTTCTAAGCTAAAACAAACTTAGATTTCAAAACACACAAAATTGAAAATTTTGTAAAAAGTTTAGAAATTTCGAATCTAACCTCGAATCGAAGCTTCAATCCGCGTTCTCGGTTGCCGAATCACGTCCCCGAGCTTCCTCCTTGCTGTTCCGAAGCTTGGATTCGAATGGAAATCAAAATTTTGTGAAGAAATTAGAGGGAGAGAGGGGCTGCCGAGAGAGAGAGAGGGAAGAGAGAGAGAGAGCCCGTGAGAGTGAAGAGAGAGAGAGAGAGAGATGGGCGTGGAAGTGAGGAGAGAGAGAGAGGAAAGGAAAATAAATAGAGAGAATCGGTGGGCGGTTTTACTGTGCGAAAACCATGTGCCGCCCACGGTTTTGTAAAACGGAGTATTTTTAACATTTTACAAATTGTTGTGTTTTAAAACTCAAAACATCATTTTAAATCAACAAGGAATCTTTTGAACACATCAATTTAACAAAACAACCAAAAACTAAAAAATCCAACCAAATAATCTAATTAAAGTTAAAACTTTAATTATGGCACACTAATTCATCATTTACATTACATTAATATTAAATAAATTTCGGGACGTTACAACTCTCCACCCCTAAAAGAAATTTCGTCCTCGAAATTTACAACTCATCTCAAAAGCAAAACAAATGCGGATATAACTCCCGCATACCCGACTCTAGTCCCCAAGTGGCTTCATCAACCCCGTGATGCTGCCACACGACCTTTACCAACGGTATCTCACGACGACGCAAGCTAATCACTTTCCGGTCGATGATCTGAATCGGCACTTCTTCGTACGTCGTATCCTCCTGAACCTGCACATCGCGAAACGAAACTATCTTACCCTGCTCAGGTGGACACTTCCTAAGCATAGACACATGAAACACATCGTGCACATGAGAAAGTTCGGGCGGAAGATCAAGCCGATAAGCGACCACACCAACACGCTGAGTGATCTCGAACGGCCCGATATACCTCGGCGCGAGTTTCCCACTCACTCCGAACCGCATAGTTCCCTTACGAGGCGACACCCTCAAGAGAACAAAATCTCCAACCGCGAATTCTAAAGGTCTACGTCTCCTATCCGCGTAGCTCTTCTGCCGACTCTGAGCTGCTCTCAACCGATCCCGAATCACCGCGACTTTCTCGTTGCTGTCACGAATCTCATCTGGCCCAAGAATAACTCTATCCTCCGGCTCGGCCCAACACACAGGTGACCGACACGGTCGCCCATACAATGCCTCAAATGGTGCCATACCGATACTCGCCTGATAACTGTTGTTGTACGCGAACTCCGCCAAATGCAAACATTGCTTCCAATTCCCGCCGAAGTCCAACGCACAAGCACGCAACATATCCTCGAGAACCTGAATAACCCGCTCAGACTGCCCATCAGTCTGAGGATGAAACGCCGTACTGAAGTTCAAATCCGTACCCAAAGCCTCCTGAAAACTCCTCCAGTACTTAGCATTAAACCTGGTGTCTCGATCAGAGGTGATGGACAAAGGAACTCCATGCAACCTCACAATGTTCTGCATATACAACTCTCCGAGAATCTTCCTGGAACACGTCGACCTAAACGGAATGAAATGCGCCGATTTTGTCAACCTGTCGGCTACAACCCAAACTGCATCATGCCGCTGCTCCGTCCTCGGCAAACCTGTGAGGAAATCCATCGTCACATGCTCCCATTTCCAACCTGGAATAGGAAGCGGCTGAAGTTGACCTGCAGGCTTCTGGTGCTCAGCTTTCACCTGAAGACACGTCGAACACTTGGCCACGTACTCGCGAACATCTTTCTTCATGCCTCTCCACCAATAGTGCCTCTTCAAATCACGATACATCTTGGTGCTCCCCGGATGAATAGCAAACTGAGACCTATGAGCTTCATCTAGAACGGCTTTCGTCACCTCGGCGATAACTGGAACTGCAAGACGCTCCCGGAAGTACAACGATCCATCTGCATGCACGCTCCATTCCTCGAACTGCTCCCCGTTCTGAATCCGCGACCAAATCCCCTGCAAATGTCGATCCTGCCACTGACCTTGCTTCACCATCCGAACAAGAGCTGGAGTCGCTTCCACATGATACAACAAAACTCGATCACCGTCGTCATGATACTGTAGCCGATACTCACTCACTGTCGCATCCCTGCTCCAGTCCTCAAAAATCAAACAAGCGAGAATCCCTGAAGACCTCCTGCTAAGCGCGTCCGCGACCACATTAGCTTTCCCGGGATGATACTGCAACGCGAAATCATAATCCTCCATGTACTCCACCCATCTGCGCTGCCTCAGATTGAGATCCCTCTGAGTGAACAAATGCCTCAAACTCTTATGATCGGAGAAGACCTGAAACGATGCTCCATACAAGTAACATCTCCAAATCTTCAGCGCGTAGATCACCGCTGCAAGCTCTAAATCGTGAGTAGGATAATTCCGCTCGTGAGGTCGTAGCTGTCTCGATCCGTACGCAACCACACGTCCATGCTGCATCAACACGCATCCAAGTCCGCGCCCTGAAGCATCAGTATAAACCTCATACGGCTCGTCACTACTAGGAATAACTAATACTGGAGATGAAGTCAACCGGTTCTTCAATTCCTGAAAAGCAGACTCACAGTCTTCATCCCACTCAAACCTGACGTTTTTCCTGATCAACCTCGTCAATGGAGCTGCAATCTTCGAAAAGTCCTTTACAAATTTCCGGTAATATCCAGCAAGACCTAAGAAACTGCGAATCTCCGCTACATTCCTTGGTCGTTCCCACTCCAATATAGCTTCAATCTTGGACGGATCCACTGAAATACCATGCTCCGAGATGACATGACCCAGAAATTTGACCTCAGTCAACCAGAACTCACATTTTTCCCTCTTAGCATACAACTGGTGCTCCCGCAAAGTCTGAAGCACGATCCGAAGATGCTGCTCATGCTCCTCCCATGTCTTAGAATACACAAGAATATCATCGATGAACACGATCACAAACTGATCCAGATACGGCCTAAAAATCCTGTTCATCAAGTCCATAAAAGCTGCTGGAGCATTCGTCAACCCGAAAGACATAACCAGAAACTCGAAGTGCCCATACCGAGTCCTAAAAGCTGTCTTGGGAATATCCTCTTCCTTGATTCTGAGCTGATGATAACCTGACCGCAAATCAATCTTCGAGAAGTATCGCGAACCTCCCAACTGATCAAATAGCTCATCAATCCTAGGCAAAGGATACTTGTTCTTCACCGTAACACGATTCAGCTGCCGATAATCTACACATAACCTGAGAGTCCCATCGTGCTTCTTAGCGAACAAAACTGGTGCTCCCCACGGAGATGTGCTATTTCGAATATATCCTTTATCAGCAAGCTCCTGAAGTTGCTTCCTCAATTCCTTCATTTCTGCCGGCGCCATCCGATAAGGTGCCATAGAAATCGGTGATGTCCCTGGAAACAACTCGATACCAAACTCAATCTCCCGATGCGGTGGTAACCCTGATAACTCGTCGGGGAAAACATCCTCGAACTCATCAACCACCGGAATCGCTACACCACTACCCGGAACATAGGGCTCGCAATCTAGATTGGCAAGAAAAGCAAAACAATCTAGATTCCTTCGCCCTCCTAGACATGACTTCATGAGACGCCCACTCATTAGCCAATCACCACCACCCTGGTAAGTGATCACCGTTCCCCTATCAGACACTAGGGTCACTCTTCTAAGTTGGCAGTCCACAACTGCACTATACCTGGACAACCAGTCCATCCCTAAAATCACATCATAGGAACTCATGGGGAGTATAATCAAATCACTTTTCAAAATCTCATCCCCAATCTTTATTTTACAAGATTTACACATACAATTCACACACACCCGCCCCAAGGGAGAAGTTATAACTAGGGGTTCATTAAACTCTTCTACTTCTAATCCCAAGGCATGTACAAAAGAACTCGAAATGAGAGAATGAGAGGCACCGGTATCAAATAAAATGCGAGCTAGAGATCTAGAAACCAAAACCATACCATCGACAACCGCGTTACCAATCTGAGAATCTGACCCTCCAGATGCCATTGCATGAACCTGCACTGGTGCCTTCCCTTTTCCTCTACCGACATTGCTGGGTCCTGCATTACTCGGCCGATACTGCTGAGATGGAGATGACTGCACACTACCTGTACTCGGAGCTCTATACTGAGGAACACTGCGCTGAAAATACTGCGACTGCTGTCCCCGTGCCGGATATGAGAATTGCTGAGGAGAAAACTGCGGATACTGCAACTGCGGGTACTGCGGAGGCGGAGGTAGGGTCTGAGGCTGAGGCTGAGATGAACGACTGGCATCCTCCCCGGTCTGCGATCCAAGACGAGCACTCCTGATCGGGCAATTCCTCTTGATGTGTCCGGGCTGCTGACAGAAATGACAATGAAAGCTGTAGGGATTGCTGCGCCCGCTGCCAGACGAACTGCTACTGCCACTGGTCGCACCGCCTTGCTTGCCTTTCCCCGGAGCTGGACGACTACTGGTGCTCTTCCTGCCACTCCTCTGCGGTCCTCCTGAAGCCTTGGCTCGGTCCTCACAATACTGCACGTAATCATTCTCCACGGAGATCGCCGACGACACAAGCTCTCCGAAACTCCTAAGCCGTAGAGCAACCAACTGCCGTCGAATAGGAGCCTTGAGTCCTTCCTGGAACTTGATGCATTTCTCGCGCTCCGATGCCACAGCTGATGGAGCAAACCTAGCCAACTCGCTAAACTTTGCCTCATACTCCCGAACTGAAAGATCACCCTGCTGCAATTTATAAAACTCAGCTGCTTTCTGATCTCTATACCCCTGCGGAAAATACCGATCATAGAACAGATCCTCAAACTTGTCCCAACCGATATCGCCACCGCGCTCCAGACGCTTAGTTTGTTTCCACCAGGTGTTAGCGCCACCCTCGAGCTTATACGCCGCAAACTCCACACGATACTCCTCAGGCACACCAAGGGTATCAAGATGCTTTAAGATCGAATCCAACCAATACTCTGCTAACTGCGGATCCCCATTGCCATCAAAAGTCGGAATAGACGCCCGCCGAAATTCCTTAAAGAAGGCATGCCGACTACCAACACTGGAGTCTTCCGGTCTAGTCCTGGCTGCCATCTGCCGGAAAGCCGAAATCATAGACCTCATCAGGCCCTCATCATTCCCGAACTCGGCGTCAGCTGTCGAACGACGTCTAGGTGCCATTCTCTCACTTCTGAAAACAAAATTTGGACTGTCAGAGGTATTTCATTGTCAAACCTATGTGTGCACAATTCCCAAGGTTCATAACCTTGAGCTCTGATACCATTCTGTCACGCCCCGGAGTACGGGAGGTGACGTGGCGGAATATTTAGGTTAATTAAAGGAGAGTTTAATTGAAATTAAGGGTTTAAAAATCCAATTAAGCAAGGAAATTAAGAAGATTTTCCACCACATTTGATAAAAGAATTTAAAATCATTAAACAAATAACAATAATTAAATAAAAACCGCGAATATGGGTTCCACAACCCACAACTTGTGCACACACATGGATCTGACAATATCACAAATACACTTACAGTCCAAGTACAAATAAAGTTAAGTCTTACATGCCTTGATTAATTAAATACAGAATGTAAACAAATTCTCCTATTGCTCCTGAGTTTGGTCCGAAGAATCTTCTCCAAACCTAAATGGGAAACCACCTAGAAGGGGGGAATTTAAAACAGATAAAACGTGAGCGAAAGGCTCAGTAGGACTAAGTTTTATAAAATAGTTTAATGCAAAGAAACATAACATTATCAGGAGTTATACAGAAAGAAACTTGAATAAATAAATAAATAAATTGAGTAGAACCGTTCTGACACAGAACAGTCTACTCGTCAAATCAAAACACCAGTTTACATTTACCTAGGCAAACCATGATATCACCACCGTAGTGGCCCAGCTGGGTTTCGGGACCTGCCCCCAAGGTCGATCACGACCCGATCTCTGATATGGCATCATGCCCATGTGTTTATTATCATTATCATTCAAAACCCAATTACCGAGTATTGTCAATTACATTCATTATGAAATTCATTTCATGTCACGGTATATAAAAATATAACCGATAAAATCATTTTCAAACAACCGTTGAAAACATTTTGATAGAAATCCTTTTCAAAGCCAAATCATTTCAAAACCAGGCTACCAAAGAAATAGGATAGAAGTCCTACCTCAGTACTCGTGCCGGTACCCCACACCGTAATCCCGATCCGCTATACGTTAGCTCCACGGAACCACGAACAATCCTAGATACAAACTAAGTCGATCAATATCTAGTTCGAAACATTCTATGTTACTAAATCATTTCATGATGTCCTAGTGTGCCATTTGTATCATTAAAATCATCCTATAAGGTTGGGATTTAAATCAGGGTTCAAAACAGTGAAATCGGGTAAAAATCACAAAATTTTCCATGCCTCGGTCGGCCTGCCGGACGCCCTGCTTCGGCCTGCCGAACTGCACAGTTCGGCCTGCCGGAAACAAGGTTCGGCCTGCCGAACATTTCCCCAGATTCGGCCTGCCGGTCGGAAGAACACCGGCCTGCCGATCATCACTCCGGCCTGCCGAACATGAACTTCGGCCTGCCGAACTGGGAAGATCCAGAAATCCCAGCCACGGGTTTCTCGATCCCCAAAATCCAAATCTGAATTCCAACCTGTTTTTCTCAGTTCCCAGGCATGAAAAATAACTATAGTTGATAGAAAAACATTCTAAAACATGTTTGGAATCCTTTAAACAACATTTGAACTCAAAATCTTCAAAAATCCGAAAATGAGAAAAAGAGGAGAAAAATGAAAATCTTGAATCCAATCCGTTTTTCTTCAATCTAGGTTTAGATTCTAGTTGTTCTAAGCTCATTTAACACAAATCCACGGTTTTCTAAGCTAAAACAAACTTAGATTTCAAAACACACAAAATTGAAAATTTTGTAAAAAGTTTAGAAATTTCGAATCTAACCTCGAATCGAAGCTTCAATCCGCGTTCTCGGTTGCCGAATCACGTCCCCGAGCTTCCTCCTTGCTGTTCCGAAGCTTGGATTCGAATGGAAATCAAAATTTTGTGAAGAAATTAGAGGGAGAGAGGGGCTGCCGAGAGAGAGAGAGGGAAGAGAGAGAGAGAGCCCGTGAGAGTGAAGAGAGAGAGAGAGAGAGATGGGCGTGGAAGTGAGGAGAGAGAGAGAGGAAAGGAAAATAAATAGAGAGAATCGGTGGGCGGTTTTACTGTGCAAAAACCATGTGCCGCCCACGGTTTTGTAAAACGGAGTATTTTTAACATTTTACAAATTGTTGTGTTTTAAAACTCAAAACATCATTTTAAATCAACAAGGAATCTTTTGAACACATCAATTTAACAAAACAACCAAAAACTAAAAAATCCAACCAAATAATCTAATTAAAGTTAAAACTTTAATTATGGCACACTAATTCATCATTTACATTACATTAATATTAAATAAATTTCGGGACGTTACAGTCTACCTTTTGCAACGCTTGTTCCAACGCAAGCCCAGGACATCCAGAGTTCAAACAAGGGCTTGTTACATGATGCACTTTTGCTTGGTTCTTTCTTCTTTGTAAGTCGTAACATTACAAAAAGGAAACCTCATTTATCTGTGTATTTATTCACAGGATACTTGCTTTTTTGTATCCTTTGTTTTAGATTTATATAGGGATTTTTCCACCGTAGGTCCCCAAACTTTGTAACTTTTGGCATTTGGGTCTCTATTTTAAGAATTTAGACACTTAAATCCTCAAACTCTTGATCTCATGGCACATTAGTCCTTATTTTAAGAATTTGGACTCTTAGGTCCCGAAACCTTTAATTTGTTAACACCTTAGTCCCTATCTTATTTTTACTATTAAATAACATAATAAATATTAATATTTTGAGGCTTTTTTGCTCCTTAAGTTTCAAAAATGTATTTTTTTAGTAGAAAAGTCCCCAAAAGCTACCTTTTTTCTTAAGTACAACTCATTTTTTTTGGTCCAAAAATAATATTTTAATACCCTAGCATAAAGTTAATGACAATTAATTGAGAGCTTGATTATATATAAAAAAAAGAAATTCATAAATATCCATTCTATTTTATTTTTAGTAAGTTTGTATCAAATTGCAATAATGTAATTAAATAATTGTAACACGAGAATATTTAGTTGTTTAAATACACTTTTCTTTCCAAAATATCTTTAATATAATGGAGGATAATAAAAAGCATGTAATCAAATGATATATAATTGGATAATTAATTGTTGTGTTTGCTCTTAGTTATATCGTCATAATTTGAACCAACTTAACGAAAATATAGAATGGAATGGATGACTAATTTTCTCAATGACATTTGTGAGTTTTTTCGGTTTATAATTAATTACTTGTTGATAATCATCATAATTAACTTTTTTCTTCTAGGGCATTCAAGCATTATTTTAGACAAAAAAATAAATTATACTTCAAAAACAAGCATTTGTGGACATTTCTATTAAAATTATATACTATTTTAGGACTCAAAAACAAAAAAAGCCTCAAAATATTGATATCTCTTATGTTATTTAACAGCAAAAAAAATATGAGCACCAACAATGCCAACAAATGAACAGTTTAAGAACTTTAATGTCCAAATTCTTAAAATAGGGGCTTACGATGCCAATAAATTAAAAGTTTAGAAATCTTGGTGCCCAAATTCTTAAAATGAAAAGACAAGTGCCAAATTTTTTAAAATTTGAAAACCTAGAATGCAAAAATCTTATTTATTTAAAAACTATACCTTCAATTTTTTATTTCATTAAACGTATACCTTTAAATTTATACCTTAACTTAATCAACAATTGATTAACCTTTAAAATAATTAAATTATCTTTCAAGTAAAAGGTTAAAAAGTAAAACTTTCAGAAAATAACAAGACAACCAAAAAGAGAGAGAGAGAGAGAGAGAGAGAGAGAAAGAAAGAGAGTCAAAAAAACCCCATCTTCGATTTCAAGTATAGTATAGACACCTTTGAGGTCAACTCTTGTTTTCTTGGATCCATTCCCGTAGTGAAGCCGTTAGATCAACGTCATGGCAACCAATCCAATGTCACATTAGGCTGAAGTATATGCTAGAATTGCCTTTTTTTTCATCGACTAAAAGTTTATTTTTCTCCTCTCAATCAATATCAGCGCTCCATTGGTATGCCTCCTCGTGCACAATGATGATAAAATAAAAGCACATGAAATGACTTTTTAAGTGTCGCAAATTTAAAACATGACATAGGTAAGCTTGCACATGGAAAACCACGAGACAAAAATGAACCTTGTAGTCAGAGAGAGAGAGAGAGGGATAGAGAGAGAGCTATTCTTTGAAAGTAACCACCGTGGATTTCATTCTCCAAAACAGAAAAAGAACCAATTTTACTTTTACAGAAGATTTGGGCAAAAGAGAAACGACCTCACTTGGTGGATTATCCTTTTTTTTTATTATTTTCTTTTATGGGATGAACTGGAAACAAAGTTTACACACGAGAATCACATACAATAGAAAAAATACAAGAAACAAATTGCAACATATAACATAGTCAACTCATCATTCAAGCCGTGAAAATAAAAAATAAAAAATAAAAAAGGAAAGAAGCTGCACCAAAAGTCAATCCACTGATACACATGAACATAATACAGAGCATTTGTCCTGCAATCATTTGTCTTCTTGGATCATCACCACCAAAGCTTAAAAACACAACAAGCTGATTCCAGCAGGACCAATCATGGCTTTGAACACAGCTCCAGTCGTCTGGAATTATATGGGCGCGGAGCATAGATACAAAACAATATCCTATTAAATCTACCGTAAAGTAGGCGTTGGTTCCTCATGATTCAGCACGCAAGCAGCAGAACCATTTCTTCTGCAAATCAAAGTAGTTGCAAATATCAAAAGAAAGCATTTATAGGGCCACCAGTATCATCATTCACAGGCCAATAAAATGATAATCCTATCTAAAAATTCCAACACTTCAGTTCACATTGTACAAATCAGTTTGCTTGTCTCCCCTAAAGTCTAAAGGTAACTTATCAGCTATCACTGACTCTTCATACTACCATACGTAGGGATTAGCGGCCATAAAAAATCAATAAACTGGTAGCGTGTTTGGTTCATAGGTTTGTACATAAAGTTTTTATTTAAATTTAAATTTTTTTGAGAGGAAATGCTGGTGGAACATTTCTGATCACGGATGTGAAATTATAGAAAGTAATAAAATGCACGTCTGAAAAATATGAGGCTGTACAGAGCAAGAAAAACTAACACGTTTTGCTAGTATGGATAAAAGCTGTTGATTCATTTTTTCTAAATTGGACAAAAAAGGGGGGAGCTCAAGAAGAGCAGACGTTGAGACATTATGTAAAAAGGGACAGCATTTCAAAAAAAGATACGATTTTCAAACAGAGGTTCTTTGAGTAAAACTAAAGCAACCAATACCAAAAGGATTAGGGAAACAGGTTCTTTGAGTAAAAAATGAGGTAAATTATAGTTCACTTGATTGAATGAAAAAGAGTCTGCACAATGACAAACCATTAGTTATTTATAAGAAGGAACCCATTAATGTTTACAATCATAATAATATAAATTCCACATAGAACCACATACGTTAGACTCAGAAGGCAACTATAAGAAAATATAAAAAGCAAAGAAAAAAATGCTTCTTTAAATATGTTGTTCAAGAAGTGAATGAATAACCAGAGAGAAATTCAAACGATCTTGGACATATTATGGAGTCAAACAAATGGAATGTTGTTCAAGAAGTGAATGAATAACCAGAGAGATTCAAACCATCTTGGACATATTATGGCGTCAAACAAAATGGGACAGGTTTATTTTCTGGTACAAATTATAATCTTATGAGTGATTAAGAATAAAGCTAAAGTACAACTACTTTTCATCATAAAAAGTTCGACTAACTTTTTTATTGTTAAGACAAACCAGTTCTCTCATGTAACACGCATTAGAAGAGTTGCAAAATATAGTCCTTGAAAAAAAAAAAGGGCATGTGAACACGAGAACAAGGAAAAGGCAAGTAACAACTTACAGTTGGAGGCTTTCCAAGAACTGCTTCATGCTTGAAGGTTGGGTCCTCCTTTGCTGGTGATTCAGGTTTTCCACCTGTCTTTTTTTCATTCCTAGCTTTGTTAAAGATTACTGTGAATCCCTCGGCTGATGCTGGATCATTGACATCCCATTCCCCAAACTTTGGCAGTGGTCTACCTTTCTCCTACAGTAAATAAAACTTCACTTGAGAAAGACAAGCACAAAAAGCATGAATTAACACGTACAAAAACCAAAATGTTCTTTGAGGCGCCATTCTTGCAATGTTTACACTCAAAATAGAGGTGGAACTTACGTAGATAAGTAGATGAAAAAATGGTGCAGCATTCAGATCACTGGAGGATTTTTTTTTTATTGGGAGGGGGGCGGACTGTGCAGCACAGATGCAGATACCAAAAAGTTTTGACGGAGAAGCAGGAAGGGAAAATGAAGAATAGAGCAGATATAATACAGGATTAGAGCACACACAAAATTCTCAAGACTACAGACTAAGATAGGGCGCTAATCTGCAACATTCACGAAGAAAATTTCATCATTTATTAGTTCTATTTTATCAAGCTTCTCACTCCCATCCTCTCCCTTGTACTAGAAGAAACATTTGTGTGATTAAACCAACTAAACATCCTAAATCTTCTGCTTTCATGGATTCAAGATATACGCGTATGTTATGCCCTCATTTTTTATTATTTTTTTTAAAGATACATTTTTTGTTACAATGGAGGATCGAACCTCCTTCCCCCCAAACCAATACCGACGCCACCCTTTTCCCAATACCACTTAGACCAACATGTCTTGGGCACGTACTCATTTTTTATCATAGACAATCATTCTCAACATTACTGAGGACATTGATATGCATCCTTTACATGAGAAAGTAATAGTAATTCAATATCTGTGGAGTACAGATCTATTTCAAGCAGTTTCATTAGAAGATCAAGTCATAATATATCTAACAGACCCAAATCAATAATAATTACTTGCTTTGCCAAGAGTATTACTTAAGAAATGAACTAGAACAACAACATTCAAAACCAATTTGTTCTTGAAATATTTAATACAAGCACAAGCTCAGATAATTCTGTAATTGTTATTCTAAAAGGAGGCATACGCAAAAGGAGAAAAGGGGGAAAGAACATCTATCCAATTGCTATTGCAGCTTCTCAACCACAACCAGTTTAGGTTTTACAAAAGACTCTACCTAAAAAACACGCTCCTCAGTGAAATTCACAATAAAATTCTTGTACGAATTTCAAAACTGCATAATACAAGGGGAAAAAAAGTATAGAAAATATGGAACCTTTACTCAGAAACCTCTCTGTCAATAAGCAACACCACATCAATGTGACCACAAACAAAGAGCATTTGGTAAAGTATTAAAAAAATAAAAAACCAAACGCTTATTATCCAGAACCGAAACCCACAAGAATCGGATCAAATAAATCGAATTAAATCCAATTAAATTTCAATCTACTAAGCAATGAAACCTAAATCGCTTTCCAGAAAACAGGAAGAAAGCCCAGGCTCAAGGGCCCATCTCTGTCATATTGTCAAGCCAAAGAAGAGAGAAAGCCTAGCCCTTAAAGCAAGCCTGCTTCACCTTCACTTCCTTCCGTACCTGATTCTTAGTCTGCTCTAAAGGCAGCCAGTGACTCGAGGTCTTCTGGAGTGAAATCACTCTCGGGTAATTCAATGGTTCAGCTCTGGTTCAAATGGTATCTGGGGTATATCTCTTATCTGCTGAAAGCCTAGGTTTACTATTATATATACCCCAGAGTAACGGAACAAAATTTCATCTAGAATGGGTTATTGAGGTAAAGGACTTCAACCTCGCAGGGTATGATGAAAAGCTCTCACCAGGATTATAGAGGCTCTATTTGAGGATTTTTCAAGTCTTCTTCCACAAAGAACCAAGTGAATTCAAAAGCTGAGAAACAAGTGATTTATTTTTACTCAATACACAACAAATACACAAATAGAAACTGCGATTAACACCATAGATTAACATGAAATGCGGCAAGAATTCAGAAAGGATCGGAAAGGAAGATAAACGCAAAGGAGAACGATGTTCAAAGCAAATTCACAAATCACAAGCCAAAAAAAAAAAAAAAAGGTCACCGAAAAACAGGAAATCTGGTCAAAATTTAGTCTCAGATCACACACAACACAGGTAAACAAACAACATATAGATACAGATACAGAGAGAATTCGTATAAGCATGAAAGGACAAGATTTGGGAAGCCTACCGCCATGGATTTCTTCGCTTTTTCACTTTGGAATTTTTGCCCCCGAGAAACAAAAGCCGCCTCTTTTCCTTTTCCTGTTGCGGTGTTGTTGAACTTCTGCCTATCGATTATTCTCCTTTCTCAGAGAAAGCTCAGTTAGAGAGACAAGGAGAGAGAAAGAGGAGAGCCGAGAAGTGGGTAAGTGTGGGCCCACTGGGCCAGACAAGGCCATGCCAATGTTAATAAAATAGCCGGGCCCACAGTTTTGAATCGCTTAACGGTGCTGGGAAGTGCCAGCGATGAATCAATAAAAGAATGCGGCCAATTTCTTTAGCCAATTGAAAGTTTGAATCTTCCAATAATGCGCATCAGAGAGGGCAAAAATTCCGTGGGATCAGTCGCATGCTACTTGCGGACGTCTTATATTAATTTGAAGCGGCGGAGTTGGGAATGATAGATTTTGTCTGCCAAACCTGAACTTCATGATGAGACTTAGGTTTCGTTCAGTTTATATTGCTGGAATGCTCATAAAATGGTAGTGGTAATAGGAATAAAATAAGAATAGAAATAGAATAGAAAGGAAAGAAAGTTGATGGATTTGTATGGTTGTGATGTTGCAAATACGAAAAACGGAATGCAATTTTGTTTTTTGTGTGCAAAATTATCCTTGTTAATAGGTTTTGTTTCAAAGCAATTCACATAAATGCCTTTTTTTAATTCATTTTTATTTATGCCATAAAATAGTAAAAGTTCTTATATGACAAACTTAGTGCATGTCCCTGCGAGACATGTCGTATGTCATTCCAAGACATTTTTCATGTCCCTCCAAAACATGTCACATGTATTTTCGAGACATGTTGTATGTCCGTTGGACATTTTTTGAATCCTTCTCAGACATTTTTTGAATCCCTTTAAGACATATTATGTGTCCTTCCGAGACCTTTTTTGATGTCCTTCTAGGATATTTTTTGTCCCTTTAAACTTTCCACCGAGATATGTTTCATGTATCTCCAAAACATATTGCAGTGTCCTTCCAAAACACGTCTTGGTAGGACAAAAAAAAAGTCCCACCAGAACACTTTTTTTTCCTTTCTTTTTCTCTCTCTCTTCCTCTCTCTCCTCACCAACATTGACGACGTCTCTGGCACCAGGGACATCACCAACGGCCAGTCTAACCTAAAAAGATTGAAGAAAAAAACTAACAACAACAACAACATCAATAACAATAACCAAAAGGAATGACGAAGCAGCAGCCGCCGATGCCGACTCTGCCACTCCTACGATCGTTGGCGATAATCCGAATTTGACAAGGATGGTGACACGAAGCTCTAAAGCATATCGAAATCGACAACGTGAGGTCAGATCTAACAGACAATGTAGCTCCAACATGATGGGCGATGACAAAAAAAACTGGGACGGATCTTGTCCTATAGGCAACGTGCAAAGGGTGACAACGAGTCTGGTCAAGGCTTCTCCATAGGTCCAGTGCGAGAGCAAAACTCTATCGGAGCAACGTCTTTTCCAGCGTGGGCGTCAATCGATGGGTGGAAACGCTGTGGATCTTAGTTGCCATATCTCGCCATGGAAAGGTTGGCTGTGAAATAGCTTCAAGAAATCCCACGCTAAGCTGTGCAAAGCCAAAGGCCGCGATGGCAGAAGCTTCGAAGGATCTAAGCTACCATTAGCGGAGCTAGAGAAGCCAAATTTATGAGAGATTAAGCCTTAGGTTTCATCTTCACTAAGGAAACTAAATCGATCTTTGTCATCTTTAGAATTCGAGATGGATTTCTCTAGCAAAAAAGTCAGTAAAAAAAAAAGTTTGGGAGGCTGTGCACTATCAACAATGGTGGAGAGTTAGGGCTAGTGTTTTGAAGGAGTGAAGGTTTAGAGAAGAGGTTGGGAAAATTTTGTGGCATAAACTTTTTTTAAGTTTATTTTTGTGGTGTAGTTAAAATGTGGTGAAAAAAAAAAAGTGACAGGATGTCTAGTTTTCTCTTTGTTTTATTCCTAAAAAAAAGTGTTGCTTTATGAAAATGTTTCTTCTGTATTGTTATTAAACGTTTTTATTACAACAACCAAATTGTTTGAGCCATAACTTGGTACTAATTTCTTAAACTTAATCATACTTAGCTTGTGAAATTGTGAAATATTTGAAAAAACAATATTTATATTTCTTAAGTTGTCAGTGAAATATTTTTAGAACACTTTTTTTACTTATAATTACAAAGCACACCCTCATGTCGTCTTACCAAAAGCGGTATTAGTACCCTAATAGATCATCATATACTATAACAAATTACAAGTTTTTCAAAAAGTGGAATGTAAAATAGCAGAATCCATTGTCCGACCTTTGCATCAGCTTACTGCTGAATTTATAAGTGATTAAGCCTTAAGTTTCATCTTCGTTGAGGAAACTAAATCGATCTTTGTCATCCTCGGAATTCAAGATGGGTTTCTCCAGCAAAGAAGCCAGCAACAGAGAATGTTTTGGAGGATCTGTGCAATTAACAATGGTGGAGAGTTGGGGCTAGTGTTTTGAGGGAGTGAAGGTTTAGAGAAGAGGTTGAGAAAATTTTGTGGCATAAACTTTTTTTAAGTTTATTTTTGTGGTATAAATAAAATATAGAGAAAAAAATGTGACAGGATGTCTAATTTTCTCTTTGTTGTATTCCTAAAAAAAAGAGTTACTTTATGAAAATGTTTCTTTTGCATTGTTATTAAACGTTTTTATTGCAACGACTTGATTGTTCGAGCCTTAACTTGGTACTAATTTCTTAAACTTAATTTCACTTGCTTGTAAAATTGAGAAATATTTGAAAAAACAATATTTATATTTCTTAGGTTGTCACCGAAATGTTTTTAGAACACTTGTTTTACTTATAATTACAAAGGACACCCTCATATCGTCTTATTAAAAGCGGTAGTAGTACACTACTAGATCATCACATACTATAATAAATTATAAATTTTTCAAAAAGGGGAATTTAAAATAGCGGTATCCATTGCTGACCTTTGCATCAGCCTACCGCTGAATTTATGAGCGATTACGCCTTGGCTTTCATCTTCGCTGAGGAAACTAAATCGATCTTTGTCGTCCTCAGAATTCGGGATGGGTTTCCCCAACAAAGAAGCCAACAGTGGAGAATGTTTTGGAGGCTCTGTGCTGTTAACAATGGTGGAGAGTTAGGGCTAGTGTTTTGAGGGAGTGAAGGTTTAGAGAATAGGTTAGGAAAATTTTGTGGTATAAACTTTTTTAAGTTTAGTTTTAAGGCATAAATAAAATGTAGAGAGAAAAAATGTGACAAGATGTCTAATTTTCTTCCTAAAAAAGTATTGCTTTTTGAAAATGTTTCTTTTGCACTGTTACTAAAACGTTTTTATTATAACGACCTGATTGTTTGAGCCATAACTTGGTACTTATTTCTTAAACTTAATCTTACTTGCTTGTAAAATTGTGAAATATTTTGAACAAAATAATATTTATACTTCTTAGGCTGCCGGTGAAATATTTTTAGAACACTTAGTTTTACTTATAATTACAAAGCACACCCTTATATTGTCTTACCAAAAATGGTATTAGTACATTACTAATCGTCACATACTACAATAAATTATGTCTTTCAAAAACAAAAAGTAAAATAGCAGCATCCATTACCCAATTTTTGCATAAGCCCACCGCTATGACACCCGTTATTCTTCTAAGGGTATTAAGGTAATTAGATTAATTTTTAGTATATATATAAAAAAAAAATCAGAAGATATCACAAAACTCGAGACTTTCTCTCTCCTCTTTCTCTCTCTAGAATTTTCTCTCTCCCCTCAAATATCGTCTGAGATTTCGGCATCCGTTTTCGACACCTCCCACACCAATGGGAAGCTCTCGTCAAGACGAGTCCAACGGTGTGCCGAGCAGCCCAAAACACTGCCGGAGGAGGACACACGCGTCGGTTGAAGCCGCAGAAACACAGTACTTTTCCAACGTGATTTCTTCACCGTCCGAGCACCGATCAACACGATCTTGGTGTCTATAGACTCAGCTCAATGAGTAGAAAAAAATGCAACAGGTGATGCCCCTCGATTTTGGCTGGAGAAGCCTCGTCGGAGTCGCTTCTTGCAGCCGTTGCACCACCCTCGATCCCGCCGCCTCCGACGACGGTGATCGACACCGCCCCCACCATTTGACTCAGACGGTGACGAGGAGTGAGAAGCACCTTCCAATTTCACGCCACAGCCGTCGCCCACTAGATTTTGAAGACCGACGCCGTCCACCGCCGCAGCAACCACCGTCGCCACCGTTCCTGACCTTCTTCCCCAAAATTGACTAAGGCAAAACACTCAGTGATGCACGGTGAAGCTTCCCCAACCCTCAATTTCATGAGAACTCCGCCGGAGGACCACGATCGGCCTCCGCCTTTGTGCGCCGCCGTGAGGAGCTTCGGGCTGCCGTTCTACGCAGCGGTGTGGTGCACCACCGCCACCAACATGCTCAGACAGCCACGGAGAAAGAAATGCCCAAGCCAATTTGGGCCAAACGCTGGCGAAGATCCACCGCCCGAGCCACCGGTTTTGGCCGAGGATCCGCTCTTCGATTTGTGCTGATGGAGGCAAAATTGAATGAAATTGACGTCACCATTGAACTCAGAAGGGTCGACTTAGGGGGGATAGGCTCGAGCTCAGCCCTCAACGGAGCCAACCGCCGCTGGTCAACGGCCGGTCAACGGCGGTCAACGCCGGTCAACGGTCAGTCAAAGGCTAAATTGGGATTTTGTGATCCGGACCTCCGATCGAAGATCCGAGACCGCCTCCTGACTCGTTTCGATGCTCTGGATGCAATGGTGACCTCCGTTCGAGCAAATTCCACTCCGATAAAAATCATCCGGTACCAACTGCATGCAGATCGAGGCGATTCAAATAGCAGTATCGGAGTCCAGAATGACGTTTTCAAGAATGTATGATCTCCAGGAAGCATTCCTAGCCATTCATAGTCGCTCGAGGAGCACTACAAAGGATGCTTCGTAGATACAGCGAGATACAACTGGATCTATTTTGCTTGGAGTTCAAGATCAAGGGAGTATGGAGCTAACGTTAATTGATTCCAGGATTAAGAGACTGTTGATAAGCTTGAAAGGTAGGGATTCTATTACTCATCTTTTGTGAGGTTTTTATAGAATTAAAATTGATTGTTTTGCCGCAATATATATATCTATGTTGAACTGATATTATATGAGTATCACATATGAAACTATGACATGGACTCGTCTTGTATTGTACGGCGAGGAACATAATGAATTGACACATGTTATAAATTGAGAAGCATGGTTAGGAAAACTAACTCTATTAATAATGATTCAATATAGAGAAATTGTGAGACATGAAGAGGGCGACGGTTACGTCCTTGGGCATGAATACCCTAAAAGGTAAAATAGGGGGAAGGCGATGACGCTTCCTTGGGTTGAAAGTCCCAGAACACACTGTACAGGAATCGACTTGGTGAGGACTCGGGGCTTGATGTCCCCTCACCGGAACACCCTTGGAATGTTTATAGGGTGATCAAGTGCGCCCATTTGGGTTTCGATGAGTTGAGTGATACTCAATTTAACATGGATACCTAGGAACAATGATGATTGGTAATATTTGTATAAATGTGTAATTATGACACTTGGTAATGATTAACTACGGTATCCATAAGATGTGATCATAATAAACCTCATAATCTGGAATATGATGTAACTTACTAACCATGCAGGTTTTAATGTGGTAATGATAAAAACCTAAAGGTGAGTAATGGCTTTCTCTACTGAGCATAGTGTCGCTCATTCCCTTATATTTTTATCTTTTCAGGACTCACTAAGTGTGAGGTGGCTACGAGAAATATAGTTGAGGAAGCGATGTAACTATATTACATTGGGACTGCTCAATTGTAAAGAATGTTCTTCATGATAATGTAAGCATCAATTGTTACTTTCTGTGACTGTATTATAATGTGTTGAGGGTTAAAATGATGATGACAACAGTTTGTATTATTAAATTTAAGGTGCTACATTTAAAACTGTGGTTTATTTGTCGTTTATATTTTTATTTTTGAGTTGAGAGTTTTCATTTAAGTCCCGGGCAAATTTTATTTTTAAGGTTTTACTTTTATTATTTATTTTTATTTTATCTCATTAAAAACTGTTAACCCCCATATAGGGGCGTTACAGAATTTTTGGTATCAGAGCCTAGGTTCGGTTAACCTAGGGAGTGTAGCACCACTTTAAAAAAATATATTTTTGAGATGGTTTTGAAGCTGAATTTTCATTGTCATCATCAAAATGAACCTTCACATTGATTTATACAGTCTAGAAGGATGTAACATGGAAAGGCCATAGAATGAAAATATCAATAGTTATATGAGTACAATAATTATATAGAAGGAAAGTATTAATAGTTATAAGGGAATGATAATTATATGGAATGAGTTTATAAGTAGAATGCTTATGAGAGATTCGTATAATATTTGGATCTATAAGCATATTTAATTCGTATAAACGATGAGAAATTCGTATAGATACGAGGATTTAAGAGCCTTTTGTCTCGTGAAAAACAATAAGAAATATAAGGCTTGATTTATTGATTTTAAAGTTTGACATAGATATGCCAAATTTTTTCGTAATTAATTCAAACCTAAGTAATGATTATGTGTGGATTCGATGGAGCACATAAGTGTCAATGTCTTTTCTTAAAAGTTCTATATATTTGAGGAATATGATATAAGTTGAAAATCATGGTATTGAATCATGAGAGAGATAAATGTTAGACTTTTGGTCTGTTGAGACTGTGTAAAGTCTAGAATGCATGAATCTCAAAATTGGAATATTTTGTTACGTACATTGTATTTAAGTGTATCAGTGAATCTTTATATATAGATGCAATAGAAAAATGATCAATAGGAGTTTTCTTAAGTAAATTATAATACTTAAGGCACTTATAATAATTTTGGATAATTACGATAAAATGTTTAAGTTTTAGATGTTTAGATGTGAATCTTTTGGTTACTTAAGGTTTTGTTATATGAGGAAATTATATATTGTATAAGTAGAATTGTGGGGATTGTAGATGTTCTTAAGTAGTAACATCAAGTGTCTTTGTTCGTTGATATGGTCTACGTTGAAAGACGTAAATCGTATTGATTTCAAGGTTAGTCACATTCTAAACCCTTGGTAGCAATGATGAATCCATTGATAGATGTTGAGTATTAGGAATAACATATGGGTGTATGCATTGTTCAATAAGGTTTTGATTAAAACAAAATTATTTGAGTTGCTGGAAGATTATGTTGTTATGAAATGATTTTAAATATCATTCAGGAAGATCCTTGTTGTCATTAAATTAGATTTGTTGTTCATAGTTAACTTTATCTATAGTGGGCTTTAAATTGGGTTTAAGATTTATACAAATTGGTTTTCAATTTTATGTTTGTTATTTAACTCGTTCCAAATGTGTTAAGGCCTGAAACAACTTGACCATTTTCAACTTAGAACATTTGGGCCTAGTTCAAATCCTAAATCAGTTTGATTCACACTGTCTCTCCCACGTGATCTCTACACGTGTCATATACAGTGGTTTAATTATTGTTTACAAATACGTTTACTGTGCATAAGAGCTTATTTCTCCGAGTTCACTTTTTCTCTCTTAATTTGTTATTTTCTCTCTAAATCGCAAATCCTCTTCTTTTTCATTAAAAATTCTTCTTTTCCTCTAAAAGAAGAAGGAATTCTAGGATTCTGCAATTTACTATCTTAATTTTTCCTTTCTATTTACTCTTCTTTCATCTCATCATGGACCCAAAGTACCAACACCTGAGAAAGTATTTCCCATCACTCTCCCAAAAGATTCTCAGAAAGAAATACAAGGCTAGAATTACTCGGTTGTGGATTCTTATGCGTTTTGGTATCCCTTGTGATGTGAGAATGTTAATAGAGGGGAAGATCCGTCCGAGTGACTTTAGTCAAGATGTCGGTTTACCAGGAACAGGTACCAGTCGTAGTGCAATGAAAAGAAGAGCTCGTGCCATCGTGGTCACTTGTAACAAATGTGGAAGACAAAATTGTAACGGTAAATGTACTTCACCTGGTTATATGTCTACGAATAGAGAGGATAAAATAAGGTTTTGTAGGGATGGACTTTCAAATGAGAACTTGGATAGCATCCATCCTCCTCTTCACGGTCACCCTAGTGGATATGTTCAAGGAGCTATTTTTAAACTCTGGCCCAAATTTTATGCAGAAAGACAACGCCTCAGGAATATGGTATTTTTAGATCCTGTTTGCCAAGCCATAAGAAAACTGGATGGGGAATAAGTCATCGCTCTATAAAGGTTATTTAGTCTTTACTTATTTGAAGCAGTTTTAGCTGATGTTCAACAGTTTGTGTTTTTCTTTTACTCAGAATATTTGCTTTTGTGTTTGAAATAATTGTGATTATTAGATTGATACAGTAAGTGTTAATATCTTATTTAA
This sequence comes from Artocarpus heterophyllus, assembly GCA_025403435.1. NCBI lineage: Eukaryota > Viridiplantae > Streptophyta > Magnoliopsida > Rosales > Moraceae > Artocarpus > Artocarpus heterophyllus. The sequence goes on along the minus strand of CM046348.1, from coordinate 20,839,734 downwards.
TTTATGATTTTCTTAAATATATTATCTTATCAGACACGTCACATACGGTACAGTAATATGTTTGAATTTTGAAAAGCTTATCCAGATATTTCAAGATTTGTGTCTCAAATTTCAAAAGTTCTACAGTATTTGTCGTTTATATTAAATTTCTAGACTTGGTGTATATTTGTCAAAAAGTCTACAGTTGTGTCAAGAGGGTCTTCTGTCAAATTGTTCTCAATTGTCAAAAGTTATACAATTAGAGTCTAATCTTTTTCAAAAAGTGAATCAGATTTTCTGTAAACTATCAATCACCTTATCTTACTTTCTTATCCGCACAAGATTTTGTTTAAATCTTTGGATTACCTTTTCATTACCTACTCGTCTATCTCTTTAGCCCTTTTTGTGTATTTCTCATCTTTAAAAACTCATGTAGAACCCGAAGTCTAAGTGGAGCAGACATTAAGCAACCACTTCTACAAACCAAATATGTCTACCTCCCAGTCCACGAAGAAAATAAAGAATGTCTGTGTCTTTTGTGGTTCCAGCCTTGGAAAAGATAAAGCTTATTTAGAAGCTGCAAATCACTTAGGGCAAGTCCTAGCACGCAAGAAGATTAACATAATCTATGGGGGTGGTAGTATAAAAATGATGGTAAATATGGCACTAGCAGCTAGGTCTAGCGACGCTACTGATGTAAGAATTTGGCCTCATATTCCAGTTGAAGGAAACCTTTGTAAGGAAGCCATAGGTAAGGGAGAAGGAGTCAGGAGTATCCCTAGAAATTTTAAAGACATAATCTATAATTCTGATGCTTTTATAGCATTACCTGGTGGTCTAGGTACTCTTGAGGAAATATTTGTAGTTGCTTGTGGGCAATTGTTGGGCTTTTATTCCAAACCTTTGGGACTGCTGAATGTAAATGGTTTTTATGACGGTCTTTTGAAATTTCTAGATTACGCTGTGGAAGAAAACATCACTATAGAATCGGAGAGACAAATCTTTGTTACTGCTTCAACAGCTGAGGAATTGATAGATAAAATGTAAATCATACATCCAGAATCTGACACTGCAACATCCAAGCTTGAATGGGAAAGGGAAAGCCGGGAGCGGCCAATTGATTTGAATCTCCATCTGTAATCTTTTTGTTTTATCTTTGGCATATAGGCATGTGTGTCCGTATTTCGTGTGTTACGAATAACCGTTTGCCCTGTATTCTGTGTTTCTTGTGGTACGTTATTGTTCAATCTTTTAGATTCATTGAGCCTAATGCCGAGATGGCTGGATACGGAGTACTTGATGCTCTCGAAACGCATCCTTCTTAAGGTCCGATCTTTTGTTTATCGATGTTTTTGTATCCTCTAAGCATGCATGATATGGATAGCTGGTATACGGAGTGCCTTGTACTCTCGAAACGTATCCGTATCATGTTTGTAATGTGTAATATTCTGTTAATATGATGTGGAAGTACCAGAGTCAGTTATGAAGATATTCCATATGAAATATGAGTATATTATTTGGGTTGAATGTTTGTGTCATGAGGATAGCTGTTTAATGAAAAATATGTCGGGTATGTTTGCAACCAGAGATTCCGTTTAATATCTCTATGAATAAGTTTAATGTATGGTTTTGAATAGAAGTGTTTGTGATATATGTTTTATGATTATGTTTTAGTTTATTAGTAGAGGTATGAAATCAAATATATTTGACTTTTCCTTACTCAAAAAGGAAAAGGAACCTAAAGATGAAGTATATAAAATTTCTCTGGCAATCTCCTTAAATGTGATTGTAAATCACAGTCCATGGACAATGAAGGACTGGAATCATGGTATGGTCAATATGTATGCCTGATCAGATTCTTAGACTATTATACGGTGTTATAAGTTGAAACTTGTCAGAAATACTCTCATTGAGGGATTTAGAATTTAGAGTAAGATTTATTATGCAAGTAAATAAGTGGAGATACGATAACTTAAATTTGGAGGACAAACAACATTAACGGTTAGACTCGGAATTGGAATCATAATTTTTACTAGTATTACTAGAATTGAAATTTCGAGGATGAAATTTCTTTAAGGGGGGTAGAGCTGTGACACCCGTTATTCTCCTAAGGGTATTAAGGTAATTAGATTAATTTTTAGTATATATATAAAAAAAATCAGAAAATATCACAAAACTCGAGACTTTCTCTCTCCTCTTTCTCTCTCTAGAATTTTCTCTCTCCCCTCAAATATCGTCTGAGATTTCGGCATCCGTTTTCGACACCTCCCACACCAATGGGAAGCTCTCGTCAAGACGAGTCCAACGGTGTGCCGAGCAGCCCAAAACACTGCCGGAGGAGGACACACGCGCCGGTTGAAGCCGCGGAAACACAGTACTTTTCCAACGTGATTTCTTCACCGTCCGAGCACCGATCAACACGATCTTGGTGTCTATAGACTCAGCTCAATGAGTAGAACAAAATGCAGCAGGTGATGCCCCTCGATTTTGGCCGGAGAAGCCTCGTCGGAGTCGCTTCTTGCCGCCGTTGCACCACCCTCGATCCCGCCGCCTCCGACGACGGTGATCGACACCGCCCCCACCATTCGACTCAGACGGCGACGAGGAGTGAGAAGCACCTTCCAATTTCACGCCACAGCCACCGCCCACCGGATTTTGAAGACCGACGCCGTCCACCGCCGCAGCAACCACCGTCGCCACCGTTCCCGACCTTCTTCCCCAAAATTGACTAAGGCAAAACACTCAGTGATGCACGGTGAAGCTTCCCCAACCCTCAATTTCATGAGAACTCCGCCGGAGGACCACGATCGGCCTCCGCCTTTGTGCGCCGCCGTGAGGAGCTTCGGGCTGCCGTTCTACGCAGCGGTGTGGTGCACCACCGCCACCAACATGCTCAGACAGCCACGGAGAAGGAAATGCCCAAGCCAATTTGGGCCAAACGCTGGCGAAGATCCACCGCCCGAGCCATCGGTTTTGGCCGAGGATCCGCTCTTCGATTTGTGCTGATGGAGGCAAAATTGAATGAAATTGGCGTCACCATTGAACTCAGAAGGGTCGACTTAGGGGGGGTAGGCTCGAGCTCAGCCCTCAACGGAGCCAACCGCCGCCGGTCAATGGCCGGTCAACGGCGGTCAACGCCGGTCAACGGTCAGTCAAAGGCTAAATTGGGATTTTGTGATCCGGACCTCCGATCGAAGATCCGAGACCGCCTCTTGACTCGTTTCGATGCTCTGGATGCAATGGTGACCTCCGTTCGAGCAAATTCCACTCCGATGAAAATCATCCGGTACCAACTGCACGCAGATCGAGGCGATTCAAATAGCAGTATCGGAGTCCAGAATGACGTTTTCAAGAATGTATGATCTCCAGAAAGCATTCCTAGCCATTCATAGTCGCTCGAGGAGCACTACAAAAGATGCTTCGTAGATACAGCGAGATACAACTGGATCTATTTTGCTTGGAGTTCAAGATCAAGGGAGTATGGAGCTAACGTTAATTGATTCCAGGATTAAGAGACTGTTGATAAGCTTGAAAGGTAGGGATTCTATTACTCATCTTTTGTGAGGTTTTTATAGAATTAAAATTGATTGTTTTGCCGCAATATATATATCTATGTTGAACTGATATTATATGAGTATCACATATGAAACTATGACATGGACTCGTCTTGTATTGTACGGCGAGGAACATAATGAATTGACACATGTTATAAATTGAGAAGCATGGTTAGGAAAACTAACTCTATTAATAATGATTCAATATAGAGAAATTGTGAGACATGAAGAGGGCGACGGTTACGTCCTTGGGCATGAATACCCTAAAAGGTAAAATAGGGGGAAGGCGATGACGCTTCCTTGGGTTGAAAGTCCCAGAACACACTGTACAGGAATCGACTTGGTGAGGACTCGGGGCTTGATGTCCCCTCACCGGAACACCCTTGGAATGTTTATAGGGTGATCAAGTGCGCCCATTTGGGTTTCGATGAGTTGAGTGATACTCAATTTAACATGGATACCTAGGAACAATGATGATTGGTAATATTTGTATAAATGTGTAATTATGACACTTGGTAATGATTAACTACGGTATCCATAAGATGTGATCATAATAAACCTCATAATCTGGAATATGATGTAACTTACTAACCATGCAGGTTTTAATGTGGTAATGATAAAAACCTAAAGGTGAGTAATGGCTTTCTCTACTGAGCATAGTGTCGCTCATTCCCTTATATTTTTATCTTTTCAGGACTCACTAAGTGTGAGGTGGCTACGAGAAATATAGTTGAGGAAGCGATGTAACTATATTACATTGGGACTACTCAATTGTAAAGAATGTTCTTCATGATAATGTAAGCATCAATTGTTACTTTCTGTGACTGTATTATAATGTGTTGAGGGTTAAAATGATGATGACAACAGTTTGTATTATTAAATTTAAGGTGCTACATTTAAAACTGTGGTTTATTTGTCGTTTATATTTTTATTTTTGAGTTGAGAGTTTTCATTTAAGTCCAGGGCAAATTTTATTTTTAAGGTTTTACTTTTATTATTTATTTTTATTTTATCTCATTAAAAACTGTTAACCCCCATATAGGGGCGTTACAACTGCCGACCTAACCTATCAATCATTCATATCGGCCTCTTGGCAGGATTTCCTATGACATGAAGGAACTAGATGAGCTTTTGCTCAGCAAGGGTAAACATTTCTCACAAAACATTTTTAAGGGAATACTAGCAATAAAACAATGCTTGATTCCAATTATGCTTATTATTATTATTATTATTATTATTATTATTAACTTGCTCAGAATTGTGAGTCCAAATATTCATACCAAGTGTGCATGATTTCCAAACACTAAGATCATAACTTAACTTAACATGGTGCTCTCCTTGGGTCTCGAGAAATCAGATCCCTCCCATAAAACCTTGTTTCCAATGCATTTGTTTTTCAATGTTTCACATTTATTTATTGTTAAAGGGCATTCTAGATTTATCTTCTTTCTTTTTTTTTTCTTTTTGAAAGGAAACGAGTTTATGGAATAACAAACCAAAAAAAAAAAAGGAACTTTACCATTATTTTGCCTTAAGAACAAAGCCAGGATCAAGAAAATTGACCTATCACATCTTTGGGTCTAAAGAAAAAAGGTTTAAAATAAAAGAAAATAAAATCTTTTTGATGTTTGGGTTTGACATGCTATTATCTTATATACTTTCCCATTCCACTTAGAATAATCTCATTAATAACAATAGAAGACTTCTCTTTCTTTTGTCTCTCTTATTTATATAGGTAAGACAGGCTAAGTAGGAGAAAATGAAAATTTAGAGCAAAATAGGCATAAAAAAAAACCAAATTCTAACTTTCATGTGTTCAAGAAATCACCATGTGTGACAAAAAGAGAGAAATTCACGTCACGTCCCTAGAAGATCGCACTCAAACTGGCTAGATTCAAATGTGCGTGTACAGCGGACAAAAGCACTTAAATAGTAGAAGTAGCAAAACCCCACCCTCTTACCACTTGCCATGTGGCCCACTACATAGCCCACCTCTCCCGCGAGCCTAATATGTACGACAAACTTCATTAGAAGCCTGTGGGCCTGCGAGTCTCACCCAGCCTAAAGCTACCACGTGTCCAGCTCCAAAGCTCGTCCAATTCAATGTTGCCATGTGTCAACCTGAAAAAATTATGCTATAGCTGGCACCTGTAGAAAGGAAGAAGAGAAAAAGAAAAAGAAAAAAAAAAGAAAGAGAGTGAGGCAAGGGTTTTCATTGGCGGGGTGTGAGGGAACTGAAAGATGGGGGTGAAGAGAGAACCTGAAGAAAGGAAAAAAAAAGCAAAAAAAAAAATAGAGTTTAGATTTTTATTTGGTGAGAATTAGTTTATTTTAAAAGATTTTTGGTTTTGGCAATTCAAAAAGAAATCATTAAGGAGGCATGTAAGAGAAAGAAGAATGAGGTAAGAAATTTGGAGATTTCTTAACTAGTTTTCTCTTGATTTCTTTCATCTTTTAATTAATTTTGTTGTCTCAATAATGATGAAAATCTTGTGGAGTGTTGAGTTGCTTTTAATCATGAACTTTTTTTTGTCCTTGTATTGCAATGATATCCATATATGTAGCTAGAATTTATCTTCTTTTTCTTTAATATATGATGATCATATTGAATTGTTGCTCAACTT